>JBBDGP010002269.1:0-165310 GCA_037952835.1 Lithobates septentrionalis | reverse complement strand
CCTCATACACTCCTCTCACACACTGTCCCCCCCCTCCTCATACACTCCTCTCACACACTGTCCCCCCCCTCCTCATACACTCCTCTCACACACTGTCCCCCCCCTCCTCATACACTCCTCTCACACACTGTCCCCCCCCTCCTCATACACTCCTCTCACACACTGTCCCCCCCTCCTCATACACTCCTCTCACACACTGTCCCCCCCCTCCTCATACACTCCTCACACACTGTCCCCCCCTCCTCATACACTCCTCTCACACACTGTCCCCCCTCCTCATACACACTGCCACCTCATACACTCCTCTCACACACTGCCCCCCCTCCTCATACACTCCTCTCACACACTGCCCCCCTCCTCATACACTCCTCTCACACACTGCCCCCCCCTCCTCATACACTCCTCTCTCACACTGCCCCCCCTCCTCATACACTCCTCTATCACACTGCCCCCCCCCCTCCTCATACACTCCTCTATCACACTGCCCCCCCCCCCCTCCTCATACACTCCTCTCACACACTGTCCCCCCTCCTCATACACTCCTCTCTCACACTGTCCCCCTCATACACTCCTCTCTCACACTGTCCCCCCTTCTCATACACTCCTCTCTCACACTGTCCCCCCTCCTCATACACTCCTCTCTCACACTGTCCCCCCTCCTCATACACTCCTCTCTCACACTGTCCCCCCTCCTCATACACTCCTCTCACACACTGTCCCCCCCTCCTCATACACTCCTCTCTCACACTGTCCCCCCTCCTCATACACTCCTCTCACACACTGTCCCCCCCTCCTCATACACTCCTCTCACACACTGCCCCCCCTCCTCATACACTCCTCTCTCACACTGTCCCCCCTCCTCATACACTCCTCTCACACACTGTCCCCCCCCTCATACACTCCTCTCACACACTGTCCCCCCTCCTCATACACTCCTCTCACACACTGTCCCCCCCCCCTCCTCATACACTCCTCTCTCACACTGTCCCCCTCCTCATACACTCCTCTCACACACTGTCCCCCCCTCATACACTCCTCTCGCACACTGTCCCCCCCCCCCCTCCTCATACACTCCTCTCTCACACTGTCCCCCCCTCCTCATACACTCCTCTCTCACACTGCCCCCCCCTCCTCATACACTCTTCTCACACACTGTCCCCCCCCTCCTCATACACTCCTCTCTCACACTGCCCCCCCCCCTCCCGTGTTCCTGTTGGTGGGGCCCCTGGGGTTGTCTCCTCTCATACACTGTCCCCCCTCCTCATACACTCCTCTCACACTGTCCCCCCCTCCTCATACACTCCTCTCTCACACTGTCCCCCCCTCCTCATACACTCCTCTCTCACACTGTCCCCCCCTCCTCATACACTCCTCTCTCACACTGTCCCCCCTCCTCATACACTCCTCTCTCACACTGTCCCCCCTCCTCATACACTCCTCTCTCACACTGCCCCTCCCGTGTTCCTGTTGGTGGGGCCCCTGGGGTTGTCTCCTCTCACCTGGGGAGTAGAGTTCGGCTAGCTCCCGGGCCCCGGCATGCTGGGGGCCCCACCTCGGGCTGCCCTCCCTGCAGGGCTCGGCCAGGTCACTCTCGGCCATCGGGCAGAGCCGGGGCTCACTGTCGGCTCCTCCGTGCGCCGTTCTCGCCATCTTCCCGGCCAGCCAATCGGAGAAGGCGCCGTCCGCATCTCGCGTCCCGATTGGGGGAGGGTCAGAAGGGGGGCGGGAAGCTCCGGCCAATGGAGAGGGGAGAGGCTGACAGGCTGCCCAATCACCGCTGCCCCACGCAGGGCAGGCATGTGATACGCGGCCAATGGAGGAGAGAAGGTGAGGAAGCTCAGTGGGCGGCTGCCCGAGGACGGAGGAGAGGCCACGCCCCCTCCCGAATGTCACACACCCGGCACGGTCACACCCACCTATGCCACGCCCAGCTGTCACATAAGAAGGCGCGCGGCCAGGGCGATTGATACATTTCTTTTCCTCTGCTTATCGGCGGCTCCGCCCACAGGAATGAATGATGGGGGATGCACGGCTGGGAGGGAGGGGCCTGTACCTTCCATAGAGAGAGGCTGTTCAGGCCAGGAGTCAGAGGACGGTTATATCAGCTGCTGAGCAATGCCATTACTGGACATGTTCTGCTGCACATCACCCCCCACCCACCCATGCATTAAAGGGTAACTCCACTTTTATTGAGACCCCCCCCCCTCTGGGTGATCTATGTACATTGCAGGGATTATAACAAACTTTGTAGCAGATTTCTACCGTTTGTCATTCTGAAGAAATAGCCGTTTGTTTCTCTGTGCCCGTGTGAATCTAAGGGGAGCGACTTTCTCATTATCAATCAGCTGCTGCACCTGCAGGGCTCTAATGAGGAAAGTGGCAGGGTCTGCTTACCTTAAGACGTGATTTCCCTTTGGGAGTATCTCGCCTAAAAATGACATTTTTGTTGCAGGGGATGCCAAATTTGGACTTGTATTTTAGTGCAGACTTCTGGGAAAATCAGTGAGCCAATCACACAAGCAGGAAATTATATGGGGGGGGCGTTCTGTATACCATCTGTGTACAGAGCACCTCCAGGTGGCCATATTGCTTTTTACAAAAAAAAAAGAAAAATGACAGTGCTGCAGATCGAAAAAGGAAAGGTCATTATTAATAACATTCTGTTACAATAAGATTTGTGTAGCAATTGTTATATTGTTTTTTTTTTTTTATTATTTGCTATTTTTTTTGGCATAAAAGCAAAGTTACCCTTTAACTGCTTTCCGCCCATGCTATAGCCGAAAGATGGCTACAGAGCAGGCTTACTTTGCCCGCACATGAATGTCCTCCCATGATCAGGCAGCGCGCTCTGTGATCGTTGTGTCCTTCAGACTCAGCTGATCACAAATTAGGTTAACCACTTGAGCCCCGGACCATTATGCTGCCTAAGGACCAGAGGTCTTTTTCCAATTTGGCACTGCGTCGCTTTAACTGCTAATTGCGCGGTCATGCAATGCTGTACCCAAACGAAATTTGCGTCCTTTTCTTCCCACAAATAGAGCTTTCTTTTGATGGTATTTGAACACCTCTGCGGTTTTTATTTTTTGCGCTATAAATGGAAAAAGACCGAAAATTTTGAAAAAAAAATGATATTTTCTACTTTTTGTTATAAAAAAAATCCAATAAACTCAATTTTAGTCATACATTTAGGCCAAAATGTATTCGGCCACATGTTTTTGGTAAAAAAAATGTCAATAAGCGTATATTTATTGGTTTGCGCAAAAGTTATAGCGTCTACAAACTAGGGTACATTTTCTGTAATTTACACAGTTTATGACTGCCTATGTCATTTCTTGAGGTGCTAAAATGGCAGGGCAGTACAAAACCCCCCCAAATGACCCCATTGTGGAAAGTAGACACCCCAAGGAAATTGCTGAGAGGCATGTTGAACCCATTGAATATTTATTTTTTTTGTCCCAAGTGATTGAATAATGACAAAAAAAAAAAAAAAAATATTTACAAAAAGTTGTCACTAAATGATATATTGCTCACACAGGCCATGGGCCTATGTGGAATTGCACCCCAAAATACATTCTGCTGCTTCTCCTGAATATGGGGATACCACATGTGTGGGACTTTTTGGGAGCCTAGCCGCGTACGGGGCCCCGAAATCCATTCACCGCCTTCAGGATTTCTAAGGGCGTAAATTTATGATTTCACTCTTTACTGCCTATCACAGTTTCGGAGGCCATGGAATGCCCAGGTGGCACAAAACCCCCCCAAATGACCCCATTTTGGAAAGTAGACACCCCAAGCTATTTGCTGAGAGGCATATTGAGTCCATGGAATATTTTATATTTTGACACAAGTTGCGGGAAAGTGACACATTTTTTTTTTTTTTTTTTTTTTTTGCACAAAGTTGTCACTAAATGATATATTGCTCACACAGGCCATGGGCATATGTGGAATTGCACCCCAAAGTACATTTAGCTACTTCTCCTGAGTACGGGGATACCACATGTGTGGGGCTTTTTGGGAGCCTAGCCGTGTACGGGACCCCGAAAACCAATCACCGCCTTCAGGATTTCTAAGGGTGAAAATTTTTGATTTCACTCTTCACTGCCTATCACAGTTTCGGAGGCCATGGAATGCCCAGGTGGCACAAAACCCCCCCAAATGACCCCATTTTGGAAAGTAGACACCCCAAGCTATTTGCTGAGAGGCATGGTGAGTATTTTGCAGCTCTCATTTGTTTTTGAAAATGTAGAAAGACAAGAAAAAACTTTTTTTTTTTTCTTTTTTCAATTTTCAAAACTTTGTGACAAAAAGTGAGGTCTGCAAAATACTCACTATACCTCTCATCAAATAGCTTGGGGTGTCTACTTTCCAAAATGGGGTCATTTGGGGGGGGTTTGTGCCACCTGGGCATTCCATGGTCTCCGAAACTGTGATAAGCAGTCAAGAGAGAAATCAAAAATTCACGCCCTTAGAAAGCCTGAAGGCGGTGCTTGGTTTTCGGGGTTCCGTACGCGGCTAGGCTCCCAAAAAGTCTCACACATGTGGTATCCCCGTACTCAGGAGAAGCAGCAGAATGTATTTTGGGGTATAATTTCACATATTCCCATAGTATGTTTGAGCAATATATCATTTAGTGACAATTTTGTGCAAAAAAAAAAAAAAATTGTCTCTTTCCCGCAACTTGTGTCGCAATATAAAATATTCCATGGACTCGACATGCCTCTCAGCAAATAGCTTGGGGTGTCTACTTTCCAAAATGGGGTCATTTGGGGGGGTTTTGAACTGTCCTTGCATTTTATGCACAACATTTAGAAGCTTATGTCACACATCACCCACTCTTCTAACCACTTGAAGACAAAGCCCTTTCTGACACTTATTGTTTACATGAAAAAGTTTTTTTTTTTGCAAGAAAATTACTTTGAACCCCCAAACATTATATATTTTTTTTAAAGAAAATGCCCTACAGATTAAAATGGTGGGTGTTTCATTTTTTTTTTTCACACAGTATTTGCGCAGCGATTTTTCAAACGCATTTTTTGGGGAAAAAACACACTTTTTTAAATTTTAATGCACTAAAACACACTATATTGCCCAAATGTTTGATGAAATAAAAAAGATGATCTTAGACCGAGTACATGGATACCAAACATGACATGCTTTACAATTGCGCACAAACGTGCAGTGGCAACAAAATAAATACATTTTTAAAAGCCTTTAAAAGCCTTTACAGGTTACCACTTTAGATTTACAGAGGAGGTCTACTGCAAAAATTACTGCCCTCGATCTAACCTTCGCGGTGATACCTCACATGCATGGTGCAATTGCTGTTTACATTTGACGCCAGACCGCCGCTTGCGTTCGCCTTAGTGCGAGAGCAGGGGGCGACAGGGGTGCTTTTTTTTTTTTTTTTTTTTTTTTCTTTATTATTTTTTTGCTTTTTTATCTTATTTTTAAACTGTTCCTTTCATTTTTATTTTTTTTAATCATTTTTATTGTTATCTCGGGGAATGTAAATATCCCCTATGATAGCAATAGGTAGTGACAGGTACTCTTTTTTGAAAAAAATGGGGTCTATTAGACCCTAGATCTCTCCTCTGCCCTCAAAGCATCTGACCACACCAAGATCGGTGTGATAAAATGCTTCCCCAATTTCCCAATGGCGCTATTTACATCCAGCGAAATCTAAGTCATAAAATGCTCGTAGCTTCCGGTTTCTTAGGCCATAGAGATGTTTGGAGCCACTCTGGTCTCTGATCAGCTCTATGGTCAGCTGGCTGAATCACCGGCTGCATTCTCAGGTTCCCTGTTGAGACAGGAGAGCCAGAGAAAAACACGGAAGACGGTGGGGGGGGGGCATTCCCTCCCACGGTTTGTAAAAGCAGTCTAGAGGCTAATTAGCCGCTAGGATTGCTTTTACATGAAAGCCGACCGCTGGCTGAAAAGAATGATACCAAGATGATACCTAAACCTGCAGGCATCATTCTGGTATAACCACTCAAAGTTGTGAATGGCGTACCTGAAGACAAAAAAATGGTTAACAATAAAGCACAGTAAACGGTAAAGTATAAAAAATTGCATACCTGAAAAGCAAACATGATAAAGCATAATAACAATAAAACATTGCAGAATAGAATACAGTAAAAAAGAGCAGAACAATAGAGAGAATAGAGAGAGAGAGAACAATAAAACGACAACTATTTTTTTTTATTTTATATATATATATATATTTTTTTTTTTTTTTTTACACTTTTTTTGTAACTAACTTTTATAACTGTAACCGGTTCCAGGTTCGGGTCTCTCAAAATGCGATGGCATCTTGGGAGACCCTGTGAAAGTGTGCCTAGTCTGTGCAATGCTGTACCCTACGCTAATACTCAACTAGTGTATGGTAGCGTTCAAAACATTCACCAATGCAAAGACCAGGATTGTCAGGACAGGAGGGACAATAATAGCGGGCGTCACGCCTATATCCGCGCTAGCTGCAGACACAATATCTTTTTTGGGGGCGTTCGCTGGGTAGGGGTACTCGGGAGGACATAAAGAAAATGCCTCTAATGCAGCCGACTGCATTTGGTTGGGGATGTGAATGGGGGAAGTACGGGCGCTGCAGAAGTGGTGGGTTCCCAATTAGGATTGGCGAATGCAGTAGGAAGGGCACTATGGGCACGACGGGCCTGTGTTTGTCTTTTTGGTGGCAGCGGGACACTACTTGTGCTTGCCACCTCACCAGCTTGAACTGCACTTATGGGACTCGCCACGTCACCACGTGTTACTGCAGTGCTGGTTTGACTACGACCGGGGTGTACTAGGCCGCTGGCGCTTGCCAGTTCACCAAAACGCTACCAAAAAATCTGTTAGCGATCGCAGGGATCAGGCCTGACTCTGCGAACGCTGCAGTTATGCGTTTTAGTCTTTTGTAAGTGACAGTGATCGATCGATACTGCACTTGGGTGGGCTGGGCTGGGCCGGGCGGAGGGGCAAAACGCAGGTGCTAGCAGGTATCTGGGCTGATCCCACTAACACTGCGTTTGTGAGAACCCTAAACTGCTGGGGATGCTAGTATAGATCTGATCGGATCAGATATTGATCCGTTCAGATACTATACCACTAAGGGTGGTGTACGGTGCGTGCGTGGGTGTTAGCGGTACTGGCGCTAACCTGACGCTGCCTGGGGCTGGTGCTTGCCAGTTCACCAAAATACTACCAAAAAAACTGTTAGCGATCGCAGGGATCAGGCCTGACTCTGTGAACGCTGCAGTTATGCATTTAGTGTTTTGTAAGTGTCAGTGATC
Source organism: Lithobates septentrionalis (assembly GCA_037952835.1). Classification (NCBI taxonomy): domain Eukaryota; kingdom Metazoa; phylum Chordata; class Amphibia; order Anura; family Ranidae; genus Lithobates; species Lithobates septentrionalis. The sequence continues at coordinate 158,021 of JBBDGP010002269.1, read as the reverse complement.
GATCGATACTGCACTTGGGTGGGCTGGGCCGGGCGGAGGGGCAAAACGCAGGTGCTAGCAGGTATCTGGGCTGATTCCGCTAACACTGCGTTTTTGGGAACCCTAAACTGCTGGGGACGCTAGTATAGATCTGATCGGATCAGATATTGATCCGTTCAGATACTATACCACTAAGGGAGGCGTATGCTGCGTGCGTGGGTGTTAGCGGTACTGGCGCTAACCTGACCCTGCCTGGGGCTGGTGCTTGCCAGTTCACCAAAATACTACCAAAAAAACTGTTAGCGATCGCAGGGATCAGGCCTGACTCTGCGAACGCTGCAGTTATGCGTTTAGTCTTTTGTAAGTGACAGTGATCGATCGATACTGCACTTGGGTGGGCTGGGCTGGGCCGGGCTGAGGGGCAAAACGCAGGTGCTAGCAGGTATCTGGGCTGATCCCGCTAACACTGCGTTTTTGGGAACCCTAAACTGCTGGGGACGCTAGTATAGATCTGATCGGATCAGATATTGATGCGTTCAGATACTATACCACTAAGGGAGGTGTATGCTGCGTGCGTGGGTGTTAGCGGTACTGGCGCTAATCTGACGCTGCCTGGGGCGACGCATATCACCGCCGGGCGATCAGGGGGCTAAACCTTTATTCGGTAATAAACGGCGGGTGCCCTGACACTATAAAAAATAAACAAACTAACCAGCGTCAACCGTAACGGTTATACGGTGATCAGTGGTGAAAGGGTTAACTAGGGGGCAATCAAGGGGTTAAAACATTTATTCGGTAGTATATGGGGGTCCCTGACGCTATAAAACGCTGACGGCGAACCTAAATATTTATGTCCCTAACTAGCGTCACCAGCGACACTAATACAGCGATCAGAAAAATGATCGCTTAGTGACACTGGTGACAGGGGGTGATCAAGGGGTTAAAACTTTATTAGGGGGGGTTAGGGGGGTACCCTAGACCTAAAGGGGGGTAATACTCACTGTCCCAACACTAACTGTCACAAACTGACACCAATGCAGTAATCAGAAAAAAAAAAAAAAAAAACTGCTGGTGTCAGTTTGTGACAGGGGGGGGGGGGGTGATTGGGGGGGGATCGGGGGGCGATCGGGGGGGGGATCGGGGTGTTTTGTGTGCCTGGCATGTTCTACTGTGTGTGTGTGTGTTGGTGCACTCACATTGATGTCTTCTCTCCTCGGGCCGGAACGGAAATCACCGAGCCGAGGAGAGATGACATCATTTCCTTTGCTGCTGTTTAGCATACAGCAGCAAAGGAATGATTCGATTGGCCGGCGGCGATCGCGAGGGGGGGGCCACGAACGGATGGTCTCCCCCTCACCACCGATCGCCGGGGCACAAAGGACGACCGCCTCGGGCACCGGGGGGGGGTCCGATCGGACCCACCACCCGCGGAAGGCAAATCACGTACACTGTACGTGATTTTGCCTGTCCGTGCCACTTTGCCGACGTACATCGGCGTGAGGCGGTCGTCAAGTGGTTAAAAGGCCAATCACAGCGGCCCTTTACCATGTGATCGGCTGTGTCCAATGACAGCAGATCACAGATGTAAACACAAGTCGCTTATCGGCTTTTCTTCCCTCACGTTGACAGCAAGAGGAGAGGAGAAGAGAGACAATAAGTGGCTTGTGTTAAAGGGACATCAACACTGATAATCAGCGCAGTGCCCACCAGTGCTGCCAATCAGTGCCACCTATCAGTGCAGCCTCAATAACGCACATCAGCACAGCCCCATCAGAACAGTCTATCAGTGTCCATCAGTACCGCCCCATCATTGCCCATCAGTACAGCCTATCAGTACCCATCAGTACCGCCCCATCAGTACAGCCTATCAGTACCCATCAGTACCGCCCCATCAGTGCCCATCAGTACAGCCTATCAGTACCCATCAGTACCGCCCCATCAGTACAGCCTATCAGTACCCATCAGTGCCCCCCCATCAGTACAGCCTATCAGTGCCCATCAGTACCACCCCATCAGTGCCCATCAGTACAGCCTATCAGTGCCCATCAGTACCACCCCATCAGTGCCCATCAGTACGGCCTATCAGTACCCATCAGTGCCCCCCCATCAGTACAGCCTATCAGTACCAATCAGTACCGCCCCATCAGTGCCCATCAGTACAGCCTATCAGTACCCATCAGTACAGCCTATCAGTACCCATCAGTACCGCCCCATCAGTACAGCCTATCAGTACCCATCAGTGCCCCCCCATCAGTACAGCCTATCAGTGCCCATCAGTACCACCCCATCAGTGCCCATCAGTACAGCCTATCAGTGCCCATCAGTACCACCCCATCAGTGCCCATCAGTACGGCCTATCAGTACCCATCAGTGCCCCCCCATCAGTACAGCCTATCAGTGCCCATCAGTACCACCCCATCAGTGCCCATCAGTACAGCCTATCAGTGCCCATCAGTACCACCCCATCAGTGCCCATCAGTACGGCCTATCAGTACCCATCAGTGCCCCCCATCAGTACAGCCTATCAGTACCCATCAGTACCGCCCCATCAGTGCCCATCAGTACCCATCAGTACCCATCAGTGCCCCCCCATCAGTGCCCATCAGTACCCATCAGTGCCCCCCCATCAGTGCCCATCAGTACAGCCTATCAGTACCACCCCATCAGTGCCCATCAGTACAGTCTATCAGTACCCATCAGTGCCCCCCCATCAGTACAGCCTATCAGTGCCCATCAGTACCACCCCATCAGTGCCCATCAGTACAGCCTATCAGTGCCCATCAGTACCACCCCATCAGTGCCCATCAGTACGGCCTATCAGTACCCATCAGTGCCCCCCCATCAGTACAGCCTATCAGTGCCCATCAGTACCACCCCATCAGTGCCCATCAGTACAGCCTATCAGTGCCCATCAGTACCACCCCATCAGTGCCCATCAGTACGGCCTATCAGTACCCATCAGTGCCCCCCATCAGTACAGCCTATCAGTACCCATCAGTACCGCCCCATCAGTGCCCATCAGTACCCATCAGTGCCCCCCCCATCAGTGCCCATCAGTACCCATCAGTGCCCCCCCATCAGTGCCCATCAGTACAGCCTATCAGTACCACCCCATCAGTGCCCATCAGTACAGTCTATCAGTACCCATCAGTGCCCCCCCATCAGTACAGCCTATCAGTGCCCATCAGTACCACCCCATCAGTGCCCATCAGTACAGCCTATCAGTGCCCATCAGTACAGCCTATCAGTGCCCATCAAAACAGCCTATCAGTGCCCATCAGTACAGCCTATCTGTGCCCATCAGTGCCCATCAATACAGCCTATCAGTACCCATCAGTACAGTCTATCAGTGCATATCAGTGCAGCCTATCAGTGCCCATCAGTACAGCCTATCAGTGCAGCCTTATCAGTCCCGTCTCATCGGCGCACATCAATGAAGGAGAAAAAATTACTTTTTTGGAAAATTTTACAAAAAACTATGAAAAAATGTTTTTTCCTTCAAACTTTTTAGGCTTTTTTCGTATATTTAGCAAAAAATAAAAACCCCAGCGGTGATTGAATACCTCCAAAAGAAAGCTCTATTTGTGTGAAGCAAATGCTAAAAATTTTCTTTTGGGTACAGTGTTGCATGACCGCGAAATTGTCATTCAAAGTGTGACAGCACTGAAAAGATGAAAATTGGCCTGGGCAGGAAGGGGGTAAAAATGCTTGGTAGGCATGTGGTTAAAGAAATGCACCAGTGCCGCAGCGTGATGAAAGTGACTTTGATGCGCAAACGTACCCTACAGACACTACTTACCTTCCCGTACATACTATGACTCCACCTGTACCGTTCATACCCACTTCAGCTCTCACACCTGATTACCCCCTATGGACCAGACCAGATTTCACATTTCTGCTGTGTCTGTTCATGAGTCTATAACTTTTTAATTACTTATGATAAAGAATTGATACATATATTGTCGTTTTGGGGGACAAACCGGGCTTTCTCGTGACCCCAAAGTCCGCTGAGAATTTTTAAAATTTACTTGCATTTTAAGGGGAAAAAAGCAAAAATCAAAAAAAAATTTTTTTCCAAGTTTGATCAGTAATATTTTGAACACCAAAAGTACCAATAATGTGAGGAAAACATGTACATTTTATTCTGCTGTTTGTTCTATTTACTGCAACATTAAAATAAAAATTTTGGTACAAAGCATGTTAGAGTTATTTACAAAAAAAATAAAGGGTGTGTTTTGTTTTTTTTTGCATACATTTCATTTTTCTCATAATGCATCAGTAATTTATAGTTCTTACTGATTTACAATAAAACAGATATACCCTAAACTATGTATTTTTAACAGTAAACCCTTAAAGATAACAATGTGTATATGTGCTTTAAAAAAATGTTTCCAGCAAATAATTTAAAATAGAAATATGGAACAGGAGATGAAACTGTTAAATAGTGCTTATACATGTTGAATTGAAAGGGTTAAGTAGTAAAAAAAAAAAAGAGTATGTCCTGGTTAATTAAGAGTTAACTCCCCGTGCACACAATAAAAACTTTCCTCTGTCAGCTGCAGCTTTCTCACTCACCAATCTGTCTGACAGGGAATGCAGGAGATAAGATAGCTACTATGTTACTTGTTTGTTTTGGCTTAAAATGTTACATTGAATTCTCACTGAGATTGTCTGTCAGAGTGGTCATTCAGTGAGGAAGACTTCTCACTAGTTCCCAGTCATAGGATTTCATGGGCTGTGCACAGGAGCAGAGTAGTAGGAGATAAGAAAAGATAAGATTACAATTACACCACCCCTACTGTACATACTCTACTTACCTTACCATACATACTATTACTCCACCTGTACTGTACATACACTACTTACCTTACCATACATACTATTACTCCACCTGTACTTTACATACACTACTTACCTTCCCATACATACTATTACACCACCCCTTATTGTACATACACTACCTTCCCCATAATTTTACACCACCCGTACTGTACATACACTAGTCATATCCTCCCAAACATACTACTACTCCCCCTATATTGTACATACCTCCCCAAAATGCTTTTACACCCTCCATGTATTGTACATTAACTACATATCTTCCTATACAATACCATTACCCCTCCCATACTGTATGTATGCTACACACCCTCCCATATTACTCTGCCTATACTGTACATACACAACATACCCCCCCCCCCCCCTACATTCTATCACTCCAACCATGCTGTACATACACTATATGCCCTCCTCTATGTACAATTTCTCCACCCATACTGTATGTATACTTACCTCCCCATACATACTACTTATATTGTACATACACTACATACCTTCCCATTCATACTATTACCCCACCCATACTGTACGTACACAACTTACCCTCCCATACTATTACTCTACAAACCTCCCCATGCATACTTTTACCCCCCACCCATACTGTACATACACTACATATTTTCTCCATACAAATTATCACTTTACCTATATTTTACATATACCACATACCCTCCTATAGATCCTATTACTCCACACAAACAGTACACTACATATCTTCTCACACAATACTATTCCTTTATCCATACACTACCTACCTTCCCCAAAAATGCTATTACCCCCCATACTGTATGTTCACTCCATACCTTCCTAGACATATCACTCTCCCCTAAACTGTACATTCACTACATGCACTCCCATAAATACTTTTACCTTATCCATAATGTATGCACAGTAAACGCGCTCCCATACTATTATCCCACCCGTACTGTACCCAAAACTACACACCCTCTGATACTATTACTTCACCCATACTTTATGCACAGTACACACCCTCCCATACTGTACCCAAAACTACACACCCTCTGATACGATTCTTTCACACATATGGCATGTACAATATATACCTTGTGCGCATATTATTACTCAACCCATACTGTATATAGAGTACTGTGCAGAAGTTTTAGGCAGGTATGAAGAAATGCTGTTAGAATGCTTTCAAAAATATATAATTCAATTGTTTATTTTTATCAATTTTCCAAAATGAGCAAACAGAAGAAAAATGTTCATCAAATCAATATTTGGTGTGACCACTCTTTGGCTGCAAACCAACATCAATTTTTCTAGGTACACTTGCACACAGTCGGGTAACGCTGAGGATCGTAGATTCAGTGGTCAGGTAAGGTTGAGGATCTTAGACACAGTGGTCAGGTAAGGTTGAGGATCTTAGACACAGTGGTCAGGTAAGGTTGAGGAGCGTAGATGCAGTGGTTGGGTACCATTGAGGACCGAAGACGCAGTGGTTGAGTACTGCTGAGGACCATAGACGCAGCGGTCGGGTAACGCTGAGGAACGTAGATGCCGTGGTCAGGTAACGTTGAGGACAGTATATGCAGTGGTCAGCCAAGGAAACTCAATGCAACAGATGAAAGACACATCATGCTTACTTCCCTTCCACATCAGATGTCCAGCAGTGCCATCAGCACAGAACTGACGGAAACCAGTGGGACCCAGGTATACCCATCTACTGTCCAGAGAAGTCTGGCCATAAATGGTCTTCATGGAAGAATTGTGGCCAAAAAGCCACCATACCTCAGACGTGGAAACAAGTCTAAGCCACTCAACTATGCAAAAAACATAGGAACTGGGGTGCAAAAAAATGGCAGCGGGTGCTCTGGACTGATGAGTCAAAATGTGAAATGTTTGGCTGTAGCAGATGGCAGTTTGTTGGGGGAAGGGCTGGAGAGCGGTACAATAGTGAGTGTCTGCAGCCAACTGTGAAGCAAGGTGGAGGTTCCTTGTAAGTGTGAGGCTGTCATTCTGCAAATGTTGTTGGAGATTTGGTCAGGATCAATGTTGTTCTCAATGCTGAGAAACACAGGCAGATACCTATCCATCATGCCGTACCATCAGGGAGGAGTATGATTGACCCCAAATGTATCCTGCAGTAAGACAACCACCCCAAACATACAGCCAGCGTCATTAAGAACTATCTTCAGCGTAAAGAAGGACAAGGAGTCCTGTAAGTGATGGTTTGGCCCCCACAGAGCCCTGATCTCACCATGATGGAGTCTGTCTGGGATGACATGAAGAGACAGAAGGATTTGAGACAGAATCCACAGAAGATCTGTGTTTAGTTCTCCAAGATGTACAATACATAGAACAACCAACCTGCCGAGTTCCTTCAACAGCTGTGTGCAAGTCTACCTGGAAGAAGGTAAAGGGTGGTCACACCAAATATTGATTGGATTTGGATTTCTCTTTTGTTCATTTACTTTCCATTTTGTTACTTGATAAAAATAAACTATTAACACTTCTATTTCTGAAAGCATTCTTCATTTACAGCATTTTTTTTTACACCTGCCTAAACGTTTTGCCCAGTACAGTACACTACATACCCTCCAATACATATCAGAAATCTCTCCCACACTGTACAGATAGTACTACATACCTTCCCATACATCATACTATGACTCTACCAATAAAGCATATAGATTATATACCCTCCCATAAAAAACTATTACCCTGTAGATATAATCCATACCCCCCCCCCCCTCCTCTATACTTTACATATAATCCATAAACATTGTACACATCCATACCCCCCACCCCTAATCATGTACACATTATCCACACACCTTTCCTACTCTACTTTGCCCCCCACCCCCCCACACACTGAAAGCACACTCCAAACATTCCCAAAACACCATACTGCACATACACTCTTTAAATACACAATACTGTATAAATAATCTATACACTCCATATACCGTGCATACACCCCTTACATACCCCATAACGTACATGCATCCCTAATAGGCATGTGCAATTCGTTTCGTTCCGAATTCGTTTTTTAACGAATTTCGACAAATTCGTTAGTTCGGGAATATCCAAATTAACGAAAACCCGTTTAACGAATTTTTTCCGAATATTCGTTAATTCGATAAAATTGGACATTCGTAAATTCGGGCATTCGAACATTCGTACATTCGCAATTTACATTCGTACATTCGTACATTCGTGCATTCGTACATTAGTAAATTAGTGAATTCGTAAATTTGTAAATTCGAAAATTCGGAAATCTGAAATAATAGTTAACTAATAATAACTTAACTATTAGTAATTACTAGTAACTTTTAATTTATAGGTATTGTAATTTCCTTTTAAATTTGGCTGTTAGTGAACGTAACACATACAAATTTATCCGAAGTTATGAATGATCCGAAAAAACGGAATGGAACGTAATGAATTAATAATAATAAATAACAATAATAACAATGTTTTATTATTATTATTGATTATTAATTTGTCCTGTTCCATTTGTTTAGATGCAGCATTCGTTTTGGATAATTCGTAACTTCGGTTAAATTTGTATTTGTTACGTTCACTGACAGTCAAGTTTGAAAGGAAATTACAATACCTATAATTTAATAGTTAGTTACTATTTCAGATTTTTGAATTTTCGGGTTTTTGGATTTTCAAACTTCGAATTTACAAATTTCCGAATTTTCTAATTTACAAATGTACGATTTTACGAATGTACGAATTTACGAATGTAAAAATGTACGAATGTACGAATTTACGAATGTACAAATGTAAAAATGTACGAATGTACGAATGAACGAATGTACGAATGAACGAATGTTCGAATTACGAATGTACGAATGTACGAATGAACGCATTTACGAATTTACGAATGAACGAATTTACGAATCGCAATCATAACGAATGACCCGAAAAACGAAAAAAATAATAAACTAATGAAACGAAAACGAAAATGAACGAATTTTTTTGGCTGTGCACATGTCTAATCCCTAATATACTGTATATCGTCTCTGTACATCCCCCATACAATTGCTTTCCCCATTCTGTACATACATAACCCACTATTTTAATTCCCCAGTACTGTTCATTGCTTATAGTAAATGGACATCCCCAGTACCGTACACCCTTCCTACTATCCATAAATGTCCCCATACTGTCTGTATTTTAGTATTTTGTACACATACACTCCATACTGTCTGTATACTACTCTGTTCCCATCTTACAGATTATATGCACTCCCCCATTGTCTCTACATCCTTCATAATGTATATATACACTGCACCCATACCCATGCACCCCCCCCCCCCACCACCACCACCACCACCACAATCACATTCTCCCTGTATCCTGTCCACCTATGCTTACTCCTATCATCTACAATGCACCATAGGCCCTGTACATCCCTTCTTTTTGTACATATATCCCCACATGAACACAATCCATTTCCAGCAGCTCAGCACAAAGTTCAGATCATTTCCCTCTGTGCCAGTCTCACTTTTGAATGAGATAGGGACTGGAAATAAAATATATGAGTAAAAGGGGAAAAGCCATACTAAGCTCCCTTACATGGAAAGATGGTAGCAGGACTTGGGGGAAGCCTATGATGTAGCGGAATGGCATAGGCTGGCTCGGGATACTGCTAAATCTATTATCACTACATCTCTAATCAAAGGTTCTGTGGCAGTGGTACATGGTCCCTGCCAGGGTGGCCCAGTGGGTGCCGGGGGCTTCCCCCCCTCTGTCTCAGGGGTTGTGGCCAGGAAGGTACGGCTTACCATTATTTGGTGGATGTGCCAGAGAGTCCCTAGATTTTGGATAACTACCCCTATAACTTTATCTAACCCTCTCACAGGGATAAACCTGGCAAGTCTCCACAGCAGGGACTACTTGGCCGCCCTGAGCAGGGAGCCTCGAGGCCCATTCAACGCTTGATAGTATTCATCTTTATACCATGTTTCCTCGAAAATAAGACCTAGCGTGATTATTAAGGAGGGCTGCAATATACAGGTAAGCCCTACCCCGAAAATAAGCCCTAATAAAGTTCATTAGAAAAAAAATGTAATCCGCTTTGTAAAACAACCACACTGGCATAAGGTGCAGTGTGCCCAACCCAAACCCCCCCCCCCCCACAACTATCATGCAAAATACCCCACCCACAGCCGTCGCTGACCCGCCAGAGGTCTTCTCTCCTTCCGGCTGACATCTGCGGCCCCTCCCTCTGCAGTGCTCGGAGCGGGCTGACGTCAGTGGGACTCTCGGAGCGGAGAAGAAAAGTTCAGGCAGGTCACATGAGCGCTCAGGGTGCTGTAAAAAAAAAAAGGTACTTTCCATAAATCAGCCACAAAGGGCGACACCCTGCACCAGCACAATCCTCCCACAAAACGGACTACATGGTCCTATAAGCACTTTAACCAAGATATTTTTTGGGGATTAAAATGATACTAATAAGACATCCCCTGAAAATAAGCCCTAGCGTCTTTTCTTTTTGTAGCCAAAATCAATTTAAGACCCAGTTTTTCGTGAAACACGGTAGCGGCAAAGAATTACTGTTGCTAGATCATGGAAATCTCCTACAGTACCATTTCCCCTTCTAAAGGCCAAACTTTGGTGGATTATGATTAACGAACGCCACTCTGCCATTCTTCGGGACAGAATGTCGGTATTTCAAAAAACATGGGACCCCTGAATTAAATATTTAACAGGTTCTACCTCTTAACCACTTGCCAATCGCACTATAGCCGAAAGACGGCTACAACACAGTTGTCCAGTTCTGGGAGGGTGTCTATTGATGTCCCCCCATAACCCCGCCCCACTGGGGCGCACTCTGTGATCGGTGTGTCCTTTGGACCCAGATGATCACAGATTGAGGTAGAGAGCCAACCACAGCGGCCCTTTACCAGATCAGCTGTGGCCAATCACAGCTGAACAAATTCCGGTAATAGGCGTTTCCTTTTCTTATCAATGTCACTGTGTGAGCAAAGGAAAGCCGATAATCGTCAATCCTGTGACAGTACACATTTACACTGATAATCAGGGCCATTGGCGTGTGCACAGGGTGTGCTGGGTGTCCCACAATCCTCCTCTTTGCTCCTTTTTTTTTTTCTTCCCTGGCCAATATGAAGGCGGGGGAAGAAACATAGTGCGCCGCTCACTAGTGCAGCAGCGTGCGCGCGAAGAGGAGAGGGAGAGGGGTGTCACCTGGTGCGGTAAAACATGGTATCACCCCCCTCCACCAACTATAGTCGCCCCTCAGTACAGATCCCCCTCCACTAAGTATAGACCCCCCTCCGTCAGTGCAGACCCCCCACTAAGTATAAACCCCTCCCCCAGTATAGACTCCCCATCAGTATAGACCCCCCAGGACAAAACACCCCCCTCTATCAGTATAGACCCCCCTCAGGACAAACCGAACACCCCTCCATTAGTACAGACCCCCCTCAGGACAACCACCCCCCTCCATTAGTGCAGACCCCCCTCAGGACAAACCACCCCCCTCCATTAGTACAAAACCATCCCCCTCCATTAGTACAGACCCCCTAAAACAAACCACCCCCTCCATTAGTACAGACCTCTCTAAAACAAACCACCCCCCCTCCATTAGTACAGACCCCCCAGAACAAACCACCCCCTCCATTAGTACAGACCCCCCAGAACAAACCACCCCCTCCATTAGTACAGACCCCCGGACAAACCACCCCCCCTCCATTAGTACAGACCCCCAGGACAAACCACCCCCTCCATTAGTACAGACCCCCAGGACAAACCATCCCCTCCATTAGTACAGACCCCCGGGACAAACCACCCCCTCTCCATTAGTTCAGACCCCCCGGACAAACCACCCCCCCTCCATTAGTACAGACCCCCCTGGACAAACCAACCCCATCCATTAGTACAGACCCACCAGGGCAAACCACCCCCCTTCATTAGTACAGACCCCCCAGAACAAACCACCCCCCCTCCATTAGTACAGACCCCCCCGGACAAACCACCCCCCTCCATTAGTACAGACCCCCCCAAGACAAACCACCCCCCCTCCATTAGTATAGACCCCCCAGGACAACCCCCCTTCATTAGTATAGACCCCCCAGGACAACCCCCCCTTCATTAGAATAGACCCCCCAAGACAAACCACCCCCCTCCATTAGTACAGACCCCCAGGACAAACCACCCCCTCGATTAGTACAGGCCCCCAGGACAAACCACCCCCCTCCATTAGTACAGACCCCCCAAGACAAACCACCCCCCCTCCATTAGTATAGACCCCCCAGGACAACCCCCCCTTCATTAGTATAGACCCCCCAGGACAACCCCCCCTTCATTAGTATAGACCCCCCAGGACAACCCCCCCTTCATTAGAATAGACCCCCCCAAGAAAAACCACCCCCCCTCCATTAGTATAGACCCCCCAGGACAACCCCCCTTCATTAGTATAGACCCCCCCAGGACAACCCCCCTTCATTAGAATAGACCCCCCAGGACAACCCCCCCTTCATTAGTATAGACCCCCCCAGGACAACCCCCCCTTCATTAGAATAGACCCCCCCCCAGGACAAACCCCCCTTCATTAGTATAGACCCCCCCAGGACAACCCCCCCTTCATTAGTATAGACCCCCCCAGGGCAACCCCCCTTCATTAGTATAGACCCCCCAGGACAACCCCCCCTTCATTAGTATAGACCCCCCAGGACAACCCCCCCTTCATTAGAATAGACCCCCCCAGGACAAACCCCCCCTTCATTAGTATAGACCCCCCCAGGACAACCCCCCCTTCATTAGTATATACCCCCCAGGACAACCCCCCCTTCATTAGTATATACCCCCCCAGGACAACCCCCCCTTCATTAGTATAGACCCCCCCCAGGACAAACCCCCCCTCCATTAGTATAGACCGCTGACAAAGCAGCCCCCCCTCCATTGAGCTAATTAAAAAACACCCGGGTGGCAGCTGGAGAGGAGAGGACAGTGTACAGCCGCGCCGCCCGGGTGGAGAACTGAGCGTGTCAGGCTTGGGCAGCAGGCGGGAGTTACACAGGCGGAGAAGAGCTAGAACACGTCGGGAATGGACCGCCCCCCCCCCCGTGACGTCACTGCGCGGCTGGTCTCTCTGCACACAGAGACACAGCCGCTACGATCTGTGGCTCGTTCCGCTCTCCTCCTCTGACAGGAGGGAGGGGGGATGGCTGAGCTTAGGCAAGAGACAGCGGCGGCTGCGGTGACCGGCGGAAAGAGCCGCCGACATGGAGAGGAGGAGGAGGGAGGGGAGCACTCTGGCGCTTCAGCGCCCCCACCTCTGTGGCGCCCGGGTGCACTGCACCCCGTGCACCCCGGCCAGGACCGGCCCTGAGAGGAGGAGGAGGGAGGGGAGCACTCTGGCGCTTCAGCGCCCCCACCTCTGTGGCGCCCGGGTGCACTGCACCCCTGTCACGAAGGACAAGTCGCCTCCGTTCGCCGGGCTGCGGGGCGCATGCGCAGGGGGTTGCTGTTGAGACGTGCACCCGTTCGCGGCCTGATGGTGCGGCGCGCGCGGGTGCACGGCGGCCCACATGTGCGCGCCGTCGCCCGTGCGGGTGCCCGGTAGCGCGTCATGCTGACGCGCCCACTGGGAGGCTACTTTAGATGTCACCAGCACCCAGTCGGGTTGCTGGTTTGTCGTCAGTCTACCCTGCCTGTGTTTGAGCTTCTGCTTCCTGTCTCTTGTGAAACCGACCTCCTGCCTGTACCTACGACCACTCTCTGCTTGCTGGATACCCCGACCTTCGGCCTGAACAACGACCACTCTTTGCTTGCTGGATACCTTGACCCTCTGCCTGAATAACGACCACTCTCTGTTTGCTGAATACCCTGATCTTCTGCCTGAATACGACCACTCTCTGTCTGCCGGATACCCTGACCTTCTGCCTGTTTAAGGATCACTCCAGACCTGCTGGACCTCCTGGCTTCTGCCTGTGTCTCCAACCAATCTCCTCACGGGGCTGCCACCTCCCTTGATCCCCTCAGTCATAAGGACTTCCTTAACCACCAGTCTGATCCCTCTTAACCTTTGTTCTTGCACTTCCAGGCACTCCTCCAGAAGACTTCCTGCCTTCCAGGCCATCCGGAGTCTTCCCATCAGCTGTACCGGAGACCCGTGCCTCCACGTGCTCTCGATCCCCTGTCTCACTTTCGGGGGTTCGGGTGCGCGTGGTCGTAAGGGCAAGCCGCTCTCGGCATCTCGGCCTCGGTGAGTATTGACTTGTGACAGTACAAACCAGCCAGATGTCCGAGGCCGACAGAGCGCGCTCTCCCTTGGAGATCTTATGCCAACAAGTCTCCGCCTTGGCCGACTCAGTACAGAGGCTGCAAGAGGGATATACGCAAGTTGATAGCCGCCTCCAACAACTAACGGGGGCACTCCCCCCTGCTGCCGCAGCTCCTGCACCTGGTGATGAAGGCCCGCTCCCTCAGGCCGCTGCCAGCCCTACAGTAGTAATGGCACTTCCGGAACCCAGGGTCCCCACACCGGAACGGTTCTCGGGGGACCGTAAGAAGTTCAGGGCCTTTAAAAATGCATGTACCCTTTACTTCGCGTTGCAACCCCGAACCTTCGCATCAGAAGTGGTCAAGGTGGGATTTGCGATTTCTCTGCTATCAGAGGAACCTCAGGCCTGGGCGCACGGTCTGATGGAATCAGGGAGTCCGGTGCTTAATACTATTGACACATTCTTTGAAAGTATGGCCCAGCTGTATGATGACCCACAGTGTATGGCCACCGCCGAAGCTATCCTGCATCATCTTGTCCAGGGAAGGAGACCAATCGAGGATTACACGGTGGAATTCCGCAAATGGGCGGCCGACACTAACTGGAATGAGCCAGCCTTACGCTACCAGTACCGCCAAGGGCTATCAGAGCTCCTCAAGGATGAGCTAGCCAGGATGGAAACCCCCACATCTTTGGAGGAGTTAATTCAGGCAGCTACCAAATTAGATAGGCGCTTGAGGGAACGTCGGTCAGAACGTTTCCAGAATCCTCGCCCAGCATGGACAACTCCAAGACTCCAACCCATTCCAGGGTCTTCACCCATTACAGCGGGGCCTACTACACTTCCCGATTCCGAACCGATGCAGCTTGGTTTAGTACGACCACCACTCACCTCTGAAGAGAGACAACGTAGACGGCAGTCCAACCTGTGTCTCTATTGCAGGGGTGCCGGTCACTTTCTGCGCAACTGCCCGATAAGGCCTAGTAAGTCTTTTCAACCCAAAACAATGACCTACCAAGATAACAATACCTCTAAGTCTTACGTAATGTTATTTATCTCATTACAGCTACCGGAAGGGGAATCCCGCCTACCGGCGATCATTGACTCAGGAGCATGTAGCTGCTTTATGGACGCTGCTCTGGCCCGAACCTTGCATGTGCCTTTACAATCTAAAACGCAACACCTACAGGTCCACTTGGCGGATGGGTCCCTTCCCAGCTCAGGCCCAATCACCCAAGAGACTCGACCTATTCTAGCCACCACCGATTCGGGACACCAAGAACTTTTACGCCTGGACCTTATCCACTCTCCCATGTTCCCAGTCATCCTAGGCTTACCTTGGCTACAAGCCCATGATCCTCTTATTCAATGGAGTTCTAAGGTGGTCTCATTTCCCTCCTCTTACTGTTCCCAGCACTGCCGCCCTCCGAAACCCAAGATCTGTGCTACAATCTCAGCTCCTTCAGTTAACCTCCAGCATGTCCCTCAGGAGTATCATGAGTTCCAGGAAGTTTTCAGCAAACAAATGGCCGATCGCCTTCCACCTCATCGTCCATACGACTGTCCAATCGACCTATTGCCAGGATCAGCAATTCCTTTTGGTCGCATCTTTCCCCTTTCCGAAACAGAGCTGGAGGCCCTCAAGCAATATATAGACGAGAACCTGGAAAAGGGGTTCATCCGTCCCTCATCTTCACCTGCCGGAGCAGGTATCTTCTTTGTCGGTAAGAAGGACGGTTCTCTTAGGCCCTGTGTGGATTACCGGCAGTTGAACAACATTACTATCAAGAATCGGTACCCGCTGCCGCTCATCCCAGAGTTGTTCCAACGCTTTCGGTCAGCCAGAATTTTCTCCAAATTGGATCTCCGAGGGGCATATAATCTTATCAGAATTAGAGCTGGAGATGAATGGAAGACGGCCTTCAGATCGAGGTTCGGGCACTTCGAATACTTGGTGATGCCCTTTGGGCTCTGTAACGCCCCGGCTACATTCCAACACCTGGTGAATGACATTTTCCGCAAATACCTAGATGACTTCCTTGTAGTCTACCTGGATGATATCTTAGTTTTTTCATCTACACTGGAGCTTCATAGGGATCACGTCAGAACAGTTCTGACCATTTTGAGACAGCACAAGCTTTATCTAAAAATGGAGAAGTGCGAATTTGAGAGATCAGTGGTGCAATTTTTAGGGTTCATCATTTCGGCAAATGGAGTAGAGATGGATCCTCAAAAGATACAGGCTATCCAGGAGTGGCCAGCTCCTTCTGATAAGAAAGGGGTCCAGCGCTTTATAGGGTTCGCTAACTTCTATCGGAAGTTCATTGTTGGATTCTCTGCCATAGTGGCACCCATCACTCAGTTAACCCGTCGGCACGGTTCATTCCAGTGGTCCCAAGAAGCACAAGAAGCTTTCATAAAGCTAAAGGATCTCTTCAGTTCCGCCCCTATTCTCCGGCATCCTGATCCTTCTCATCCGTTCATATTGGAAGTGGATGCGTCAGAAATAGCCACGGGAGCAATCCTTTCTCAGAGACAAGGACCCAAGGCCATCTTACATCCAGTTGCATTGCTTCTCGGAAACTCAGTGCAGCAGAACTAAACTACGACGTAGGTGACAGGGAGCTGCTGGCAATAAAATTTGCCCTGGAAGAATGGAGGTACTTACTTGAAGGGGCACTTCATCCAGTGATGATTTTCACAGACCACAAAAATCTTGAGTACCTCCGAACAGCAAAACGCCTCAAACCCAGACAAGCCCGTTGGGCCCTGTTCTTTTCGCGCTTCAATTTCCATATCTCCTACAGGCCTGGCATTAAGAATGGAAAAGCAGACGCCCTTTCCCGGATGTTCTCAGCAGACCTCCAGACTTCAGAACCTAGTACAATTCTTGCACCTCAAAATTTTCTTGGGGTGACACAAACAGACCTAATGTGTTCAATCAAGAGATCGTCCAATACATGTACTGATCCGGAGGTACAATCCCTGAGGAAAGACGAAGGTCTCTTTTGGGTCCGGGGCAAAATCTTTGTACCCCAACAGACTCGGTTAACCACCCTCAAGATGTGCCACGACCATAAATTGGCCGGTCACTTTGGAGTTAGGAAGACAGCTGACTTGATCTCTCGCTTCTTCTGGTGGCCGGGTTGGAGACGAGATTGCAGGGAATATGTGGCCTCTTGCCTCCGTTGTCAACGCAACAAGGGCCAGAACACCAAATCCTGGGGTTTACTCAAACCACTACCCATTCCAGAACGACCATGGTCTGACGTGTCTATGGACTTTATTGTGGATCTACCAGCCTCAGAAGGCTACACTACCATCTTCGTTGTGGTTGACCGTCTGTCTAAGATGGCCCACTTCCTACCTATGGTAGGTACTCCTTCCGCAGTAGAAAAAGCCAACGTTTTTCTGAAAGAAGTCATAAGACTTCACGGGGTACCAAAGAATATAGTGTCTGACAGAGGCGCGCAATTCACGTCCAAATTTTGGAAAGAACTTTGTAAGGCCTTGGATATTAAAGTATGCCTCTCATCAGCCTATCACCCTCAGAGCAATGGCCAAACGGAGAGGACAAATCAAACTCTGGAGCAGTACCTCCGTTGCTTCTGTTCAGGATCTCAGGATGATTGGGCAAAACTCCTTCCATACGCGGAATTTGCGTATAATAACTCAGTTCACGCGGCTACCAACCAAACGCCCTTTTGGGCCAATTGCGGGTTTCACCCCACGTTCCTGACTAAGGACACCCCTGAAATAACAGTTCCTGCAGTACAGGACAGAATAATAACCTTACAAACTAACTTCCAAGAAATCCAAAGTATGCTACAGAAAGCTCAAAAGGCCTACAAGGAGCAGTATGACCGAGGCAGGAAGGAGAATCCAATATTTAACATAGGGGAGGAGGTTTGGTTGTCCACTTCTAATCTCAAGCTGCAGTTGCCATCCCGAAAATTAGGACCTAAATTTATTGGCCCTTTTCCTATCAAAAGGATCATCAACCCTGTGGCCATGGAGTTAGCCCTGCCTAAAACATACAAGATTCATCCTGTCTTTCATGTATCTTTACTGAAGCCTGTGGTACCCAGTCCGTTTCCAGAAAGAGGAGAGGTTCCTCCCCCACCAATCAGGGTGGACGGTGAGAACGAGTTCGAGGTGGAGGCTATCCTGGGCTGTAGAAAGAAGGGCAGACAATTACAGTACCTGATCCAATGGAAGGGATACCCACCTGAAGACAATTCATGGGAGCCTGCGAAGAACCTACATGCCCCTCGCTTGATTCAAACCTTTCATCAAGACCATCCGGAATTGATGTCTAGCCTGGGCGTCCAGTGTCCGCCCTTAGGAGGGGGGCACTGTCACGAAGGACAAGTCGCCTCCGTTCGCCGGGCTGCGGGGCGCATGCGCAGGGGGTTGCTGTTGAGACGTGCACCCGTTCGCGGCCTGATGGTGCGGCGCGCGCGGGTGCACGGCGGCCCACGTGTGCGCGCCGTCGCCCGTGCGGGTGCCCGGTAGCGCGTCATGCTGACGCGCCCACTGGGAGGCTACTTTAGACGTCACCAGCACCCAGTCGGGTTGCTGGTTTGTCGTCAGTCTACCCTGCCTGTGTTTGAGCTTCTGCTTCCTGTCTCTTGTGAAACCGACCTCCTGCCTGTACCTACGACCACTCTCTGCTTGCTGGATACCCCGACCTTCGGCCTGAACAACGACCACTCTTTGCTTGCTGGATACCTTGACCCTCTGCCTGAATAACGACCACTCTCTGTTTGCTGAATACCCTGATCTTCTGCCTGAATACGACCACTCTCTGTCTGCCGGATACCCTGACCTTCTGCCTGTTTAAGGATCACTCCAGACCTGCTGGACCTCCTGGCTTCTGCCTGTGTCTCCAACCAATCTCCTCACGGGGCTGCCACCTCCCTTGATCCCCTCAGTCATAAGGACTTCCTTAACCACCAGTCTGATCCCTCTTAACCTTTGTTCTTGCACTTCCAGGCACTCCTCCAGAAGACTTCCTGCCTTCCAGGCCATCCGGAGTCTTCCCATCAGCTGTACCGGAGACCCGTGCCTCCGCGTGCTCTCGATCCCCTGTCTCACTTTCGGGGGTTCGGGTGCGCGTGGTCGTAAGGGCAAGCCGCTCTCGGCATCTCGGCCTCGGTGAGTATTGACTTGTGACAACCCCGTGCACCCCGGCCAGGACCGGCCCTGCCCCCATCAACGCACATCAGTGAAGAAGAAAAGTTACTTATATACAAAATTTTATAAAAAAAGAAACAAAGGAAAAAGGTCTTTTTTTTTTTTTAAATGTAAAAAGCAAAAAATAAAAAAAACCCATTGGTGATTAAATACCACCAAAAGAAAGCTCTATCTGGCTCTCAAAACAAAATTATACAAATTTCATTTGGGTACAGTGTTGCGTGACCACGCCATTGTCATTCAAAGTGTGACATCACTAAAAGCTACAAATTGGCCTGGGCAGGAAGGGGGTGAAAATGTCCGGTAGGCAAGAGGTTAAACACGTTCTGAAGCCCATTGGGGCTAATGGGAGTGCTCGCTGCTTTTTCCTTTCCTCTTCTCTTCTCTTCCATGCTCTTCTCCTTCTTCATGCATGGCCCTTCGGCTCACCAGAGGGAGTCATGTGATTGTTGGCTGACCGCCCTGAGTTCTTTTCCTCCCTCCGGGGGAAAGGATCAAATATAGTTTATTATTTGGTTGATAGACTGATTAGAGAGATCATGGCTTCTATAGATCCCCCTAAAGGGGACCCCTCTCACTTTGAAGATTCTCTTCTATGCCATATTATGAAGAACTCAGGGATTGTTATCATTGCTGTAATTCATTCTGTAATGAGGCATATGTCTTTAATTGTGTATGGTCCATTTTGCCTTGTAATTTGGAACTACTCCTTTCTGTACTGTTTAAACTTCAATAAAAAAGATTGGAAACAAATAGAGGAAAAGCCATCCCAGTACCATACTGGGGTCCCCCCAGATACTGATCAGTTTCCATACTGTATGACCTCATTCACATGGGCATGCCGATCCGTTCCCCCGTGCAAAGGGCCCGTCTTCATTTGCCCAGGATGCCGAGGTGTTCCATGTAGGCGGCCGGCTACACAGATCTCTAGGCTCCATTCCCACCTGGGCGTTTCCAAAACCGCGAGCGATTCTGACAGCGATTCCAGAATCGCAGCAAAACGCAGGACGCATTTGTGATGCCACTATCTATAATGGCACCCCAATCGCGGTGCGACTTTGCCGCGGTTGTCAAAATGGCGCAAAACGTGTTGCTCAAAAAGGAGCAGGGGCTGCTTTTGGGCGACGGTGTTGCGCATTGCGATTTGCCGTGATTTATCGGGCAACAACTGCAGCAAAATCACACCGTGATTGGGGTGCCTTTAGAAGGAATTGCATTGCAAACGCGCCCCGGGTTTCGCCGCGATTCTGGGATCGCGGGCAGCAGCGCCCGCAGTTCCGGAATGCCCATGTGTGAATGGAGAGTGGGTCCGGAGCGCCAATCAGAACTGTATTTGTATTCCCTGCATGCAACACCTCTGCATAATGGGGAGCTGAAAAACAGTAAGTGAGCCTTCCTCAACCTTTTGTACCAAAGAAGAATCCCTCGAACGACCTTCAGGAACCTCTGCTAAGAATTACCATATCCTCAGCTGCCGGTACATTAATGTTAGGGGCCCCCCTTTACATTGGCGGTGATTTGGAGAAGGGCCAACTTACACATGGTCAGTGAGAAAAGGGCTCCATGGTCAGTAGAAAGAATGCCCCCTTTAGGTCCCTTTTACACAGACGTTCCGATCGGGTCCGCCTGTCCGTTTTTCAGGCGGATCCAATCGGAACCTCATTTCTTCTCTATGGTGTGGTGCGGCGCATGTAAACGGACATGTGTCCATTTACACCCTCCTACATCCAATCTGATCCGCCAAAAAGAAATGGATGGGGATCCGTTCATCTTCCGTCCAGCAGATGGGATCAGATGGCAGTCGGGTGTAAACGGATAGGCGGTCCATTTACATTCGGCCGCTCACAGAGAACGGTCTGTGTCAGCAAACAGATCCCCTGCTGAGAAAGCGGATCACATGTATGAAAGTCCTAAAAGCTAAAAAGGTCATTCATGATTGCTGGCAGTGGTTACATATATAAGAAACAGACATTGCTCAAGCACCTACGTGCAACCTTGGAGTAACCCTGATTGAGGAAAAACTAGTACAGAGGAATATATATGCAGGAGCGCCCCCTGCTGCCCTATCCCAGACATGCACTGTATACCATTTAAGGCCCCTTTCACACAGGCTGTCCGATCAGTTCCACCTGTCAGTTTTTCAGGCGGACCTGATCTGACGCTCCATTCATCTCTATGGAGCAGCGAATGTCAGCGCTGACATCCGCCGATATCTGATCTGCCAAATCCGCAAATCTTTACATTCGATCCATCCAGACGGATGGAAAATAGGACCATGTAATTTTTGGTGAGATACTCCCAAAGGGAAATCATGCAGACTAGGGATGCACCAATACCATTTTTTTTACAATGAGTACGAGTACCGATACTTTTTTTTTTTAGTACTCGCCGATACCGATTACCGGTACCTACCGCAACTGTTTTGTTTTGACTTCTGCTGTCAGCAAATGGTACACTACAAAGCATTGAAAAGTTATTTACAAATGAAATAAATTGATTTTGTTTTTCATTTAGCGCTTTTTCAATGTGAAATGTGTAAATATATGTTAATATATATGTGTAAAAATATTCACTAACAAAGCAAACAAAAAAAAAGTTTTAATTGTTTATGGTTTATAACATAGACGTGAACAAAAGAAAAAAAAGCAGGAAAATAATAATTAAGTGGAAGAGAATAAGGAGTTAATTAAGGCTGATTAGAGTAAATCAAGTGTTATTAAAGGAATAAACAGAGGAACATTTGTTCATCCCTTTGATCTGCAGATGAAGAAACAGAAATATAAAAAAGGAAACAATGTTTCTTTTTATTTTAGTGTTTCAGGGCTGAGCAATGTTGTTAATAAACATTCCCAGCTGCTTTTCAAAGTTTGTTACAATCCCTGCAATGTAGATCATCCAGCGGGGAGGGTTTTTTTTCACAACAAAAGTGGAGTTACTTTCTAAACACTCACTCCAAACAACCAAGGTAATTAACATCCTCTTATATCATTTCGGGTGTGGTCTGCATGTTCTGCCATGGCGGCTCTCATCACGGTAGTCATGTGACCCCTCTAGAGCTTCTATGTTCCCTTTTATTCATGTTGACTTTTGATGTTATCAGACACTTTCATTGTTTTTATATTTTCAATAAATTTTGTATAACTTTTTCATACTTTATCTTGACACATTGTCATTTGGGCCATTAAAGTCCCATAAGGGGGAGTTCTCTCCATTCTCTAGATTAATTGGGATATGGGCCCACTCCATTGTTCAACCATACCACCTTTTCCCTTGATTTATATCATTTCAGGACTTCTGTAGTGATGGATCTCCTCGCTGTTATCTCCCCACCAAATTCAGTGCCTCGCTCTAGCGACCCCTTCCAAAATAAATAATCCAGAGTTGGTACACCGCCTCCTACAATGCCTTTTGGTCAATGAGGTTGCCCATCAAGTTGAAGAACCAACATGGATAAGCGGGAGGGGGTCAGACTAGACCTGGTCTTTTGCTGAGAAATGATCGATTGCTACATCAATTTTTGGATGGCTACGCTTACTCACTCCACTTTATCTATGGAGGGAGTCGTGGCGGTCACCTGCTCTCTTGCGATTTTGTCTACAAATTAGTTTTCCTCTATTCATCTCCATTACAATGGGGGGTGGATATACCTTTTCAATGTGCCAGAAACACGGTGTCCTACTTCTTTTTCTGTAATTACAGAAAATGTTCTCAGCATGCAAAAAAAAGATAACTAACGCGGCCACAACATCTACAGACTGGTAAATGACATATATCTCTATCTACCCATGCTAGGATTGTGATATCCCCCCCCCCCCCCCCCCCCAAAAAAAAAAAAAGGTTACAAAGGCTCTATAACCTTAGTCAATGGTATCGAAACTCTAAGTGCTTCCCCTTAAATCCACCTCTTATGTGCAAATATCAAGCCACAAATTAACTAAAAAAATTCTGCATATTATGACCACTTTGAGTGCTTGTAATGCAGGATATTCTCTGGCTCACGTGGGCTTTTTGGGTGTACTCTCCTTTATTCCTCTCCTCTCTCCACTGCTCCTCCAATTTAGTACTTGGTATTCCTCTCACATATAAAAGGATATTTTCTCTCTATTGTAAAAAGCCACACAAAATTGGTTACACTCACTTAAAAAGGTAGGTATGACAAATACCTCCCTTTTTAGGCCGTGTTTGGAGGAGGAGGCGGAATGCTGCCTATGACCCCAAGAACACCATCCCCACTGTTGGAAGGAAACAAGGTTTAATATCATATTTCAGGAGTTTCACTTCCTGGTCGATACAGCCAGGTGGCCTAAGTTGGAAGTTGCAAGTTGACCCAGCAGGGTGTTCTTAACAAGGAATCATAAAAGGGAATTCATCGCAGGCCTCCTGATGGAGGTATAGTGGTAGAGCAAGACCCCCTGAAGAGATGCAAATTAAAATGTCCTGTTACATAACATCAAAGGGCCAGCTGTCACTGAAGATGACCCAGGTCGGATATCTGATTCATGGACACAAGCCGCCCCTAGACAACACAGCATGTTTCCTGGAGGACGGACAGATATAAAAAAACAAACAAAAAGGGACTGCATATTAACTTTGAATCGTCAGAAATCTAGATGGGCTGGCAATGGGGTTGGGTCCGGACAATGTATTGATGACGTTTAAAAAGTGCTGACCGAGAGGGAGAGCTATCTCTGTTACCATTTTGAGCCCAGCCGACGAGACAATATCTAGAGGACAGCCTTGCGTTAAGTATCTTTGATGTTCTTTTGTTATATGCTCTGTAATATTTTCCTTCAGTGTTTTTTTATGTTAGCATTCCCTATTTTTTGGGGAAATAAATAAGACCTTGTTTTACTAAGCAGTGTGTTTGTTTTCATAGCTAACCTTATATCATTGTACTATCAACAGTAGCATTATCAGAGTTTTAAAAGACTAGCTAACTATAGGAATAGACAAGTTAATACGTATATGGAATAAATATAGGGTATCCATAGCCACCACACGGACAATATTTATTATTTTAGTAATTTATTTCACCCACCGTCAAACATTGAGGTGGAAAAAATATGCTTTGGGTGTGTTTTTCTACTAAAGGGACAGGACAACTTCACTGCTTCAAAGGGACGATGGACGGGGCCATATACCGTCAAATCTTGGGTGAGAACCTCCTTCCCTCAGCCAGGGCATTGAAAATGGGTCGTGGATGGGTATGCCAGCATCACAATGACCCAAAACACACGGCCAAGGCAACAAAGGAGTGGCTCAAGAAGAAGTACATTAAGGTCCTGGAGTGGCCTAGCCAGATAGCCAATCTTCAGACCTTAATCCCATAGAAAATATGCAGAGGGAGCTGAAAGTTCAAGTTACCAAACATCAGCCTCTAAACCTTAATGACTTGGAGAGGATCTGCAAAGAGGAGTGGGACAAAATCCTTCCTGAGATGTGTGCAAACTTGGTGGCCAACTACAAGAAACGTCTGACCTCTGATTGCCAACAAGGGTTTTGCCACCAAGTACTAAGTCATGTTTTGCGAAGGGGTCAAATAACTTATTTCACTCATTAAAACGCAAATCAATTTATAATTTTTTTGAAATGCATTTTTCTAGATATTTTTGTGGTTATTCTGTCTCTCACTGTTAAAATAAACCTACCATTAAAATTATAGACTGATCATTTCTTTGTCAGTGGGCAAAGGTACAAAATCAGCAGGGGATCAAGTACCTTTTTCCCTCACTGTATACTGTACATGGAAATACTTTTCAGTAAGCCAACATTTCTGTATTAAAAATCTTTATTTGTCTTATGTAATATTCAAATTTTCTGAGATACTAAATTTTGGGTTTTCACAAGCTGTAAGCCATAATCATCAAAATTAAAAGAGAGAAATGCTTGAAATATATCGCTCTGTTTGTAACGCATCTATTTAAAATACGGGGAGATATACCTGTTGAACTTGCCAGAAAACGCAGTGTCCTCGTCATTTCCTCTGAGCTGAAAGTATTCTTGTCCTTACAAGCTGACTACTATAAAAACTTCCTTTTTCTGTACTTACAAAAAATGTTCTCAGCCTGGAAA
The DNA here is from genome assembly GCA_037952835.1 of Lithobates septentrionalis. NCBI lineage: Eukaryota > Metazoa > Chordata > Amphibia > Anura > Ranidae > Lithobates > Lithobates septentrionalis. The sequence continues at coordinate 132,714 of JBBDGP010002269.1, read as the reverse complement.
ATAGAACACTAATGCAGCCACCACATCTACAGACTTGTAAACTACAATATATTACATGTTAGTTCTTGGATTTAGGCATCCTTTAACAATTTTCAAGATACGCATCTACCATCCTAAAAGAAAAGCAGATATACACTGGGGCAAAAAAGTATTTAGTCAGCCGTCAATTGTGCAAGTTCTCCCACTTAAAAAGATGAGCGAGGCCTGTAATTGTCATCATAGGTATACCTCAACTATGAGAGACAAAATGTGGAAACAAATCCAGACAATCACATTGTCTGATTTTTGAAAGAATTTATTTGCAAATTATGGTGGAAAATAAGTATTTGGTCACCTACAAAAAAGCAAGATTTCTGGCTCTCACAGACCTGTATCTTCTTCTTTAAGAGGTTCCTCTGTCCTCCATTCATTACCTGTATTAATGGCACCTGTTTGAACTTGTTATTAGTATAAAAGACACCTGTCCACAACCTCAAACAGTCACACTCCAAACTCCACTATGGTGAAGACCAAAGAGCTGTCGAAGGACACCAGAAACAAAATTGTAGACCTGCACCAGGCTGGGAAGACTGCATCTGCAATAGGCAAACAGCTTGGTGGGAAGAAATCAACTGTGGGAGCAATAATTAGAAAATGGAAGACATACAAGACCACTGATAATCTCCCTCGATCTGGGGCTCCACGCAAGATCTCACCCCGTGGGGTCAAAATGATCACAAGAACAGTGAGCAAAAATCCCAGAACCACACGGGGGGACCTAGTGAATGACCTGATAGGGCTGGGACCAATATAACAAAGGCTACCATCAGTAACACACTACGCCGCCAGGGACCCAGATCCTGCAGTGCCAGACGTGTCCCCCTGCTTAAGCCAGTACATGTCCGGGCCCGTCTGAGGTTTGCTAGAGAGCATTTGGATGATCCAGAAGAGGATTGGGAGAATGTCATATGGTCAGATTAAACCAAAGTAGAACTGTTTGGTAGAAACACAACTCGTCGTGTTTGGAGGAGAGAGAATGCTGAGTTGCAACCAAAGAACACCATACCTACTGTGAAGTATGGGGGTGGCAACATCATGCTTTGGGGCTGTTTCTCTGCAAAGGGAACAGGACGACTTATCCATGTACATGAAAGAATGAATGGGGCCATGTATTGTGAGATTTTGAGTGCAAACCTCCTCCCATCAGCAAGGGCATTGAAGATTAAATGTGGCTGGGTCTTTCAGCATGACAATGATCCCAAACACACCGCCCTGGCAACGAAGGACTGGCTTCATAAGAAGCATTTCAAGGTCCTGGAGTGGCCTAGCCAGTCTCCAGATCTCAACCCCATAGAAGACCTTTGGAGGAGGTTGAAAGTTTGTGTTGCCCAGCGACAGACCCAAAACATCACTGCTCTAGAGGAGATCTGCATGGAGGAATGGGTCAACATACCAGCAACAGTGTGTGACAACCTTGCGAAGACTTACAGAAAACGTTTGACCTCTGTCATTGCCAACAAAGGATATATAACAAAGTATTGAGATGAACTTTTGATATTGACCAAATACTTATTTTCCACCATAATTTGCAAATACATTCTTTCAAAAATCAGACAATGTGATTGTCTGGATTTGTTTCCACATTTTGTCTCTCATAGTTGAGGTATACCTATGATGACAATTACAGGCCTCTAATCTTTTTAAGTGGGGGAACTTGCACAATTGGTGGCTGACTAAATACTTTTTTGCCCCACTGTAAGTGTACCTGGATGGTACCTGTATCAGTATATCCTGATTCACTGGAGCCAGTCAGTCTAAAATCAAGAACTAACAAAAAAAAACAAAACAAAACACACAATTACACAATAACTCCCTTAATACTGGGCACTTTCACCCCCTTCCTGCCCAGGCCAATTTTCAGCTTTCAGCGCTGTCACACTTTCAATGACAATTGCACGGTCTTGCAACTCTGTACCCAAATACAATTTTTATAACTTATTTCACACATATAGAGCTTTCTTTTAGTGGTACAGATGGGTTTTATATTTTTTGCTAAATAAACTAAAAAATACAAACATTTTTGGAAAAAAAAATAAATAAAAAAAGCAAGTTTTTCTTCATTTTTGTTATAAAATTTTGCAAACAAATAATCTTTCTTCATACATTTAGGCTAAACTGTATTCTGCTACATTTCTTTGGTGAAAATAACCCAAGTCAGTGTTTATTATTTAGTCTGTAGGAAAGTGTCCACCAACTATGGGATATATATCTGAAAAATCGATCAGTCCTGATGTACTGACGGCTCTCATTTGAGGCCCAAAAAATGCCAGGACAGTACAAATACCCCCCCAGATGACCCCTTTTTTGGAATGTGCACAGTCCAAGGTATTTTGTAAGAAACATGGCGGGTGTTCTGAAGTTGTAATATGTCACAATTTTATGGAAAATGAATTAAAAATGTTTTTTTTTTTTTTACATACTGTCACCTGCAATGGTACACTGCACTGTACAGCATAATCATATAAATAGTGTGGTGGTGATCAGGGACATTGACTGGGGCCAGTATGTAAAAAAAGAAAAGAAAAAACACTATGACCAAAGCAATATAAATGTTACCATAGTAACATTGTTCTACTCTGGGAAAGTGATCAGGATTTTTTTTTTTTTTACCCTTAACTAAATGAAATTGAATAATTTAGTGTGTTTTGTTGTTATTAGCCATGATTGGCCACAGCTAATCACATGGTACAGATGGGCTGTGATTGGCCCTGTCTGTACCATATAATCACATTGACCAATCACAGCTAGCAATGTCAGTGATGACGAAACGTGTAGGGAGGAGTCTGTGACGCAACTTGTTTGCCGGGACTCAGCAGCCATCTTTTGGGCTTGAAACGCCGGGCGTTTCTTCCGTTCGCTTGCCTGTTTTAAATTATGTGCATGTGAGTGTAACCTTTTTTAATTTTACATTAAACTAAGAGGTTTTGGGATGTCTGCACTATGAAGTTTCTTCTTTTCTCTACCGGGTTATTACATTGGAGAATAAGCTGGTCTATCTAATCCCTTACTGGTGAGGATCTGTCATTGCGAGTGATCGAGGCTTACTGATATCTACCTGAAGGAGCTGCTGTCTATCACCCCCCATACTGCTGAGTAACAGTTGCTGGATAAATACCTATGCTTGTTTTGATCTACCTTAGGGTAAGAGGCAGTGTGAATGGGGGATGGTGGCGATGTCAGTTCAAGCGGATTTCACCAGTTCTCTTACTACTACTTCACATCTCTATGGACTTTCATAATGATGTTTTATTTTAGTTTACTTTCAACACTGAAAGTTTTTTTATTCAATCTTAGATTAGCGCTACACCACTTTTTACAGCAACATAATTGTACAAATGGATGGCATGAAAGGAAGCCATTAATTGTTTACAATTGTTATGTGATGTGCTGTGATTGGTCACAGTGATCACAGGGTAAAGGCTGCAGGCCAGTACCCTGATCAATCATCGGCTGTGTGCAGTGGACACAGCCGGTGACAGATCGCACCGTGGCACGGCCCCCACGTGAGGCGTGCTCCTGGAGGACATAATAGGACGTCCACCCAGAACAACAAAGGTCCCGCCCAGCCTTCATTTGACAATAGGCTGGATGGGAAGTGGTTAAATATCTGAGAAATGTAATAGCGAAATCACAAAAAAAAAATTCACAGCAACTGTATGGACGTAACTTTTATTCAGCTCAACAAGAGATGTCGTTTAACAGATCTCCATCCAAATTGCTGAGATTGTGAATTTTCCCGCACACACCTCTCTCCCGATGTGCAGACTTGTCAGGGGAACTTCAGGCACTTCTATTGCTGACAGTCTTTCTGTTACTGAAAATAACCCTTTCCAATCTGCTGCGTAATGCAACCTTCCAGGCCTGCCCATTTCTAACATTCAGTGGCTTTATGCACATATTTAAAATCTCTTATAATTTAAACAAGTCTAGATAACGAACCAATATAAAACAAATAACCTACATATGTACAATGAGGCCTAGGTTGCCTTCCCTTGTCGGGCCTTCGTGTGCTCCTTGGTCAGCACCACACTGCGAATCTTCGTCCCCTGGACGTGCTCCCTTCTCCTTTGTTTACGGGGTGCCCTCCCTAGATGCAGCACCCCGTGGGCACTGATACCGGTCACACACAGCTTAGCTATTTATAGATATCCCCTAAAATGACCTGTTGTATTGTACCTTCTTCTATCTGCTCCACCTCCTCTATCCCTGACACCTCAATGCTAATGACTCTGCCGTCGTCCGCCTCCACTGGGAGGAGGTGGTACTCTGTCACTGAGGTTGCCTCCTCTCCACCGCTGATCACAAAGTGGATTTGGTGGGTCTCTTGTTCCGCCGGTAGAACCTGCCAGGTGTACTCCTCCGCCTGGGCTCCGATCACCGGCTCTTGCTCCTCAAAGTTCACCTGATCGCTCTAGAAATGAAAAAAAAAAAAACACAAGTGAAAATATCTTGCACTTAATGGGAAGCTACAGAGCAATTTGCTGAGCTGTGTTTCTCCTGTAAGCCCACCAAGCACCTCCCCCTCCTGCCTTTCACGCTATGGACTAGACACTCCCACAGCAAGCCTGATTTCGGACAACAGCTGAACATAAATAACATTATTAAAGGGATTCAAAACATTTACATTTTTTTAACAAACCTGCTCTGTGTACAGAGCAGCTCCGATCCACCTCTTCTGGGGTCCCCCGCCAGTGCCCCTGGCTCCTCCTGCTTTACGAGTACCTCCCCAACAAGCCGTTTGCTAAGGAGGGTACTCACTCATGAGCACTGCTGCCTGAGTCTATAGACACAGACAGCAGTGCTTTGCTCTGCCCTGGAATCCTCGTCACAGGAATTGATTGATAGCAGCAGGAGCCAATATCGTCTGCTGCTGCTTTCAATCTACCCTGTGAGAAGGGAGAGAGCGGAGAGAGACGCTGCTCTCATGCACAGCGCTGGATCCAGATCAAGCCTGATGAAGGAGCACGCATGCCCTGAACGCGCGCTCCTCCCCGCTCTCTCTCCAACCAGAAGTGACGTACACCGCTGTCTGTGAGCCGTCCTGAGTGTCTGGAAGCGCTGGGAACCACCGGCGTCCCTGGACCCATCAGCTGCCTCTTCACCAGTGAGAAGATAATCTTCCCCATGAGCGGAAGAACCACATTATTACCCGCTTGCCAGCCGCCGCCATTATACTGCGGCAGGTCGGCACAATCCCGTGAGCCGTCGTAGCTATATGTCGGCTCCTTTAAGCGGGATAGCAGGTGCGTGCACACGAGCCTGCTGCACTGCGGGGGTACCGATGCTTGTGGCCGACAGTCGTGATGACCGCCGGCCACGAGCGATCGCGGGCAGGAGAGGCAGAAAAGGGACGCACAAATCCCTGTTCTGTGAGGAGTGACAGATCATGAGTTCCTAATAGCTAGGATTTATGATCTGTAATTTCTTCTAGGTCAGTGCCGCCCCCCCCCCCCCCCCCAGTTAGAAACACACACAGGGAACACAGTTAACCCCTTGATCGCCCCCTAGTGTTAACTCCATCCCTGCCAGTGACATTTTTACAGTAATCAGTGCATTTTTATAGCACTGATCGATGTATAAATGCCTATGGTCCCAAAAATGTGTCAAAAGTGTCCCACGTGTCCGCCATAATGTCGCAGTCCCAATAAAAATCGCTGATCGCCGCCATTACTAGTAAAAAAAATAATAATAATAAAAATGCTATAAATCTATCCCCTATTTTGTAGACGCGATAACTTTTGTGCAAACGAATCAATATACACTTATTGCGATTTTTATTATCAAAAATATGTAGAAGAATACATATCGGCCTAAACTGAGAAAAAATTTGCTTTTTTTTTTTTAAAAAAAAAATGGGGATATTTTTATTATCTTATAGCAAAAAGTACAAAATATTGTGTTTTTTTCAAAATTGTCGCTCTTTTTTTGTTTATAGAGCAAAAAATGAAAACCGCAGAGATGATCAAATAGCACCAAAAGAAAGCTCTATTTGTGGGGAAAAAAAGGACATCACTTTTGTTTGAGTGCAGCACCGCAGGACCGCGCAGTTGTCAGTTAAAGCGACGCAGTGCCGAATCGCAAAAAAATGGCCTGGTCATTCAGCAACCAAATCTTCCGGGGCTGAAGTGGTTAATCCCACATGTCGCCGGCATCTCATACATCTTGTGAGTTAGTCTTTTATGGAATAAAAGGTCTTAATAATGCTGCACTTATATGGCGCTGCTCTCCTGTCTTTGTCAGATCAGGCAGAGAATGTGTTAAGGTAAAAAAACATTAAAAGAGAAGTACGTGTTTTTTTTCCTTATTTATACTTACCTAGGTGGATGCTGCATCTATCCCCCACCAGCTCTAACACTGAGAACCGAGCGAGCAAACATTGCCGATCACTCCGTTCTCAGGGCTCCCTGAGGAGAGAGCTGGTGACTGTCAGTCCCCGCTGTCTGCTCTGCCCCCCACTGTGCTCACTGTAGGGCTGGGCCACGGTGGGGACGGGAGCGGCCGGGCCCAGGTTCTCAGCAGCTCACCGAGAGGCTGAGCCAGATGCAGGTCCAGGCATGTGGGCAGAGCCGACTTCATTGTCGTGATCTTGCCTGAGCCTGGACCGGCTCTGTGACATCAGCCCGCTGTCTGCTGAAAATGGGTCACAGGAAGGCAGAACGAACTGCACCCCCCTGTGATCCATAGAGCTTTGGCTGTACTTCTCCTTTAAAGTGTAAGTTCAGCTTTACAGAAAATCTGTAAGGTGACCTTACACCGGATCCCCTCCCCATCCCCCCTGGTCCCGCTGTGCTTGAGTCCATCGATCCTCTGCTGCATGCTGCTTCCCCGGTCCAGGGATTTGAAATCCCCGCGGTTTAATCTCCTCTTCGTACTGCTTAGCCGGTACGGACCAGAGTGATTTGGTCAGCATTGTCACATGAACGATGCTGACCAATCAGAACCCGTCTGGCCCGTCCTGTCCGCACTGTGAGCAGAGGAGAGAAGCGGGTGGGTGAAGAGGCATGCCAATGTCTAACAGAGGAGGATTGGGGGGGGGGGGGGGGGGGGGGGGTCAAGTGTAAGGTGATCTCACAGATTTTCTATAAGGCTGAACACACACTTTAATGCTTTAGATTCACATTAACATTCTCTTCTGCCAATCCTGTTTACAGTAACTGGATCTTATATATTAAGCAGGCACTCTTCAGCCACTGTGAATCAGGATCTCTGCCTTCCTTACCTGACTCTTCTCAGTGATTTTTCTCCTTTTTGCCCTCGGGGTGACTGATTTGATGGGCTTTTCGTTTCTATGAGTCTTCTGATGCTCACGGAGGACAAACCGTTCCCGAAACGTGGCGGGACAGAAACGGCACTTCAGCTCGGTCTCTGAGTGAGCGTGCTGCTTCCGCAGGTGAATGTCTGTATTACAACACATGAAGCGGGTGACAATAAACATATTTGTACGGATACACAGGCAGTAGAAGCGTCTTCAAATTTTACATGTTACCCACTTGCTGCCAAATCACGTATCCGGTGTGTCATTTGACTTCAAGTGACATCTATTTACTCAGCGTAACGTCATCTTTTAGATTTTACAAAAAATTGGGTTATGTATTGTGTTTTTAAATTTAATATAAGTGTTTTTTTTTCCAAAAACTGCGTTTGAAAAATCGCCGCACAAATAACGTGGGACATAAAAATTGGCAAAACCCACCAATTTATTCTCTAGGGCCCCTGCTTTAAAACATTTTTTTTAAAATATATCTATATATAGATATATAGTTTGGGGTTCTAACTAGTTTTTTAGCAAAAAAACCCCCAAAAAACTGATTTTCACATGGAAACAAAAAGTACCAGAAAATACCGTAGCTGACTTTTATTAGGACACTTACCTGTCCAGGAATCCCACGATGTCAGCACCCCAGCCGAGTTTTCAATCGGCATACGGTGCTGCTTCCACATTCCTTGTAAGGGAAACTGGCAGTGAAGCCTTTGCGGCTTCACAGCAGGTTCCCCCACTTATGCATGCGCAAAGCTTGCTGCGCCTTATAAATTGGGGGGAAGGAGGAGGAGGGCCGAACTTCCGGGCGACCTCGATGCTCCCCCCCGAAAGGTGGCAAATGTGGCAGTGGGGGGGGGGCAAACAAGCGAAGCTTCCCGATTTAGGTGGAGCTCTGCTTTAAAGTTGTTAAATCACTTATTTATAATGCTGGTATTTATTGTATGTATTTATTTATTGTATTTGCTGTATGTTTTGGATCCCTGTGGATCTTGGAAGTCACTAAAGTAGACACTAAGGATGAGCTCCGGCGTGTTCGCACACTCCACGTGCCGAGCCCGCTAGGAAGTCAGCACGGCGCTGCGCTAATCACAGGCAGTGAGACATTTCCCGATGTGCGGCTGCAGAGATCGGGAAATGTCTCACTGCCTGTGATTAGCGCAGCGCCGTGCCGACTTCCTGGCGGGCTCAGCACGTGGAGTGTGCGAACACGCCGGAGCTCATCCTTAGTAGACACCTCTACTACAGTGATCTCCACTATCTACCGATTCTTGAGCTGAGCAGCTGTCCTGCTGCATTATGAACAGAGGAGATCCGTTGCTTGGATGCAATTCGGAGAACACTTTGCATTCTCTCAAACAATGCAAAGCGTCCCCCAATTTTAGGGCCTGGGGGCAATAAATCCCATACCTTTGCCAAAGCATACCGTCAGGTCTGGGAAGGAGGCGAATCAGAAGTATACTCACTCAGACTGTGCTTCCCGGTCAGGATGGTTTTACACAGAGGACAGCCTAATTTGGGGAGCTCTTTGGTGTGTTTCCGCTGAATGTGCATCAACATGCTGGTCTTCTGCGTGAACTTGGCCTCACATACATTACATGTAAAAGGCTTCTCTCCTGAGAAAGAAGAAAGGGGAGGATAAATCAATTAAAGTTAGCAAATTCTGGACAGAATATTATAATACAGCTTCTAGCTGTTCTCACACCATCCACTGTGATGGCAGTTAACCACTTCAGCTCTGGAAGGTTTACCCCCCTTCCTGACCAGGACATTTTTTTTTTGCGATACGGCACTGCGTTGTTTTCACTGACAATTGTGCGCTCGTGCGACACTGTACCCAAATAAAACTGATGTCCCTTTTTCCCACAAATAGAACTTTCTCTTGGTGGTATTTGATCAACTCTGCGGTTTTTAATTTTTTGCGCTATAAACAAAAAAAGAAGACCGACATTTTTGTAAAAAAAAAAAAAAATACTGCAGTGACTTACTTTTAATATTAGGACACTTACCTGTCCACAAATCCAGTGGTGTCCTCACCTGAGCCGATTTTTCAATCAGCTCTCGGGTGCTGCCACTGCCATCTCAGCTTTGATGGCTATACAACAAGCTCCTTACTGCGCATGCGCAAAGTGCGCTGCACTTTGTGAATGGCACAGTGGCGGGGGAAGGAGGGGGGCCGAACTTCCGGCTGAATTTGCCGTGGTGTTAAAACTAGGTACTCGCTCCCCCCTCCACCCCGAAAAATGCCAAATGTGGCAGAGGAGGGGGGGGGGGGGGGGAGGCAAACAAGCAAAGCTTCCCCTTTTGGATGGAGCTCCGCTTTAACATACATACCTGCAGCGGTTCGCATGAACGGGGTGCGATTTTGATGTGGTAACCACACAGGACTCACTGCAAATTCCGCAAAGCATTGGTGTGAACAGGAACTAAGGCTCGGTTGAGAGTGCTGCCACCTGAAAGTCAGGCGACTTTGCTAGGTGACTGCGATTTGAGTACTATTTTGATGCGACTTTGAAGCGAAGGAGGGGCTACACCGCAGGGAATGCCTGTGTAATCTTCCTGTAATGTCAGATCTGATTCACATCAATGTAGATGAGGATCCAACTTGGAGGCGACTTCCATTAAAGTCTATGGGCACAACTCAGATAGAAGTCGCCTCACAGGAACCTTTTCTAAAGTCGGAGCGATTTCAGTAGTGCCAATTAGGACAGCTCTCATAGACTAACATGGGATTTCACATGTCATGGGACTTGAGGTCGCACAAGTCGGATCCCAAGTCGCGGCAGTGTGAACCGAGACTAAGAGTTTGGTGGTTAGCAGCAGCTGATGTTGTTTTGTCAAACAGCAACAAGGGGGTACTGCAAGACAGCCACCCCATTCCCTACCTACCTGTGTGAGTTCTCTTATGCCTGGTCAGCTTGAAGGAATCAGTTGTGGAGAAGTTGCATTGTTCACAGTGGAATGGGCGGTCATCATTGTGGACCTGAATGTGAAGGATCAGCTCGAGGGCCTAGACACACAAAGGGAAGGAAGTTTTCTATGTAAGACAATTTTCCAGCATACGAATATCAGACCAGAATGAAAAGCAAAAATCATAACCTCTTATCCAAATAACATACAATGTCCTATAGCAGGGGGTCTCCAAATTTTCTAAACAAAGGGCCAATGTCAGTGGGAGGAATGGTGCCCCCCATCATTGGTGTCAGTGGGAGGAATAGTGCCCCATTATTGGTGCCAGTGGGAGGAATAGTGCCCCATCATTGGTGCCAGTGGGAGGAATAGTGCCCCATCATTGGTGCCAGTGGGAGGAATAGCACTACATCATTGGTGTCAGTGGGAGGAATAGTGCCCCATCATTGGTGCCAGTGGGAGGAATAGCACTACATCATTGGTGTCAGTGGGAGGAATAGCACTACATCATTGGTGTCAGTGGGAAGAATAGCACTACATCATTGGTGTCAGTGGGAGGAATAGCACTACATCATTGGTGTTAGTGGGAGGAATAGCACTACATCATTGGTGTCAGTGGGAGGAATAGTGCCCCCAATTTTTGTTGTCAGTGAGAGGAATAATGCCCCATCATTGGTGTCAGTGGGAGGAATAGTGCCCCATCATTGGTGTCAGTGGGAGGAATAGTGTCCCGGGGCTGGATAAAGGCAAGCAAGGGGCTGCAGTTTGGAGACCACTGGCCTACAGGATAATTTCATTGTTAGGTAACCGACTTTAAATGCAGACTTACCCCAAAAGACTCATTCTCACAAAAAGGACATTTAAACATGTTCTCTGGCTTGTGTAATTTTTTATGTTTCAGGAGCTCCATGCCGGTGGAGAAGGCCTTGTCGCAGTCTTTACACCGATGCAGCTTCACCTCTATGGGTAGGAATGATAAAATTCATAATGTGTTCATAAAAAAAGGAAGCCTCAATCCACCAGTATAAGTAAAAAATGCTTAATATTCAGCTGTGATTACTGTATTGAGATGAACTGTGCTCACCGATCTGCTGCTCAGGGCTGATTGGCTGAATCCGTCTCCCTTTAATGGATGGGGGTCGGGGTGTGGAAGCCGCCTGGGGAATGAAGTCGGGGACGACACTCTGAGGAGAAGAAAAAAAAAAAAATGGAACAACTGTATAGGGAGAGGAAAACCCGCTTCCAGAAAAAGATGGGCTGGGGAGAACGATGCCCCCTCTTCAATCACAGACGACCTTTCCAATTACCTACATGAGCAGTCCCCTCATTGCTTGCACTTAACCACCTCAGCTTTGGAAGATTTTACCCCCCTTCATGACCAGGCAAATTTTTGTTCTTTGGCTTTGGAAGATTTTACCCCCCCTTAATGACCAGGCCATTTTTTGCGATCCGGCACTGCGTCGCTTTTGCTGACAATTGTGCGTTCGTACGGCGCTGTACACGAACAAAATTGGCGTCCTTTTTTCCCCCATAAATACAGTTTATATTTGGTGGTATTTAGCAGTGTTTCGTTTACACGCGTTTTTCATTGTTGGCTATTTAAGAATAAATAAAACGCTTTTAAACGCAAATGCGGAAAAATGCAGCTAAACGCGGCGAAACGGACATTTTAAACGTGCGTTGCTATCTGTCAAGTTAAATCGTTCAGGAGAGATTGTAAAACCGTGCCGTGTACATGAAGCCTAATTGGTTTGCGTAAAAATTACAGCGTCTACAAACGATGGGAAATACCCACAAATTTTAATTAACTTTTTTTTTTTTTTTTAACTAGTAATGGCAGCGATCAGTGACTTATAGCAGAACTGTGATAGTGCGGCGGACAATCTGATACTAACTGAAGCTGGGGGGGAACTGACACTGACATCACCATAATTACACACATAGGTTGGACTTGATGGACTTTTTTCAATCTCACCTACTATGTAACTCTGTAACAGTGACACTAATACAGTGATCAGTGATGAGTGTGAAGGGAGGGGGATGGGAAGGGGGTTAACATTAAGGGGCATTTAAATGGTTAACCGTGTGCCTAAAAAGTGTAAAGTTTGTAATGTGCGCTGCTTTTACTAAGCAATGTAACTATTTTGACTCCCTGCTTTGTAGGGTGAAAGAAAACAGCCACCTCGCTGCTCTCCATAGAGAGCCCTGTGAGTTTGTTTTTTTACCAACACAGGGCCCTCTTCTGTCATTTGCTCAGCCGATCAGACGGTCCCAGCCATAAACCGGCTTGTGCTGTACAGAATGACAGCACAGCCGGGTCGACGGGAGAGCGTGGCCCCTACCCAGAAATGCTGGATCACGTATATAAATAAATTATATAAAATAAATAGATAAAAATTATATATCTATATAAACGTGATGCAGCGCAGCCTGGCCACACTGTAGCAGTAAAGCTGCAGTAGGTGGTCGGGAAATGGATAAAGTGTAAGTTTACCTTAAAAAACTATTTCCACAAATCCCCCCCCCCCCCCATGCAGGGACACAAAATCCATCCCTTCCCTGCTGTCAGAACGAAGCTCTGTCTTGTTTACATAGGCAGAGCTCCGTTCTGTGTCTCTGCCCGACGATCGTTGGGTGCCGGCGGACATCTAGTGCCTGGCACCCGCAGAGCGGCTTCTGTTGTGAATAATCTCCTGTAGGCGGAAGTGCAGAACTCCTGTATGTATGTATGTATATATAGATATATATATAGATAGATAGAGATAGAGATATATATATATATATATATATATATATATATATATATAGATAGATAGAGAGAGAGAGAGAGAGAGATAGATATATATCTAGATATATATATACACATCTATATAGATATATAGATATATACATATCTATATATCTATATAGATATATAGATAGATCTATATATCTATCTATCTATGGAATTCTACTTTAAAGTGAGATTATCTGCAATTTTTAACCACATACTGACTGTCCCCATAGCAGATTTACTGCTACAGGACCGCAGATATATATATATATGTGTGATTCTACATAGGAGGGCGGTCCTGTAGCAGTAAATTTGCTATGGGGACAGCCAGTATGTGGTTAAAAATTGCAGATAATCTCACTTTAAAGTAGAATTCCAGCAAAAACATATTAAGGCTTAAAAATGACACATGTATGATAATTAACCTGTGCAAGAAAGATGTATATACTTACCTATTTTCAGCCTGCTCGGGGCTGAAAAAAAAGTTGAAATGATTGTACATTTTCTCTGTCTCTTACCTGCTGCTCTGCACTCTGTTCGTCCGGATTAATAGACTCCAGTGTTAGGACTATGGGCTCGGAGGACTGTTGCTCCACTATGGGCTGAAAGACTTGGGCCAGATCTTGCACCTCGTACACCTCGGCATGCATCGCCTCAGCGTCCACCTGCTCACCGCTCTGCAGCACTATGGCCTGCACAATGCTGCCGTCTTCCGTCTGCATTGGTATGCTGTGCAGCTCCGTCACAGTGCCCTGCTGCTCCCCCTCCTGATAGTTTAGAAACAGCTGCGCCTCGCCTGTGGCCGGTACGATGTTCCAGGACACTCCATCTTCAGTGGTGGTGATCTCTGCTTCCTCCTCCTCCAACTCATAAGTCTGAAATCAAGGAAAATACATTATTAGTGATTATAAACCTTTTTATTGCAACAATTGCGCAGTCATGCAACACTGTACCCAAATTAAAACTTTTATCATATTTTTCACACAAATAGAGCTTTTTTTGGTGCCATTCAATCACCACTGTTTTTTTTTTTGCTGAAATTTTTTTTAAAAAAAATGTATAAATAAAAATGTATATATATATATATATATATATATATATATATATATATATATATATATATATATATATATATATATATATATATATATATATATATATATATATATATATTTTTTTTTAAATTCTGTTTATTTGAAAAAAAGAAAGTTTAGGTACAAAACAGAGCCTATTGGGCATACCCAGGCTTTAAGATATACATCTAGAAAGGCACATACAACAACATTAGTGCCAACCTGGCACTGAATGGTGGCACACTCCAATAGCTACTAAGACAAAAAAAATTGAACAAAATGTTGTAAATAATAGGATTTTTTGTAACAGCTTACCTGTAAAAATCCTTTTCTTTTGATGGACATCACGGGACACAGAGCCGCAGTAATAACTGATGGGTTATATGGGTACCTTTAGGTATTGGACACTGGCACACCCTAACCAGGAAGTTCAACCCCCTATATAATCCCTCCCCTTCCAGAGATACCTCAGTTTTGTAGCAAAGCAATATAGTGTATTAGAAGAGGGGCGGCACCTCTGTGTCCCGTGATGTCTATGGAAAGAAAAGGATTTTACAGGTAAGCTGTTTTAAAAAATCCTATTTTCTTTCTCGAACATCACGGGACACAGAGCCACAGTAATTACTGATGGGATGTCCCAAAGCAATGCCAACTGAGGGGGGGGAAATCACAACCAAGAAGGGTGCAATCAGACCTAATGACCCTGTACCGCTGTCTGCAGCACACTACGCCCAAAGGCGATATCCTCATGCCTTCTCACATCCACCTGATAGAATCTGGTGAATGTATGAACTGAAGACCAGGTTGCGGCTTTGCAGATTTGAGCCATAGAGGCCTGGTGATGCACTGCCCAAGAAGCACCAATAGCCCTTGTGGAAAGTGCCCTGATCTGAAACGGAGGAATCTTCTGTTTCAAACCGTAAGCTTGAATAATCAACTGTCGAATCCATTTAGAAATGGTAGCTTTTGACGCTGCCTGTCCTCTATTGGGACCCTCTGGCAGCACAAACAAAACATCCGTCTTGCGGATCTGAGCAGTTGCCTCCAGATAGGTCTTAACTGCTCTTACTACATCCAACGAATGTAGAGATCTCTCTTCCGGAGAACAGGGATCTGGTAAAAAGGAAGGTAGCACAATGTCTTGGTTTAGATGAAAATCTGAAACCACCTTCGGTAAAAAACTATGATGAGGGCGCAGTACCACTCTATCCTTGTGTATAATCAAATAAGGCTCCTTACAGGAAAGAGCTGCTATTTCTGATACTCTTCTAGCAGAAGAGATAGCTACCAGAAAAATGAGTTTCCTCGTCAACAAGACCAAAGGAATCTGACGTATTGGTTCAAAAGGCTGTTTCTGTAACACAGCCAGAACCAAGTTCAAGTCCCAGGGGTTTAGGGGCGCTTTAACCGGAGGATTAAGACGCATCACCCCCTGTATAAAATTTCGGACCAAAGAATGCGAAGCAAGTGGCCGAAATAATACTGATAAGGCCAGCTTCATCTCTAATCCTAATTGTAGAAAATCAAGAATTCTACCTATGACATATTTTCTGGGATACAAAAATAAAAAGTGTTTCACCAGACCTGCAGAAACACTACTCAGCGCCAGGTCACTATACTGATCCAAAATGTAGATATAAACACAAAATATAAAAAATCTTATTAAATATTCAAAAATGCATACATGTGGATAGGCATCAATATGCGACTATAAAATCATATATTACATAAATAAAATAGACCTCCACTTTGCCTATCAAGCAGAGAGGAGACCTAAAAAGAAAGTACAAAGCAGCTGTCTCAAATCAAATACATCAAACTGAGAACTGTGTTATAAAGTAATCCAAAATAGGACTAAATCATCGCACTAGACAGCGCTAGTGTTGAGCAATTGAAATATGTGGCCAACAACACATGTAAAGGGAAATCAAATGACAGAAAAGTCCCTTAATAGAAAGTCCTTTATAAAGGGTAGTGATGTAAAGTTCAGGGTGTAGTCCGAAACAAAAAATTCAGGTGATCATGAAAACAATCCTCCGCATGCACCTTCCACCGATCACTACGAACTCCACCCGATGCAAAACACTCTCCCCCTAGGGGGTTAAACTCACCAGAAATGGGGAGTAATGAAGCATTCAGAATAATCACTCTTTATCAGCAGTTGTTAACATCACTCCATGCAGGGTCACAGATTTTCAGGGCTCATATTAAATCAAGAAACGGAGAGAAAAGTGCACATAGCGTAATCCCGTTTATTGACAGAAACCACTTCCACATAAAAAGACAGCAACCCCCCCTTCAATAATATACGTACATCAAATAAGAATAAAGAAAGCAATCAATCAGACAGGCAGGTAGTGTAAGCGTGTAAACTTCACCAAAAGACGCCAGCGCCGCTACACAGCAGATGATGGATACTTCCTGGTTGTGCAGTTGGCTCAGGTGGAGCGCACACGTCACTTCCTACGTCGCGTAAGCCACGCCTGACGCGTTTCGTCATATCCTGACTTCAACAGAGGGCGTGGCTACACGACGAATTGGTCAGCTTAAATACCCTTTACAACAGGGCTCGACAAACCCCGGGCGCCAGGTCGCATTTGCGACTAGAATTAGCGACCTGGCGCCTGGGGCGGCACAGCTGGGATATCCTGTGTCCGTTCGACACCCCCCCCTCCCGGCGCGATCGCGTTGGGCCGCGACGGTAATTGAGGCCCCGGCTTTGCGGCCTACTGCAGTCCTATGGTTCCTTCTGCAATCTGGCGCCCTCTGGTGGTGGCCGTTGGTATGACAAGACATCCACCAATGCTAATGGAGCTTTCCCTACCTGTTTTCACTGCCTGCTCATCTCCTTCCCTTTACTTAGAACCCCGAAACATTATATATATTTTTTATTCTAACACCCTAGAGAATAAAATGGCGGTCATTAAAATACTTTCTGTCACACCGTATTTGCACAGCGGACTTACAAGCGCACTTTTTTGGGAAAAAATACTTTTTTTAATTAAAAAATAAGAAAACAGTAAAGTTAGCCCAATTTTTTTTATATTGTGAAAGATAATGTTACGCCGAGTAAATTGATTCCCAACATGTCACGCTTCAAAATTTCGTCCGCTCGTGGAATGGCGACAAACTTTTACCCTTTAAAATCTCCATAGGCATCGTTTAAAAAATTCTACAGGTTGCATGTTTTGAGTTACAGAGGAGGTCTAAGGCTAGAATTATTGCTCTCGCTCTACCGATCGTGGCGATACCTCACATGTGTGGTTTGAACACCGATTTCATATGCGGGTGCTACTCACATATGCGTTCGCTTCTGCAAGCGAGCTCTGCGGGACGGGGCGCATTTAAAAAAGTTATTATTTTTTCTTATATATTTTACTTTTTATTTTTACACTGTTTTTAAAAAATAAATAAAAATGGTGTCACTTTTATTTCTATTACAAGGGATGGGGCATATTTAAATTTTTTTTTTTTTCTTATTTATTTTAACTTTTTTTTTTTTTAAAAGAACAGTGAAAAAATAAAAGTCACTTTTATTCCTATTACAAGGAATGTAAAAATCCCTTGTAATAGAAAAAAGCATGACAGGTCCTCTTAAATATGAGATTGGGGTCAAAAAGACCTCAGATCTCATATTTACACTAAAATGCATTAAAAAAAAAAAAATGTCATTTGAAAAAAAAATAATAAAATGTCCCTTTAAGAGCTATGGGTGGAAGTGACAATTTGATGTTGCTTCTGCCCTGCAATGACTTGGAGATGGGCGGGGGGGCCCATCTTCCTCTCACTTGTCTCCATGTCAGGCCAGGGACAGATCCGGATCGCCTCTGTTGGTCGTTTAAAAAAAAAAAAAAAAACCTGGCTCCTAACTTTTTTAGCTGGCTCCTAGATTCCAAGCAAATTTGTCAAGCCCTGCTTTACAATCCGCCCAGCCAATCACAGCGAAACTCGGGTGCCGGCGGGTGCACATGCACTAGAGATATTTAAATCACTATCTATAACGTCAGCTCATCCTATGCAGCATAACATTCCAAGCTGTCACTCCCCAGCAATAAATGTTCACTTGAAAATCGCACCGTAAATAGAATACCACTCTGGTGCATTTTACAGTCATATTGATAAATGTAAAAAAACTTATTAAAATAAATATGTATATTATACATGTAAATAACAACCCAAAATAGATTGTATTAAAAAAATCGCTGCACTAATACGCACAAATATAAAGTAAACAGACATATATGTTAATATATTAAAAAACGGAAGAAAGAACCTCAATGCACACATAATGCTGCATAGGGTCCTTACCCAATAGCAATTAGACTATAAAGCTGAATGAGTTTTAATGATGAACTAAAACACAAAATAATTAAAGAAAAAATGTAAAATTCCAGGAGGCTGAAAAATCCCAAAAAGTAGACTATGAAATCGCATATTAATAAAAAGAGCAGAAATTACTCCGTATCATTTTTAAAAAATCGCATAATAATAAAAAAGCAAAACTAATCCATAGCTTTTAAACAAATCAGTAGTCGTACACAAAGTACTACTGTAAGGAGAGCAGAAATATAATAGAGGCCTAAAAAGCAAACTGAAACAGGAGTCAAAAAGAGAACATCAGACTGCCCACAGAACCGATCATAAACAGATGAGGCAAAACATTAAATCGCAGATGTTAGTAATCACTTATGAAGCAGTTGATATCTAGGTCGACATTTAATCCCCTAGGCGATAAAGTGTCGACCAAGAAGATCCACTGGGTCTCTCTTCTCGACAGATCACGAATCAAGTTAGAGCCCCTCCACTTTGGCTTTAAGTGATCAACACCCCAGAATTTGAGGCCTGAGGGGTCCTGGTTATGTTTTAACTTGAAATGGAGCGATACATTGTGGTCTTTGAAACCAATTTTTATGTTTGCTATGTGTTCTGCGATTCTGACCCTCAACAACCTTTTGGTGCGCCCTATATAAATAAGACCACAAGGACATTGCATGGCGTAAACGACAAAGGCCGTATTGCACGTGATAAATTCATTTATAGTGAATGTTCTACCATTAGAAGTAGATGAAAAGCTTTCCAAAGCCCTCATTGGTCTATCCACTTCTCTACATGCACGACACCTTCTACAGCTATAGAACCCTTTTTTGTCCCAGAAAGTTAATGGTCTGGACGGAGGGTCCAACACTTTCCGTACTATTCTATCCGCAAAGCTGTGGGATCTTCTATAAATAAATTTGGGCCTACATGGTAGGACCGGGCATAATGTTCTATCCATTCACCAAAAAAGAATGTGAATCCCCAACACATTATGGATGGGATCTCCTTGCTAGAGAAAAGGAAGGAGATAGTCATTAGGCCAGCTGACAAGGGGGGGGGGGGGGGGGGGTTGTTATGTTGAACAAGGAGTTTTATGTGAATCAACTTACTGAAATGTTAAATGACGATGAAACATATGTGAAATTAGCTAAGGACCCTACTGTACAGTACGAAAAGGATCTTAGGAACCTAGTGGAATTGGGCTTTTCGATGGGGGTTTTGTCTAACAGAGAAAGAAGGTATCTTGTGCCGAGTGATAGCAGAATCCCCACGATTTACACCCTGCCAAGGATCTGAACAAGCCTCCAGGGAGCCTGATAGTCAATGGTATTGGCTCTATCACGTCTCGGATGGGCCAGTACCTTGACCGTTTCCTTCAGGAGAGTGTTATACGCACTAAGGCATATCTGAGAGACACTAAGAGTCTCCTGCAGATCCTGCAACAGGTGAATCTAACAGGGAAACAAGAACTGTACCTAGTAACAGCTGACGTGGCATCTCTTTATTCAATCATACAACATGATGATGCCCTTTTAGCCCTTAATTGGGCTCTCTGTCAGCGGGATGACTTGCCACATAACCAGAAAGTTATCATCAGAAATGCGCTGGACTTCTGTCTAAGCCATAACTTTTTCTGATTTGATGGCCAATTTTTCTCCCAACGCAGAGGAGTTGCTATGGGGGTAAAATTTGCCCCAAGCATAGCAAATTTGTTTATGGGGGAATGGGAGGATAAAACGATATTCTCCACTGCCCGCACTCAGCTTTTGCTATACAAGAGGTACATTGATGACCTGTTTTTTATCTGGGAAGGGTCCAGTGATAGCTTGCAGGAATTTCTGAATGAGCTCAACTCCAACAATAACAACATCAGACTGACCAGTGATTTTAGTCAAAGTGACATTCATTTTTTGGATGTAAACATCTTTAGACAAGGTGATGGACTGGGCACTAAAGTTTACTTCAAGCCCACAGATTCCAACAGCTATTTGCCTATTAGTAGTGGGCATCACCCTAAGTGGTTAAAGAACATACCCAAGGGGCAGCTCACTAGAGTAAAAAGGAACTGCTCTGAGGATGCTGACTTCTTGAGACAGGCTCAGATTGTCAAAAAAAAGTTTGTGGAAAAGGGATATGTGGAGGGGGTTCTGGACTCCACTATTCAGGAGTTGGCTGTGCAACCCAGAGGTTCTTTCTTAGATGATCGTCCTAAGGTCCATAATACTGACAGTTATGAGTGGAGCTTCATTTCAGGGTTTCACTCCCAATATAGGGAGGTGGAAGACATTTTTAACGCCCACTGGCATGTGCTTCGCATGGATAGAACATTATGCCCGGTCCTACCATGTAGGCCCAAATTTATTTATAGAAGATCCCACAGCTTTGCGGATAGAATAGTACGGAAAGTGTTGGACCCTCCATCCAGACCATTAACTTTCTGGGACAAAAAAGGGTTCTATAGCTGTAGAAGGTGTCGTGCATGTAGAGAAGTGGATAGACCAATGAGGGCTTTGGAAAGCTTTTCATCTACTTCTAATGGTAGAACATTCACTATAAATGAATTTATCACGTGCAATACGGCCTTTGTCGTTTACGCCATGCAATGTCCTTGTGGTCTTATTTATATAGGGCGCACCAAAAGGTTGTTGAGGGTCAGAATCGCAGAACACATAGCAAACATAAAAATTGGTTTCAAAGACCACAATGTATCGCTCCATTTCAAGTTAAAACATAACCAGGACCCCTCAGGCCTCAAATTCTGGGGTGTTGATCACTTAAAGCCAAAGTGGAGGGGCTCTAACTTGATTCGTGATCTGTCGAGAAGAGAGACCCAGTGGATCTTCTTGGTCGACACTTTATCGCCTAGGGGATTAAATGTCGACCTAGATATCAACTGCTTCATAAGTGATTACTAACATCTGCGATTAATGTTTTGCCTCATCTGTTTATGATCGGTTCTGTGGGCAGTCTGATGTTCTCTTTTTGACTGCTGTTTCAGTTTGCTTTTTAGGCCTCTATTATATTTCTGCTCTCCTTACAGTAGTACTTTGTGTACGACTACTGATTTGTTTAAAAGCTATGGATTAGTTTTGCTTTTTTATTATTATGCGATTTTTGAAAAATGATACGGAGTAATTTCTGCTCTTTTTATCAATATGCGATTTCATAGTCTACTTTTTGGGATTTTTCAGCCTCCTGGAATTTTACATTTTTTCTTTAATTATTTTGTGTTTTAGTTCATCATTAAAACTCATTCAGTTAATTGCTATTGGGTAAGGACCCTATGCAGCATTATGTGTGCATTGAGGTTCTTTCTTCCGTTTTTTAATATATTAACATATATATCTGTTTACTTTATATTTGTGCGTAATAGTACAGCGATTTTTTAATACAATCTATTTTGGGTTGTTATTTACATGTATAATATACATATTTATTTTAATAAGTTTTTTTACATTTATCAATATGACTGTAAAATGCACCAGAGTGGTATTCTATTTACAGTGCGATTTTCAAGTGAACATTTATTGCTGGGGAGTGACAGCTTGGAATGTTATGCTGCATAGGATGAGCTGACGTTATAGATAGTGATTTAAATATCTCTAGTCTATGCCCATTTGATTACCAGCTTTAATTTATGTGCTTGTCTAAATGTGTTGAATATGTGCAGTGTCTTTATGCCCCGATGCACCGTCTATTATAAGCCGTCAGTGATGCCGGGGCTGGCGACGTGCACCCGCCGGCACCCGAGTTTCGCTGTGATTGGCTGGGCGGATTGTAAAGGGTATTTAAGCTGACCAATTCGTCGTGTAGCCACGCCCTCTGTTAAAGTCAGGATATGACGAAACGCGTCAGTCGTGGCTTACGCGACGTAGGAAGTGACGTGTGCGCTCCACCTGAGCCAACTGCACAACCAGGAAGTATCCATCATCTCCTGTGTAGCGGCGCTGGCGTCTTTTGGTGAAGTTTACATGCTTACACTACCTGCCTGTCTGATTGATTGCTTTCTTTATTCTTATTTGATGTACGTATATTATTGAAGGGGGGTTGCTGTCTTTTTATGTGGAAGGGGTTTCTGTCAATAAACGGGATTACGCTATGTGCACTTTTCTCTCCGTTTCTTAATTTAATATGAGCCCTGAAAATCTGTGACCCTGCATGGAGTGATGTTAACAACTGCTGATAAAGAGTGATTATTCTGAATGCTTCATTACTCCCCATTTCTGGTGAGTTTAACCCCCTAGGGAGAGAGTGTTTTGCACCGGGTGGAGTTCGTAGTGATCGGTGGAAGGTGCATGCGGAGGATTGTTTTCATGATCACCTGAATTTTATGTTTCGGACTACACCCTGAACTTTACATCACTACCCTTTATAAGGGACTTTCTATTAAGGGACTTTTCTGTCATTTGATTTTCCTTTGCATGTGTTGTTGGCCACATATTTCAATTGCTCAACACTAGCGCTGTCTAGTGCGATGATTTAGTCCTATTTTGGATTACTTTATAACACAGTTCTCAGATTTTCTGGGATGCCAACCCCTGGATTCACACCAGGATACATAAGCTTTCCAGACTCTATGATAAATCATTCTGGAAGCTGGCTTCCTTGCATTGATCAAGAGTAGATATGACAGGACCTGAAAGCCCACGACTCTTCAGAACGTGGGTCTCAATAGCCAAACTGTCAAATTTAGCGTTTGTAAGGCAGGATGGAACACTGGACCTTGAGATAACAGGTCTGGGAGTACCGGTAGGGTCCACGGGGAACCCACTGTCATCCTTACTATTTCTGCATACCAAGTCCTTCTGGGCCAAGCGGGGGCCACCAGAAGTACTGACCTCCTTTCCTGCCTGATCCTGCGAAGGAGTCGTGGTAGTAGCAGAATAGGCGGGAATGCATAAATCAGTGAGAACCGATACCACGGAATCACCAACGCATCCGTCCCGCATGCAAGAGGATCCCTCGTCCTTGCCACAAATCTGTCTATCTTTTTGTTGAATCGGGATGCAAAGAGATCTACATCTGGAACCCCCATCTTTGGCATATGTTCCAAAAGACGTCGGGATGCAGAGACCATTCCCCTGGGAGTAACTGCTGGTGACTTAGATAGTCCGCCTGCCAGTTCTCTATCCCTGGAATGAAAACTGCCGATATACATGGCACATGCATCTCTGCCCAGACTAAGATCTGGTTCACCTCCTTTTGAGCAGCTCGGCTCCGGGTGCCTCCCTGATGATTGACATAAGCCACTGCTGTGGCATTGTCGGACTGGATCCTGATCGGGCAACCCTGTAGCCTGATAGTCCAGGCTCTTAGGGCTGGGTATACCGCCCGGATCTCCAGAATGTTGATGGGTAAGGTCCTCTCGGTCTTGGACCATAGCCCCTGAATTGCAGACTGTTCCAGAACTGCTCCCCAACCTGACAGACTGGCATCTGTTGTTACCACCGTCCAGGTAACCGGTAGAAAGGATTTCCCCTTCTGCAGGTTTTCGGGTATGAGCCACCAATTGAGGCTCTGACGCACCGCATGAGACAGATGCATCGGAAAGTCTAATGCCGCGTACACACGAGCGGACTTTACGGCGGACTTTGCCCGGCGGACTGGATTTCGTCGGACAATTCGATGTGTGTGGGCTCCAGCGGACTTTGTTTGCTCAAAAGTTGGACGGACTTAGATTTGAAACTTGTTTAAAATTTATCCGTTGAAATCGAGTCCGGTCGAAAAGTCCGCCGTCTGTATGCTAGTTCGACGGACAAAAAGCCACGCTAGGGCAGCTATTGGCTACTGGCTATGAACTTCCTTGTTTTAGTCCGGTCGTACGTCATCACGTACGAATTCGACGGACTTTGGTGGATTGTGTGTAGGCAAGTCCGTTCATTCAGAAAGTCCGTCGGAAAGTACGTAGAAAAGTCCGCCGGGCAAAGTCCGCCGTAAAGTCCGCTCGTGTGTACGCGGCATAATGCCTGAACCTTCCTGTTCCAGGTCGACAGAATACTGTGTTGCAATAGTCTTGAATGGAACTGAGCATAGGGAAGTGCTTCGAATGAAGACACCATCTTTCCCAGCAGCCTCATACAAAGGCGGACAGAAGGACCCTTCTTGGTCCTGACTGTCAGAATCAGCTCCCTTAAAGCAGTGATCTTTGCCTAAGGAAGAAATACCTTCTCCTGGCTTGTATCTATGATCAGACCCAAATACCCCAGTCTTCTTACTGGTTTTAGGAAAGATTTTTCTAGGTTGATGATCCAACCTAGATGTTCCAGATACTTGACCGTGGTCCTCAAGTTCCCGTTCAAGGAAGCTACCGACCGGTCTATCAAGAGCAGGTTGTCTAGGTATGCTATGACAGTTATACCCGAAGCCCTTAATCTGGCCAGAGGAGGAGCCAAGATCTTCGTTAACACTCGAGGTGCAGTGGCTATCCCGAAAGGCAGAGCCACGAACTGGAAATGGCGCCCTCCTATCTCGAAGCGCAGAAACTTCTGATGAGCAGGAAAAATGGGCACATGTAGGTATGCATCTCTGATGTCTATCGATGCCAAAAATTCTCCTCCCTGCAGGATGGAGACTACTGTCTGAATTGATTCCATGCGGAAGGATTGTATCCTTAGGAATCGATTCAGATCCCTTAAATCCAGAATGGGTCTGACATCCCCATTTGGTTTTAGGACCATAAAAAGGTTGGAATAGAAGCCCAATCCTTGATCCTTTGTGGGAACCACCATAATGACCTCTTGCGACAAAAGTTGCTCTAACGCTAGAAGGAGCGACTGCTTCTTCTCTGGGTCTCTGGGAACACTTGATCTGAGGAAACGAGGAGAGGGAAATTCTTGGTACTCCAACCTGTACCCTAAGGTTACCGTGGAGATTACCCATCTGTCCTGGAAGTCCTCCTGCCAGAGCCTTGAAAACTGTAGCAGTCTTCCCCCCACTCGAGCGGGGGCGCCCCCTCATGAAGAGGCCTTAGTGTCTTGTCTAGAAGACTTCTTCTCCCAGGACTTCTTTTGTCCCTGGAGTTGACTCTTGTTTCTTGTCCCAGACGGAGGAGGCCGTCGTGACTGCCTGGAGGCTGATGCCCCTGGCACTGGGGAAAAAGTCAGTTTAAAAGAGGGACGCTTACTCTTCTTCTTAACCGGTAAGAGAGTGCTTTTCCCACAAGAGATTCTCTTGATATAGTTATCCAAGTCTTCACCAAACAACCTTGCACCACGAAAAGGAAACCCAGCCAAGAGCTTCTTACATGGTGCTTCGGCTGACCAATTTTTCAACCATAAGATTCTACGCATATGCACCAACCCAAGTGAAAGGCGAGAGGTTTGCATGATAGAATCTCTGATGGCGTCAACAACATAACATAAGGCCGCTGGAAGGTTAGCAAACCCCTGGGCCTGTTGTTCAGGTAAAACTTTGATGACCTGCTTAACATGGTCTCTTAAGTATTGACAGACTCCAATCGCTGCTACTGCAGGTTGGGCCACTGATCTTGCTAAGGAAAAAACATCCTTTAATAAGGATTCCATCTTTTCATCCACATGATCCCTAAGCATCTGAGCGTTGTCTACAGTACAAGTCAGACTACTATTTACAGAGGAAATGGCCGCATCAATGGCCGGCATTCCCCACATCTTAATACATTTTTCTTCCATAGGATAAAGTGTTGAAAACTTTTTTGGCGGAAGAAATCGCTTATCTGGGTGATCCCACTCAGAATAAAAGGAGGTTTCAAGTAAATTATGAACAGGAAAAGCATGTGCTGTTTGAGGGGGTTTCAGCGACCCCAAAGAAGAAGAGGATTTCTTAACAGATTCAGGTACGGGCAACTTAAATGTGGAGCGGACCAATCCAGTAAGGATCTGCACTAAGACTTTCTCCTCTTGGGAAGCCGAAGAGGGTCCCTCTCCACCTGATTCCTCAGTAGAGGAATCATCTGTCCCATCCTGATCCTCTGAAAGGGATTCATCTCCTTTATCCCAGAGCTCCTCTGCTTGAGGGTCTTGGGAAAGAGAGGAAGGCCTAGTACGTTTTCTTCCACTGAGTGAAGCTGTAATCACGGCCATTAATCTTTCCTCTAATCCAGTAATGGTTGAGGAAAAGACCTCTTGTGTAATGTATACAGGGGCTGATGTGCCGGAAGCAGGTACAGCCCCTGACCCCAACGGCTCTCCCTGGCCAGCCGTCCCTGGCCCCTTGGGGGGGGGGGATGTAGCAGACAGGGGGTCCTCAGAACCTGAACAAGATCCCCTAGTGTCTCTGGTTCTGGGGGTACTTGAACCTCTTCTACCCATAGTGCAAAGCAACAAGGTGTGAGGTATCCAAAATGAACACTGACTGCTGAGCGATGTAGTCTGGCAAAAGCCTTGCTACCAAATGCCCAGTCCGGTGTTACCTTAGTAAATGCAGCCTAGGAGAATGCCTGTGTCCCACCTACATGTGACTGTCAGCTCTGTATCCCTCCAAGGCTCAGAGCACCTGTAAAGTGTGCTTTAAATGGCCATGCTTCTGGCACTGTGGGCGTCTAAGCACGCTGACGCTGTGCTGACGCCCCGCCCCCCCCCCACCTCTGCCGCCTCGCCCCCCCCCACCTCTGACGCCCCCCCCCTTCGCTTCGAGCCTGACCCTTCCAAATAATCATGGAGGAAGGCTGGGGGTGGAGGAGGAAGGAGAGAGGCCGGCAGCGATGGGGCCTGCATACCTGCAATGGCAGCATGGCGGAGGCGGCAGCGACAGTGCGGTGTAAAACCGCCTTACAGCCCATTTGCGGCCTCCCCCTAGCCTGGGGGGAATATCCCAGAGGAGAAAACCCCCCATCCCATCCTACCTGGAGCCGGTCGGAGGAGCTTGTACAGCGTTGAACGCTGAGACAGAAATCAGCATGAGAAGGTATGTGCTCTTGGCAGCCCCCGGTGGTCACAACAGGCATAGCATGCATTTACCCTAAAGGAGAAAAACCTACTAGAATGCAAAAATTACCTTATCCAGCCGCAGGGTTCTGTATGCACAGACCCAATCTTCACCTCTCACAGTGGGCTCCGTTTAAAAAAAACGTCAGAGACTGGGGCCCCCTACAAGTAGGGGGATCCTGCAGTTCTGGCCCTGTAAAGCACCCAGCCAGAAATTAGGAGATTTAAAGCCATTTTCTGATCTGCGGGATCCAGCTCTCTAAAAAGAGAAGCGTTACAGATAAAACCTAGTTTCTTCGGACGCGAGGCCCGGGTACCATCCAATTCGGCCATGAAAGGACACTTTGAATGGATCCGGTTCGCCTGGCTTGCCCCAGTATAGGATATCAGGATATTTACTTTGGAGCTTCAGCACAGGACATCTTTACACGTCCAACACCTAAGACACTGGCGTAAAAACTGAGGTATGCCTGGAAGGGGAGGGATTATATAGGGGGTTGAACTTCCTGGTTAGGGTGTGACCAGTGTCCAATACCTAATGGTACCTACATAACCCATCAGTTATTACTGTGGCTCTGTGTCCCGTGATGTTCGAGAAAGAAAGGTAATTTTTCTCCTTCACTGATGAGGCTGCACTAATGAGCACTGATAGGTGGCACTGAGGTGGCATTGGTGAGGAGGCACTAATATGCCACACTAATGGGCACTGATAGGTGGCGCTGATGGGTGGCACTGATGGGCTATGATAGGTGGCACTGACTCACATCACTGCTGGACAATGTTGGTGCTGCACTGATGATCAGTGCCCTGATTATCTGTACAGGTCTCCCCTGTGAGGAGAAGCCGTTGATCGTCTCCCCTCTCCTCACACTCTGTCAGAGAGGATTACCGGCACTTCCGTGTTTACATGCGATTAGCTGTGATTGGACACAGCTGACCACATAAGGTAAAGAGCCGCGTCAGTGGCGCATGAGACTGGGGCGACGCCGTCCCAGAATGAGAATGCAACCAGTCCGTTGTTATTGGACTATACGGCGGGCAGGAGGTGGTTAAATACATTTCATTCAAAAAGCGTACGTCCAGCCAAAATATTTTAATTTATTAGTGTTGGATAGTGTAGGAAAAGTTTTTACTGCTAAATGGGGCTCCGTTAGAGAGATTTTCCCTCACTTCCTGTCCTGCTGACAACATTTTACCACACAGGAAGTGAGGGCAACCCTCCAGCAGCAATAAAAATACTTTTTTTAGCCACTTTTTTCACACAAATAGAGCTTTCTTGCAATAGTATTTAATCGCCACTGTGGTTTTTTATTTGTTTGCTAAATAAACTGAAAAAAAAAACATGTTTTTCTTTATTTCGGTTATAACATTTTGCAAATAACCTATATTCAGCTACATTTCTTTGATGAAAAAAAACCCAAATCAGTGTATATTATTTAGTCTGTAGGAAAGTTATAGAGTCCACAAACTATGGGATGTAGATGTGAAAATTGTGACTAAAAAGGAGGACCACAGGCAAGCTTGCAGCAAAGCAAACGAGCCAGCGACAAAAGGGGTGGGACTTTACATGAAGCGCCTGGTTCGCAATTGAATAGATTGGTGGATAGATAATTTGTTTATTAGAGCATACACAGTAGGTAACACAGAAGGTAACTACTGTGTATGCTCTAAAAACAAATTATCTATCCACCAATCTATTCAATTGCGAACCAGGCGCTTCGTGTAAAGTCCCACCCCTTTTGTCGCTGGCTCGTTTGCTTTGCTGCAAGCTTGCCTGTGGTCCTCCTTTTTAGTCACATTGACAGGGATGGAAACACGTGGTCTTACCAGACCACGTTTTCATGTAAAGTCCCAAATCCCCTCCTTTTCATTCTATATATCTGAAAATTGACCATTCCTTATGTACCGACGGCTTATCTCATTTCTTGAGGCCTGAAAATCCCAGGACAGTACAGAAATTCCACCAAATGACCCATTTTTGGAAAGTAGACATTCCAAGGTAATTAGTAAGAGGCATGGCGAGTTTGTCAAAGTCGTCACAATTATTTGGAAAATGAATTTAAAAAAAAAAACAAAAAACAAAATTCATTTTTTTTTTTTTTTTTACATATTATCACCAGTGCAGTACAGTGTTGTCATATAACTGGTGTGGCAGTGATCAAGGACACAGACCTTATGTAAAAGAAAAAAAATATATATATATTATATATACCATTTTTACTGAATGAAACTGGTTTTGTTGTGATTAGCGGTGATTGGTCAAAGCTAATCACATGGCACAGATAGACTGATTGGCCGTGTCTGTACCATGTGATCACTGTGATCAATCACAGTTAGCAACACGGTTTTATACAATGAATAGTTAATGGGGGTGTGGCGCTCCCTTGTGGGCTGTGGAGAATTCGATATACATAAACAGTGACTATGTTAAATAAATTAAATAGTGATCCAAACACTAACGGTGAAGACTGTGAAATTCTTACTGGGTGAACTCATATTAAGTCACAAAAACCTTGTGAAAATATAGGTATATGCATTTGCAAACCCTATCATATTGCACATACCTCTATATTAAGATAATGAGAAAAAAATATAGGAAAAAAACTACTAAGGTGCTGCTGCTGAGCAGCTATTAAGATACCAACTTATATGTATACAAAATTAGTGGCATGTACATGTACCAGTGCAAAAACAAACATATGACAGTGCAATGTATATAATATGACAGTGCAATACTGCACATACGTATATATATGACCGTGCACTCCACCTTATAAATCTGCAATACAGTGCAGTATAGTGCAATCGAGTCCAACACGACTCTAAATGGCCAGTGCTAAGACAAGTGTATAACAGTGCAATATATGTATATAATATGACAGTGCAATCCAGCATATACATACATATACATATATTGCACTGTTATACACTTGTCTTAGCACTGGCCATTTAGAGTCGTGTTGGACTCGATTGCACTATACTGCACTGTATTGCAGATTTATAAGGTGGAGTGCACGGTCATATATATACGTATGTGCAGTATTGCACTGTCATATTATATACATTGCACTGTCATATGTTTGTTTTTGCACTGGTACATGTACATGCCACTAATTTTGTATACATATAAGTTGGTATCTTAATAGCTGCTCAGCAGCAGCACCTTAGTAGTTTTTTTCCTATATTTTTTTCTCATTATCTTAATATAGAGGTATGTGCAATATGATAGGGTTTGCAAATGCATATACCTATATTTTCACAAGGTTTTTGTGACTTAATATGAGTTCACCCAGTAAGAATTTCACAGTCTTCACCGTTAGTGTTTGGATCACTATTTAATTTATTTAACATAGTCACTGTTTATGTATATCGAATTCTCCACAGCCCACAAGGGAGCGCCACACCCCCATTAACTATTCAATACACGTTAGTTCTCTTTGAGGGCTTAACCTGGGGAGGCAGCATACCTTTTATTCTTCTTCTTTTCTCCCTTCCCTCCCCCCTCCCCCCTCCCCCCCCATCCACCTTATCATCATCCTCCCCCCCCCCCCCCCTCCCCCCCTTCCCCATTTTTCTGCTATATGTCCTAAGCGCATAGTTTTTGTGGTCTGGTTTTATACAATGGATGTCATGAAAGGAAGTCATCCATTGTTTACAAAAGGTCATGTGATCTGTGATTGGTCACAGAAATCACATGACACTGGCAGCGGGATAGTGCAGTGATCAGTCATTGGCTGTGTCTGGTGGACACAGCCTGTGACAGATCGCTCTGGAAGGACATCCTATGACAACAGTGCTCCCATCCGGCCATCATTTTACTATAAGCTGGGCTAGAACCCCTGCCAGATTTATGTTTTTGTCTCTGTCCCTATTGCGTACATGTTGTCACCAGGACAGGAAGTGAGGGGGAATACTGCCAACAGAAACCCCAGATAGCAGTATTTCAGGACCTTGCAAGACAGCAACAACTGTCACTGTAATATTATTGTCTGGGCAACAAAGAAGACTTGCTTCTGCCCAAGTTATCTTCCATAGACATTCTAAAGACAATATAATGCTACAAACACAAAGGAAACAAAGGAAAAAAACACGAGTCTGCACGGTGACAACTTCCAAAGGCCTCACCTGTATGTCTTGCTTGTTGGATTTCAGCTCCATTGTCTTTCGGCTCCTGTGACTCTCCTGATGTTGCCGGTAGAGGTATCGCTCGTGAAACTCCTCAGAACAGATGCGGCACCTGATCGGAACCTCCAGGTAGGTGTGCTGCTTGCGGATATGAACCTCTGAAAAAAAGATATTAAAGGGCAACTTTAGTCAAACAGCTAAATTCACAAGTGATGTACAAAGACAAACTGTTGAAGCTGCAGACAGATTTACAGTGGGCAAAGAATATAATTATCCCCCTTTAAAATAATCACAGTTTGTTGCTTTGCAGCCTAAAATGAAGACAGTTTTTTTTTTATCCAGCTTTATTTACGTATAACATCTAATTGAAAGATAAAACACCAACATGTCAGAAAACATAATTAAAAAATTCAAAAACCGAATCACTGAGTTGGAAAAAGGATCACCACCCTCCTAAAAATGACTTGTAAACTCATTCAGGTGTCGCTAATCACCTTCTCAATGGCACACAAAGCCAAGTGACTTTCAACTGTGATCAGCTGTGGTCATTTTGATTAGCTTAGCATGAAAAGAGCTTCCCTGGAGCATTTCAGTCCCTGGCAGTGCAACTGAAGCAAACAATCAAATATGGGTTGCAAGGCACGGTCACCGGGATCAAGTTGTGGACAGGCACAAGTCAGGAGATGGATACAAAGGCTTTATCAATGCCTAGCAGCAGAGTAAAGTCTATTATTAAGAAGTGGAAGGTATTTGGTACAAAACAGACCCTCCATGGATCAGGACGTCACTCCAGACTGGATGAAAGAGACATGGATGGTCAGAGAGGCGACCAAGAGGCCTACAGCAACTCTGCCAAAGAGTGGTCATTGTGTGCATGTGACAATACCACAAATCTTCCACCAATGTGGCTTGTATGGGAGGGTTGCAAGAAACACTCCTCAAGAAAGGCCACATGCTGTCACCATTGAGCTTTGCCAAAACACACCTTGAAGATTCTGAGACCACATGGAAAAAGGTGCTCTGGTCAGATGAGACTAACATTGAATGATTTGGCCTCAACACCAAAAGATATGTCTGGTGGAAATCCATCCAAATAACACCATTCCTACAGTAAAGCATGGAGGTGGTAATATCCTGTTATGGGGGTGGTAATATCCAGTTATGGGGGGGTTCTCTGCAGCAGGGACTGGAGCACTTGTCAGGATAGAAGGACAAATGCCTGCCGGAAAGCAGTCAATGGGAAGGTGGTTTACCTTCCAACATGACAATGACCCCAAGCACACAGCAACAATGAGCACACAGTGGTTGGAGGAGAAGGCGGTGAATGTCCTTGCATCGCCTAGCCGGTTCCCGATCAGCCGCCGCAGTTTTACTGCGGCAGAATGGCACAGGTGGGCGAAACGACGTTACATTACGTCGGTTCGCCTTTTGACCACTAGGGGGCGAACGCCCCACCGAAGCCGATACGAGTGCCTGGCAGGCGCGATGACCCGCTGGGCACCCGCGATTGCTCGTGACAGAGCGAGAACCAAGATCTGTGTGTGTAAACCAGTGTTTCTCAACTCCAGTCCTCAAGGCGCACCAACAGGTCATGTTTTCAGAATTTCCCTCAGATGAAACAGCTGTGGTAATTACTAAGGCAGTGAAACTGATCAAATCACTTGTGCAAAATAATGGTAAGCCTGAAAACATGACCTGTTGGGGCGCCTTGAGGACTGGAGTTGAAAAACACTGGTGTAAACACACAGATCCCGGTTCTCTCCGGGGAGAGTAGACAGATCGTGTGTTCATACTAACTATGAACACCGATCTCCCTCTCCTCCTAGTCAGTCCCATCCCCCCCACAGTTAGAACACACCTAGGGAACACAGTTAACCCCTTGATCGCCCCCTAGTGTTAACCCCTTCCCCGGCAGTGACATTTATACAGTAATCAGTGCATTTTTATAGCACTGATCGCTGTATTATTGTCACTGGTCCCAAAAATGTGTCAAAAGTGTCCGATCTGTCCGCGCAATATCGCAGTCCCGATAAAAATCGCTGCTCACCGCTATTACTATAAAAATGCCATAAAACTATCCCCTATTTTGTAGACGCTATAACTTTTGTGTAAACCAATTAATATACGCTTATTGCGATTTTTTTACCAGAAGAATACATATCGGCCCAAACTGAGGAAAAAAAATTTATTTTTTTTTCTAATTTGGGATATTATAGCAAAAAGTAAAATATAGTGTTTTTTTCAAAATTGGCACTTTTCTTTTGTTTATAGCACACAAAATAAAAACCGCAGAGGTGATCAAATACCACCAAAAGAAAGCTCTATTTGTGGGGGAAAAAAAAAGTACGTCAATTTTGTTTGGGTACAACGTCGCATGACAGCGCAATTGTCAATTAAAGCGATCGAGTGCCGAATCGTAAAAAATGCTCTGGTCATTAAAGCGGAGTTCCGCCGTGTTTTTTTTTTTTTTTAAGTCAGCAGCTACAAATACTGCAGCTGCTGAATTTTAAAATATGGACACTTACCTGTCCAGGGTGCCCACGATGTCCGCACCCGAAGCCGATCTATCCCTCGGCTTTCGGGTGCTGCTGCCGCCATCCTCAGTAAGGGAATCAGGAAGTGACTTCCTGGTCCCCTACTGCGCACGCGCGACTCGCGCTGCGCTATCCCACTGGTTCCTGCTGTTTTCTGGGACCCGTGTGTCTCCCAGAATACAGCGGGGGGGGGGGGGGGATGGCTCGGGTATCTATCCCCGGAAGTGGGAGCAAAATACCTGTATTAGACAGGTATCTGCTCCCCCCTCCCCCCTGAAAGGTCCCAAATGTGACACCAGAGGGGGGGGGGGGAGGTTGGGGGGACCCGGAAAAGCAAAAGTTCAATTTTTGGGTGGAACTCCGCTTTAAGGGGTTAAAACCTTCCGGGGCTGAAGTGGAGCCCAGGCTTAAACCCCATTGAAAATCTGTGGAATGACTTGAAGACTGCAGTCCACAAACATTCACTATCAAATTTAACTGAACTTGAGCAGTTCTACAAAGAAGAGCAGGAAAATATAGCAAAGTCTAGACGTGCAAAGTTAGTAGAGACAAATCCCAACAGACTAAAGGCTGTAATTAAAGCATAATGTGGTCCAACAAAATACTGACACAAGGGGGTGATCCTTTTTCCAACTCAGTGATTCCGTTTTTGATTTTTTCTTACATGTCGGTGTTATATCTTTCAGTTGGATGTTATAAGTTGCACTGCGTAAATACAGCTGGATAAAACAAAAACTGTGTCGGTATTCATTTCAGTCTGTGAATAATAAATACAATAAAAAATAAAATAATAAGAATAAATAATAAAATTAAATTTGACTATTTTAAAAGGGCGGTGATTATTTTCTATATCCACTGTATATTCAAACTGCAGGTGCTCATTATCTTCTAATAGTCATGCAGTTAACTTATGTCTGGGCTACGGTTCTGGGACTCATGCACTGCTTGACAACACCACCATGGTATAAGGCAGAATTGTCCTTTTCCTAGAAAGCGTTGCTGCACACAGGGTGAGTAAAAGTACTTACTTACGTCATTCTTCCCAAACAGTACTGCATTACAGATGATACATTGCTCCTTCTGCACGTTCTCAGTATGTTTTCTTAAGATGTGCATCTTCAGGCTGGCGTTCTGCGTGAACTGGGCCCCGCACACATGGCACGTATAAGGCTTCTCACCTGAACAACGAGAAAGGGTTAAATCAAACAGAGGCACTAAGGAAAGTAACTGACCTAAGGACCTAGAAGAACAATTGGCCAGAGTATCCTTTGAACAGAAAATGATAGGCAAAAGAAAACGAAACAAAAAAAAAAAAAAGATGGACATAACTATATTTATTTTAATTGGTTGTTGGAGGTCATAAAAGAACAGTAAACGCCCATTGGGAGCAAAGTATGATACCACAACTGCTAGGGTATTAAAAGCATAGCGGCACCTTTGCCAAACTGCCCTTAAATTTACAAACGAGAACTGAAAAACCACTAAGCTGTATAAACTACTACCCCCCCCCCCCCCCCCCCCCCCCAGTCAGTCAGTAGAGGGAGTATTGATTTGTAAAGGGGCCCTTAATGGTAGTAAAGTCCAGTGGTTTCATCCCTAGTCTCTGACTGTCGCCTATAGCATGAATTCAGTCTCCAACCACTCCTGCAGAATGATCTCCGACCATTTCTTCTAACAAGTCTTCCATCTGTGATAGATTTCAGTAGCACGACACGTGATAAATAATATAGGCAGCCCTTCGAAGACATTGGGGCCCGCATTTGAGGGTCCCTTTGCCTTGAAAGTTGACAACCACTGCTCCACACCATCCAAAGCCTTCCAGCCCCATCCGGAGACCTCGGTACACTTCAAAATCTCCTATATTTTTCTTCATTCTGATGCCAGCGTCACTGCATCTTTTCCCCTACTGACCAGTTAAGCTAGAACAGTCTCCAAACTGTGGCCCTTTGCATGCCTTTATCCGGTCCTTGGGGCCCTGCGCCCCCCCCCCCCCCCCACTAATGCAATGCATTATTCCTCCCACTGATACCTGTGATGGGGCACCATTCCTTTCACCGACACCAAGGATGAGGCACTATTCCTTCAACTGATACCAATGATGGGGCACTATTCCTTCCACTGATACAAATGATGAGACACTATGCCTTTCACCTTTCACCGACACCAAGGATGAGGCACTCCTGACATCAAGGATGGGACACTATTCCGTCCACTGACACCAATCACGGGGCACTAACTCCAACGATGAGGCACTACTCCTCCTACTGACACCAATGATCAGGCACTATTCTGTCCACTGACACCAATGCTGGGGCACTATTCCTTCCACAGATACCAATATGGCACATTGTTTACTCCCACTGAAGTAGATATTGTCCAACCTCCACTTGCCCCCTATAGTCTGGAAAAAAAAGTAAACTGGTCCTTTTGTTTAGAAATTTTTGGGACCCCTGAGCTAGAAGGTTTTTCCCCCTACTCACCTATATATTTAGCATTTCCATTAAAAAAAAAAAAAAAAATAATTCTTTTATTTTTGTTGTTGTTGGGGCATGAAAAGCTTTGATAGAATTTTCCGGGCCGTGGTCTTACTAAGATTGAAAATCGAAGAAAAGGCTGGACGGCCGCACTCTGTTAACACCTTTATAGACGGTTTAAAAATGGTTCTGGTACAAAGACTTCAGAGGCACAGGATCCATGAAAAGCTGACATGTTTCACACCACTATGGGGTGCTTAGTCATAGCTCAAAGGGCCCAGTTTACTGTCCTTCAGACTTTAGTGGGGCCCGACTGTGGCCAGTGGGAGCAGAAAATGTCCTAGCGTCAGTGGGAGTAAACAATGCTCCATGATTGATATTAGATAGTACCCCATCACTGGTGTCAATATGAAGAATAGCGCGCCATCACTGGTGTCAATGGGAGGAATAGCGCGCCATCACTGGTGTCAATGGGAGGAATAGCGCGCCATCACTGGTGTCAATGGGAGGAATAGCGCGCCATCACTGGTGTCAATGGGAGGAATAGCGCGCCATCACTGGTGTCAATTGGAGGAATAGCGTGCCATCACTGGTGTCAATGGGAGGAATAGCGTGCCATCACTCGTGTCAATGGGAGGAATAGCGTGCCATCACTGGTGTCAATGGGAGGAATAGCGTGCCATCACTGGTATCAATGGGAGGAATAGCGTGCCATCACTTTTGTCAATGGGAGGAATAGCGTTCCATGACTGGTGTCAGTGGGAGGAATAGCATCCCATCACTGGTGTCAATGGGAGGAATAGCGCCCCATCACTGGTGTCAATGGGAAGAATAGTGCCCCATCATTGGTGTCAAAGAGAGGAATAGCACCCCATCATTAGTGTTAGTGGGAGGAATCGTGTCCCATCATTGGTGTTAGTGGGAGGAATAGTGTCCCATCATTGGTGTTAGTGGGAGGAATCGTGTCCCATCATTGGTGTTAGTGGGAGGAATCGTGTCCCATCATTGGTGTTAGTGGGAGGAATCGTGTCCCATCATTGGTGTTAGTGGGAGGAATCGTGTCCCATCATTGGTGTTAGTGGGAGGAATCGTGTCCCATCATTGGTGTTAGTGGGAGGAATCGTGTCCCATCATTGGTGTTAGTGGGAGGAATCGTGTCCCATCATTGGTGTTAGTGGGAGGAATAGTGTCCCATCATTGGTGTTAGTGGGAGGAATAGTGTCCCATCATTGGTGTTAGTGGGAGGAATAGTGTCCCATCATTGGTGTTAGTGGGAGGAATAGTGTCCCATCATTGGTGTTAGTGGGAGGAATAGTGTCCCATCATTGGTGTTAGTGGGAGGAATAGTGTCCCATCATTGGTGTTAGTGGGAGGAATAGTGTCCCATCATTGGTGTTAGTGGGAGGAATAGTGTCCCATCATTGGTGTTAGTGGGAGGAATAGTGTCCCATCATTGGTGTTAGTGGGAGGAATAGTGTCCCATCATTGGTGTTAGTGGGAGGAATAGTGTCCCATCATTGGTGTTAGTGGGAGGAATAGTGTCCCATCATTGGTGTTAGTGGGAGGAATAGTGTCCCATCATTGGTGTTAGTGGGAGGAATAGTGTCCCATCATTGGTGTTAGTGGGAGGAATAGTGTCCCATCATTGGTGTTAGTGGGAGGAATAGTGTCCCATCATTGGTGTTAGTGGGAGGAATAGTGTCCCATCATTGGTGTTAGTGGGAGGAATAGTGTCCCATCATTGGTGTTAGTGGGAGGAATAGTGCCCCATCATTGGTGTTAGTGGGAGGAATAGTGCCCCATCATTGGTGTTAGTGGGAGGAATAGTGCCCCATCATTGGTGTTAGTGGGAGGAATAGTGCCCCATCATTGGTGTTAGTGGGAGGAATAGTGCCCTATCATTAGTGTCAGTTACAGGAACTATGTCAGCAACAGTGGGGGGAAACTATTGTCCCAAGGGCCGGACAAAAGCAAGCAAAGGGACGCAGTTTGGAGGCCATTAATCTAAATTGCCAGTCTTGTGTAGCTCTGATCCAGAACACAGGTCCACACATCAAATCTGCTTACGATGATGGATGAAAAACCTCCACCTTCCCCGGCACTCACAGACCTGTATGTGTTCTCAGGTGCCTTCGCAGTTTGAAAGCGTCTGTGGTCGCAAAAGCGCACTCACTACACGCAAACGGCCGCTCCCCGGTGTGAGATCGGATGTGAATCTTCATCCTATTTGCCTAAAGGCAAGAGAACAAGTCAACAAGAGAAGAAAAGTAACTAGTAAGCAAGAGACAAACGTTCCATAGGCTCCATTCACACTCAAACTTTGGATGGATGCAACTTGGAATACGACTTTAGCTTTGACCAATGATAAATGGACAACTGTTGTGTGTAAAACATTCAGGTATGACTTTCATGTAACTTTTGAGGGTTAACATTGAAGTCTATGGCCCTCAAGTTGCATAAAAGTCTGACCAAAATAGAACATGAACTACTTTAAGTCACACAAATATGAATGGTTATCATTGGAAAACATGGGGAACATGTACTTGTCCAATGACGCATGACAAGTCGCACAAGTGTGAATGGAGCCTTAATTTTTACAAATTTGTAAAAAGGTTTCATAATAAATTGAGATGACATTTGAAAGACAGTAAAGTCTATATGCAAAAAATGAAGGAAAACGCCCCCCATCTATTCATTTGATATAAATCTAAAGTTCTGAGAAGCTCCCGAAACTTTTACATATAATTATTTTTTTTAAATCAAACTTTTTCATATTAACTCAACAGTAACAGATGTTGATTACAGAACTTTCCATATATTAAAGCAGAGTTTCACCCAAAAGTAGAACTCAGGGGGGACCCGTTTATGACAGGTCCCCTTCCCCACTTCTGCGAGACGGGCTGCGGCCCCCATTTCCCGGAAGTTCAGCCCCCCTCCCCCTTCCCCCGCCGCTGGGCCAATTAGAAAGCGCAGCTGTAGGGAACTGCAGGGGACCAGCAGTTCAAGCCAAAAGGCTTCACTGCCTGGTACCCTTACTAGGAATGGCGGTGGCAGCAACCGGGAGTCGATCCAAAGTTCGGCTGGGGTGCCGACACCGCAGGCTCCCTGGACAGGTAAGTGCCCTAATATTGGAAGTCAGCAGCTACAGTATTTGTAGCTGCTGACTTTTATGTTTTGTTTTTTTCCTGGCTGGACCTCCTCTTTAACTTCTCTTCATATACTGTAATGAGTGAATCTCAGTGTCGGTCACAGAGTGTGTCCCCTTTTAGGTTGAGGGGGCCCTTTACTGATCTACTAGAAGTAGGATCCACATTATGGATTCACTGCCTAAAAATCTGCCCTCCAAGAGTTGCTACAGACAGAAAGAAACGCAAGCTTGTGTGTTCTACAGTTCAGCTGGTCGATGACCATTAAAGAGGATCTGTAATGTACAAGCTATGCTCAAAAAATAGCCACTTGACCTCCGGAGGATTTGAAAGACAGTAAAGTCTATATGCAAAACATGAAGGAAAACGACCCCCATCTATTCATTTGATATAAATCTAAAGTTCTGAGAAGCTCCCGAAACTTTTACATATTATTTTTTTTAAATCAAACCTTTTCATATTAACTCAACAGTAACAGATGTTGATTACAGAACTTTCCCTATATTAAAGCAGAGTTTCACCCAAAAGTAGAACTCAGGGGGGACCCG
This sequence comes from Lithobates septentrionalis, assembly GCA_037952835.1. Classification (NCBI taxonomy): domain Eukaryota; kingdom Metazoa; phylum Chordata; class Amphibia; order Anura; family Ranidae; genus Lithobates; species Lithobates septentrionalis. Next base: position 92,614 of record JBBDGP010002269.1, on the reverse strand, counting down.
TTTATGACAGGTCCCCTTCCCCACTTCTGCGAGACGGGCCGCGGCCCCCATCTCCCAGAAGTTCGGCCACCCTCCTCCTCCAGGCCATTTTCTGCGATACGGCACTGCGTTACTTTAACTAACAATTGCGTGGTCAATCAACGCTGTACATAAATGAAATATGTCCTTTTTTCCCCCACAAATAGAGCTTTCTTTTGGTGGCATTTGATCACCGAGTTTTTAATTTTTTTTAAAAAAAAAAAACAAAATATTTTTTACTTAATGCTATTAAAAATAAATACAATAATAAAATATAAAAAAAAAACAAAAAAAAAATGTATTCTGCTACATATTTGTGTCCATAAAAATAAATTCCAAATAAGCGTATATCGATTGGTTTACGCAAAAGTTATAGTGTCTACAAACTATGGTATATTGGATTTTTTTATTTACATTTTTTTATACTAGTAATGTCAGCGATCAATGAATTATAGCGGGGCTGCGATATTGCGGTGGGGACATTCAGACAATAACCGATACTTTGTGGGAACCAGTGACACGAATAGAGTGATCAGTGCTTAAAGCGGAGTTCCACCCAAAAGTGGAACTTCCTCTCATCCGATTCTCTCCCCCTCCCTCTGGTGCCACAATTGGCACCTTTCGGGGGGGAGGGGGGACAGAATCTTTGACAGGTATCCTTTCCCACTTCTGGGAGCCACAGCCGCAGATATTGACGTCACGGTTGGGGCCCCCTCCTCCTCCCTCCCCTGTCTCCGGGCCAGTAGGAGAGAGGAGCGGGCTTTGCGCATGCGTAGTAGGGTTCACGGCGTGAAGCTGAAAGGCTACAGTGCCGGGTACCCTCACCTTGCACCTCTCTTGACAGCAGCTCTGCATTCTTTACATAGGCAGAGCTCCGTCCTGTGTATCTCCTCACTGATCAGCGGGTGTCGGCAGACAGCCATTGGCCGCCACCCGCTGATCGGCTTCTGCTGTGACTAATCACAGCAGAAGCACACGCAACCCCTACCCAGGAGAGCAAAATCATGTGTGTATGTATATACACGTGATTCTTCGCAGAGCGGCTGCCTTGTAGCAGTAAAGCTACAATAGGACATTCATCCTATTGCCAGTATTGCCTCCAGGCAACTTCTGACCTACTATGCCCTGTTCTGCACAGTGACACAGTGGTGGAAGCAGAGCTTTGCTTGCTCAGGCCAGCGTTATACCACTCTTCCTCTACAATGACCAGAGGCAGCAGCAGTAGCGGAGTCGGGAGAAGCACAGATCAGGTGAAACAAAAGTGTGAGACCGCCAGCCTTGGAAGCAGGGAGATCCTTGCACTGCAGCTCCACAGGTACAGCATCCTCTCCAGCAAGGAGAACAATGACCAGCACAGTAGTGACATCACCAAATCTCCTGAGACCACCAGCCTTGGAAGCAGGGAGATCCTTGCACTGCAGGTCCCCAGGTACAGCATCCTCTCCAGCAAGGAGAACTGTGTGCAGGACAGTAATGACATTCCTAAATCTCACTCCACATCTCTTGAGACTACTAAGCTTGGAAGCAGGGAGATCCTTGCACTGCAGGTCCACTGGTACAGCATCCTCTCCAGCAAGGAGAACAATGACCAGCACAGTAGTGACATCACTAAAATCTCCTGAGACCACCAGCCTTGGAAGCAGGGAGATCCTTGCAATGCAGGTCCTCGGGTACAGCATCCTCTCCAGCAAGGAGAACTGTGAGCAGTAATAACATTGCCAAATCTCAATCCACATCTCTTGAGACTATTAGGCTTGGAAGCAAGGAGATCCTTGCACTGCAGATCCTCAGTTCCTGTCCAGCATGGTAATGACATCACCAAATTTCACTCCAAATCTGGTGAGACTAGGAGTCAGAGGCAGCAGTGCCCTAGATTAGGGGTTTCAATTTCATTGTGGACCGCATCAGCATTATGGTTGTTCTCAAAGGGCCAGTTATATCTGTAAGACTAGATGTCCAGAGCACCCCACACTGCTCCTTACAAAAGATGTCAAGAGCCCCCCACCATCAGAAGTCAAGTGTCCCCCTCTACATATCACAGTGCTGCCAGGAAGAAACTGGGGGCGGGGCGGGAAAGCAGAAAGTGCAAGATCTGGAGGAATACCAGAGAAGTAAGGGAGTCAGCTATCAGAGTCTGCTGAATGCTGAGACCAGGGGAGGAGGCGATGAGGGGGTGCTGCGGCTGCACAAAGAGGAACAGGATCCATCAAAGGAGTTCTGTCCTCCTCTCTGCTGCCAACTGCTGAGAGAGGGGAAGAGACAAGGGGAAGTGCCACTGTTGCAGGAGAGGTGCGAGGGCCACATGAAATGGCCCAGAGGGCCGGATTCGGCCAGTGGGCCTTGTGTTTGATGCATGTTCCCTAGATTATCTAACACTGACTGCACACACACAGCTATGAGAGTACAGAACAGGAGTGCCTAGGCACAAGAAGTGCTCTACTAGTTCTCAATAGAAATTACAGACAAAAATTTAGATTTTTCAGGGTACTGTTCAGGCAGAATTTACATTTCTAAGTGTTCACTAGAACAACAAATCTTTACTTTACATGTTCAGGCTCACATTAACATAGTAGACCACAGCACTGTTACTAAATCACACAGCACCATGCCACCAGATAATGATTAGGAGTATACAAGAAGTGTATGAAGTGCGCTTAGTTTGTCAGCAATTTTTGGGAAGACTTCCTCAGTCAACAGGTAGCAAAGTCCTCAATAAATAACAAGCTGAGTGGCATCTAAGGTAAGGGAAGCTCTGTGGGGTGGGGTAATAGCAGATGACTGATATATATTGTATTCTACATACAGAGGACATGTCATACCTCCACACTTGAATAATCGCAGTAGCAGCACTTGAAGGGTTTGTCAAGTGTATGTATGGATCTGATGTGGCGTAAGAGGTCGGACGCCGTTCTGTAAGCCATGTCACAGTTGTTACATTTGTGCGGGCGGACCCCTGCAACATACACAACATTGTATTACCATCAAAACTGCCCATACAAGAATTTACCCAATGTCAATCCTCATGGCGGACGACCAGCAAGCCTACAGTGAAGGCAGAGCACCGAGCAAGCATTTTCTAAAATCCCCTGAAACAAACAGGGTGCATCTGACTAGATAATATTCACATGGGGGGGATATACTAGAGGTGCACCGAATAGAAATTTTGGTGCCGAAACCAAAAATGCAGGGAGGCACTTGGCCAAAAACAGAAACCAAAAATGAAATTAAAAAAATGTATATTTGTATATATAATTGAATTATATTTAACTTTTGAATGAATATGCATTTATCTTTGCCCATTATTGGCACCTTTAGCGCAAGAAAAGCTCAAGAAAAATGTATCCCTTTAAATTCTTTGTATGTCTGCACACTGGTTGGGCTTTCATTGTGGTGTTAAAAATGCTGTTTGCTGCATTTTTTGTCAGTTTAAAAAAAAAATAACGCACAAAAAACGCGCCTCCCAGTTCAAATGCATTGAAAACGCAGCAAGAATGCACCCGTGTTACGTTTTTTGATGCGGTTTTTGTCACATGAGCTATGAAAAATACACCATAAGCACAGTAAACTCGGTGCAAAATCGTGGAGAAATTGCGGCACAATCGCCGCAAATTCACAGCAATACCGTGTGAATTATCGGTGCCATTATCAGCACCTTTTTCTCTTATGGGCGGAATGGTGATAACACCATTTTCGTACAAAACGTTTTAGAGGCCGAAATTTCGGTGCATCTCTAACTGAAACTGAAGCACGCAGAATCTGGTGCAGCTGTGCATGGTAGCCAATCAGCTTGTTCAAATAACAAAAAAAAAAAAAAACATGGAAGCTGATTGGTTTCTATACAGAGCTGCACCAGATTCGGAGTGCTCCAGTTTTACTAAATCAACCTCAATTGTTCTGATAATTCAAAACACAAAACGGTTTTCGGAGAGAATGGTTTCCCTTTTCTTACCCGTGTGAGTACTGACATGGAGCTTCAGTTCTCTGGCGCTGGAAAACGTCTTCTCGCAAACGTGGCACTTGTGTTTGTTGGAATGTCTGCGCAGGTGGCGCCTCATAACCGACATCATTAAGGAGCTGAATTGGCACTGACCGCACCGGTAGAGAGTCTTCACTTCTGGAAAGAGAACTACGGAAGTTAAATAAAAACACCGGACAGGAGATAAAACATTCACTAACGAAATATTCTTCTTCTGTGCGTCAGAAAGTGGAGAAGTATCTTCCTGCATAAAATTCTGAAAAAGCTTCATTGTTAGCGGGCACCCGCTCACCTGCTGCCGCCACGTCCCTCACCTTGTTGTGTCACTGCCGCACCACCAGCAGTCCCATTAAAGTGAATAGGACTGTCGGCGAGTCAACAGCGGGTCAGAGGAGGAGCCGCTGCGGGACGGAGATGAAAGTTGCTCTTTAACCCCTTAAGGACCAGGCCTACTTTTCAGACTCGGTGTTTACAAGTTAAAATCTGTTTTTTTTTTTGCTAGAAAATGACAGTTGCTCTTTAAAAATTATGATTTAAATCAAGCCTTTTTACTAGTGGTTTAAATCAGGATTTAAATCAAATCCACCCTGGTAATAACATTTACATGAGGGGCTTGTTCACATAGGGTGTACGCATCCGTGCTCCGTGTGAGGGATGCGTTTACGTGCATGGGGATGCGCAGTTGTTCCATGCATTCCCATGTGGACATTCCCATTAAAGTCAACTGGAAAGCAGTGGATGCACTGACACAGCCGCTGATCCCAATGTGACATTGGTGAGAGTGCACGGCCCCGCACGAAACCAGGGTGCATTTTGGGCCGTGCACCCTCACCTACACGGATGTCTCATTGGAAGCAGTGGCTGTGTCCGTCCAACCGCTGCGTCCCAATTGACTTTATTGGAACTGCCCCATGGGGATGCATGGAACCCCTGTGCATCCCCCTGCGGGTAAACTTAGTCATCACACGGGGCACGGATACATACACCCGTGTACATGAGGCCTAACAGCGGCAGTAACCTTCCTGAAGACGTCCAATTACAGACAATACCCAGCCAATACACATTACATCCTATTCTCAGAGCGCAAGCCAGCTTCTGGTCTCAGGGAGGCGGCAGCCATCTTAACCATAAGCATTGTTATGTACCTGGTGCTGGTCCTTAGTGTAATTGAGTGAACATACATGTGAGCGTAATTGTAAGGTTTGGTATGGTTTAATAAAGTCGGCTGCTTTGTGCAATTAACCTTTTCCCTGATACTGTTTTTTGAGTGGCGGTGCATGGCATTGGAAGGAATCGCATCCTGGTACATGTGAATCAAGTTGGTGACAAGATACACAAGCGGGTCCAACCAAAAAAAGCACAGTGAGATCTATCTAGTAATAGAAGGTCCATCCATTGTGCGGAGTGTACATCAGGGGTGCCCAACCGCTGGCCCGCCCTCTAATGTGGCCCGTGACCTCCTGCTCCAGGACGGCAAGCCTAGATCTCGGGTTCCCGACCCACCATCCCAGAGCATCAATGTTCTGAATAGAGCTGGTGCTAGAGGAAGCACGGCTGCAGAGGGAGGAGAGCCGCATAAGCCAATGCTTCCTGTATAGGCTGGCTCCTGTCACAGGCGGAGTGATACCAATTGCACTCCACCTGGGACAGCAACAACTGGCAAAACCTGTAGCAAGGGAGATTCGTGAATGGAAGATTATTATTAAAGGTCACTTTATACTCTAAAATCACAGTTTATATATGGGCACATCTCTTCTGCTGTAGTTACTGGGCTGCTTTCAAACTGATCCGCAGGTGGAGCGCAGTGCACCTGTGGGTTACCTGCACTGAGCCAAAGACTTCTGTTATTACATGCGGGTTTGGTGCGCTTTCTGAAAGTGCACCAAAACGCCTGAATTCAATGGAAGAAAGCGCACCACACCTGCAGGATATAATAGACGTCTATGGCAAAGTGCATCTAAGCCACAGGTGCACTGCACTGCACCAGCAGTTAGACTAAACCGCAGTAGGAGGAATAGCACCCTATTGTTGGTGTTAGTGGGAGGAATAGCGCCCTATTGTTGGTGTCAGTGAGGAATAGCGCCCTATTGTTGGTGTCAGTGGGAGGAACAGCGCCCCATTCTTTGTGTCAGTGGGAGGAACAGCGCCTTATTGTTGGTGTCATTGGGAGGAACAGCGCCCCATTCTTGGTGTCAGTGGGAGGAACAGCGCCCCATTCTTGGTGTCAGTGGGAACAGCGCCCCATTCTTGGTGTCAGTGGGAGGAACAGCGCCCCATTCTTGGTGTCAGTGGGAGGAACAGCGCCCCATTCTTGGTGTCAGTGGGAGGAACAGCGCCCCATTCTTGGTGTCAGTGGGAGGAACAGCGCCCCATTCTTGGTGTCAGTGGGAGGAACAGCGCCCCATTCTTGGTGTCAGTGGGAGGAACAGCGCCCCATTCTTGGTGTCAGTGGGAGGAACAGCGCCCTATTCTTGGTGTCAGTGGGAGGAACAGCACCCTATACTTGGTGTCAGTGGGAGGAACAGCACCCTATACTTGGTGTCAGTGGGAGGAACAGCGCCCCATTCTTGGTGTCAGTGGGAGGAACAGCGCCCTATTCTTGGTGTCAGTGGGAGGAACAGCGCCCCATTCTTGGTGTCAGTGGGAGGAACAGCGCCCCATTCTTGGTGTCAGTGGGAGGAACAGCGCCCTATTCTTGGTGTCAGTGGGAGGAACAGCACCCTATACTTGGTGTCAGTGGGAGGAACAGCGCCCCATTCTTGGTGTCAGCGGGAGGAATAGCGCCCTATTCTTGGTGTCAGTGGGAGGAACAGCGCCCTATTCTTGGTGTCAGTGGGAGGAATAGCACCCCATTCTTGGTGTCAGCGGGAGGAATAGCACCCCATTCTTGGTGTCAGCGGGAGGAATAGCACCCCATTCTTGGTGTCAGCGGGAGGAATAGCGCCCCATTCTTGGTGTCAGCGGGAGGAATAGCGCCCCATTCTTGGTGTCAGCGGGAGGAATAACGCCCTATTGGTGGTGTCAGTGGGAGGAATAGCACCCTACTGTTGGTGAAAGTGGGAAGAATAGCACCCTATTGTTGGTGTCACTGGGAGGAATAGCGCCAGAATTGTTGGTGTCATTGGGAGGATTAGCACCCTATTGTTGGTGTCAGTGGGAGGAAAAGCGGCTCATATCAGTGGTAAGAACAGAGCCCCAAGGGCCAGATAAAGGCATGCAAAGGGTTGCATCTGGCCCACGGGCTGCAGTTTGGAGACCACTACCATGAAGTATGCAGCTGCTAACAATACTGGCTATTGCCAATTGATGATGATAATGGAGGGGTTGCCCCATAGGAGAGATGAGGAAGTGAAGGTAAGTACAGACCCCGGCAGGTGTGACAAGTGCTATAAGGCACCCCAAACCTGCATCAACTATTAAACACAAATGATGATTTTTTTCTTCCAGTCATGGCACAATAAGACCGCCTCTCCAGAGATCACTAATGACCTGCACTGCCATGCGGGAGGCCATGTGGGCATGCCTCCACCCCCAATACCATGGCAGTTATTGTTTCTATTCTGCAGGCCCTTTGAGAGCACACAGTGAAGATGTAGTAATCAAACTATATAACCTCATCCAGATTTTGTGGTCACCGCACAATACAGCCATACCTTGCTTCTCCAAGTCTGCGGACGCTTGTGGAATTGGCTCGTTCTGTTCAGAAGTTTCCTCCAGTGCAACAGCGGCAGCAGATATCTGTGAACTGTCAGGGCCATCCAACTCCTATTGGGAATGAAATGAAACTTTTAAAGCATCAAAGAATAGGGTAGCACCTTCTTGTTACCTGGAGGCTTGAAGCCACCCATCTCCGCACTTACAGACTGGCATTACAGATAAAAGACCAACTCCAGGTAGGATTGCCTTCACCGGTTTCCAGAAGGGCAAACATCCGGGTTGTGCCAGGCTGCTGCAGGTTCATGCACTTCACACCTTCGGCACTTTGCTCCCCATCCCTCCTCCTGCCAGAGTCACCTCAATCATATCATTCCTCAGCAGACGCTGACCGATCTGATTGTTTCCTCCCGTACCTTACTCTACTCCGTGCAGGATTACCTTCACAGGTTACAGCAGACAAGCATTGTAGTTCCTCAGGAATGAGAAGGTTTGTCTGCTGGAAACCTGACAAGGTGATCCTGTCCGGAAACAGAAAAAGTGCTGCGCTCCCAGCCAGACACCATGAAATGAGTAAGGATCGGCTTCAGACTACAGGTCTCTGCCAAGAAACCGCCCCAACGGATGCATTTCGCCCCATCCCTTGGGGCTTAGTCATAGACCCTATGAATAAGCCCGGGTGGGCGGGGCAAGTATCAGTGGGTGTGGTTTCTTGGCGGGGGCATATAGGCTGAAGCCGATCCTTACTCATATTTCATGGTGTCTGCCTGGGAGTGCGGCATTTTTTCTGTTTACCGCACATATCGCCTTGGATGGGCATAAACAGCCCGCAACCCTTCACCCGTGGATGGTGGATACAGTATCCCTGGCTTTTCAAGCATAGCTTATAATCATGCCTGGAGTTAAGCTTTAACCACTTCAGCCCCTCAAGGTTTTACCCCCCTTCAAGACCAGGCCATTTTTTGCGATACAGCACTGCATTATTTTTAACTGACAACGGAGCGGTCGTGCGACGCTGTACCCAAAAAAAAAGTATGTCTTTTTTCCCCTCAAATAGTGCTTTCTTTTGGTGGTATTTGATCACCTCTGCAAATGTATTTATTTTTTGCACGGAAAAGAAAAAAAGAGCGACAATTTTGAAAAAACACAAAACCAATATATTTTTTTACTTTCTGCTATAAAACATATCCAATAAGATAAAAAATAAAATAAATCGACATTTCTTCATCAGTTTAGGCCAGTATGTATTCTGCTACATATTTTTGGTAAAAGAAAATCCCAATACGTGTATATTGATTGGTTTAAGCAAAAGTTATAGCGTCTACAAACTATGGAATATTTTTATGGCATTTTTACATATTGGTTTTTTTACTAGTAATGGCGGTGATCAGTGATTTTTAGCGGGACTGTGACACTGCAGTGGACAAATTGGACACTTGACACTTTTTTGGGAACCAACGACATTATTACAGTGATCAGTGCAAAAAATATGTACCGTCACTGTACTAATGACACTGGCAGGGAAGGGGTTTATACCAGGGGCGATCAAAAGGTTTTGTGTGCTCCTAGGGCGGTGCTTGCTAACTGTGTGGGGGATCGACTGACTGGGGAACACAGTGATCTTGTGTTCCTGCTTAGCGGGAACACAAAATCACTGTGTTCTCCCGTCAGAACGGCGATCTGCTTTGTTTACATAAGCAGATCACCATTCTGCCTCTGGGGAACGATCAGCGGGTCCCAGCGGACATCGCACCTGCCGGATAAGCTCATTGGCTCCCCCTCTGGCCAAAAAAACACTGGAATCCATGCGTCCGATAAGGGGCATTATGGGCTGCCACTGTAAATTACCCAATCTTTTTTTTGGTAAAATATAAATGATGAGGTTGCACCGAGTAAATAGATACCCAATATGTCAAGCCTTAAATGAGTGTGCGCCCGTGATATGGTGGCAAACTTTAGTAGCCTATATTTTCCATAGAGGATGCTTTAAAAGCCCCCTATAGGTCATCAGTTTAGAATTACAAAGTCTGGTGGTAGAATTATTGCTCTCATTCAGTGATTTTATATGCTTGGGTGTAACTTTAGGGACCCTTTCACACTGCTCTGTACCAAAATTGCGTTTCCCATGCATTTCTGGTGCATTTTTGGGGGCCTGCTCCTGTGAAAAATGGATGGGTGACTCAAAAGCGTAAGTCACAGGTGTGTTTTGTTTTTGCCCAAAGATGCAGCATGCGGGACTTTTCAAAACGCACCGCACCCACAGCACCTCCCTTGGCATCGGCTGCATGCAAATATGTGGCCTCTCGGTGCTTCTCGGCAAGTGAAAGCTCCCGATCGCTCCCTGGCTAAAGAAGGGGTAGTGGTTGGGGGGTGGGGGGGGGGGGGGGGTTACTCAACCATAGGATTTTACACTCCCCTCCCTAACTGCTAGTGAGAATGAGCCCTGACAGTGATGAAATGGATGTATTATGCAGGCAGCCAACCTACCTGTACAGCTTCGGCCTGAGCGGCGGGGTCATCCGCTGGGGGGTCGGCTGGGGTCACGCTCTCTTCTGGCAGCAGTTGCTGGGCCTGGGGCTGCTCTGCTTCCCCCGCGTTGTGGAACTCGATGAGCTGGGTGGGCAGGAGACTGGGGCTGCCTTCCTCCCCCCTCTGCACGCCCGTCACCTGGACACCGATGATGGAGCCGTCGGCCGCCTGGACCGGCACCATGTGGTACTCGGACACGTTGCTGAAAGCCTCGTTCCCATCCAGCATCTTATAGACTTGGAAGGCTAGCTCGGCCTCGCTGCGGTCGGGGTCCGTCACACACAGGACCTCCGTCTCCTGGGCCGGGACCCCTTCTCCGGGCTCCTCCATCACCACCACCTGCCCACAGGAAACAATGTCAACAAGATACGGAAACCACGGCAACGGTAGACATTGACACCCCCCCAATACTGTGTATTTATCTACAGTACAGCCCCACCTAGGGCTGCCCCCTTTTCCTCAAGCCAAACCTGAACACTTCAGCGGCGCACAGCAATTTTTTTTTTTTTTTGCAGTATTATAGAATTGTAAAAGACCCGCGACACCCTTTTGGGCGCCCCAAGAAAAGTAGTAAAAAGATGTCAAAATGTGAGTAGTAGGCTTCAACATAGAGGATGGTTATGGCATGCGCTTTAATAGTGCCAAAGGAGTCAGGCCCCCCCCACACACACACATTTCCAGGTGTACTGACCCCCTGGAAATGAGAAGGAGACCCCTTAAAGAGGAAGTAAACCTCCCTGTAACATTTGTACCTATAGGTAAGCCTAGAATAAGGCTTACCTATCAGTACTGTAAATATCTCCTAAACGTGCGCCGTTTAGGAGATATTCACGGTTTACTGTGCCGATGATGTAATCGGCGCATGCGCTATGAAGGAACGGCCACCCGTGCTGTTTCTTCAGGAGCGTGGGCCGTAACATGCGGCTGTCACTACTTTCTGTGTTCCTCACTCTCTGTATTGGGGGGACAGGCGATGCCGGGCTCTGCACAAGTGGAGGAGGCTGGGTTGCTGCAGCATGTGCAGCCAGTTAAAGCGCCCCCCCCCCCCTTAAAGCTCTGGAAGCCGACAGTAAGGCCCCTTTTCACACTTGTGCGACTCGGGCCTGCAAAGTCGCATGACAAGTCCCCCCCCCCCCCCCGGGATTCCCAATGATAATCATTCATATCCCTGTGACTTCAGTCCCTGTACTACTTTGGTCCGACTTCCATGGTCCGCAGACCTCAAGGTTACACAGGCATTCCCTGAAATGGCATCAAAATCACCCGACTGTTAAGTCGTGCCGGTGTGAAAGGAGCAGTAGGGAGAGGAGGATTGGGGCTGCCACTGATGTGTCCGGGCCTCGGGGGGACAGAGGATTCAAAAACCCGTAGTGCCCAGGTGATTCCCGGACAGGTGGCAACCCTCCCTCCCCCATGGAGGGTGTCAGGACCCCACTGACAGTCTATGACAGTGATGGCGAACCTTCGGAACTACGTTTCCCATGATGCTCATGCACTCTGCAGTGTAGTGGAGCATCATGGGAAATGTAGTTCCAAAACATCTGGGGGTGCCAAGTGTTCCCCACCACTGGACCTGTGCTGGGGGGAGGGTTTCCCACCTCATCCCTTTAAACCCGAACACATATGAATTACACAGGTTCTGTGGCTGATTAAACTCACTCGGTGCCTTCTGTGCATTAATTTAGGCTCAGAACCCGTGTAATCAAGATGTCTTCGGGTTTAAAGGGATGAGGTGGCATAAGTTCAGTAGAGCTGTACCCGGTACTGAGCAGAACCACCCTCGGTGTCCCCATACATTCATTCCCCCCATACATACCGATCTAATGTCATGTAAAACACTCTGGGGAAGAAGATCTGTGCAGCGCTCCGCCCACCACCCGGAAGTCCTCCCTACTTCCTGTCAGAAGTGGGCGGGGACTGCAGAGCTGGTCACATGGCTCAGGGCAGTGGGAGGGGACCCGGGAGCGAGGTCGACGCATGTGCAGTAGCGCTCAAGCTGTCTCAGTGCTCTAATAAGGGGGATATAGATGGTAGGGGAGATATATCTGGGCTGTGCTGATCATTATCCCGGGAGAGGAGAGGGCTGTATAGTCTGACAGCATGTGTAATCATTCTAGAATCTAGAGCTTTAGGAAAGGCATGCTGGGAGTTGTAGTCCTTCCATAGGCTTAGAAGGAACACACTGGGAGTTGCACTCCTTCCAGAGTGTTGGAAAAGCCATGCTGGGAGTTATTTTCCTTCCATTGGCTTAGAAAGAAGATGCTGAGAGTTGTAGTTTCTCCAGTTTTAAGCAGGGCATGTTGGGAGTTTTAATCCTTCTGGAGTCACAGGGCATGCTGAGTGTTGTAACCCCCCCCCCCCCCCGAGATTTAAGAATGGCATGCTGGGTGGTGTAGTTCCCCAGTTTAAGAACTTGCTCGGAGTCTTAGGTAGGGCATGCTGGGAGCTGTAGTCCTTTCATAGCCTTAGAAATAACCTGCTGGGAGTTGTAGTCCATCCAGAGTCATCGGAAGAGCATGCTGGAAGTTGTGGTCCCTCCAGAGTTACGTAAAGTTCATGCAGTGAATTGTAATCCCTCTCGAGTCTAAAGAAGGGCACGCTGAGAGTTGCAGTCCCCCAAGAGTCTTGGGTAGGGTGTGCTTAGAGTTGTGGTCCTACAGAGTCTTAGGTAGGGCATGCTGGGAGTTTTAGCCCATTCTTAGGCAGGGCATGCTGGGAGTAGTAGTCTCTCCAGAGTCTTAGGTAGGGCATCCTGGGAGTTGCAGTCTTTCCAGAGTCTTGAGTAGGGCATGCTGGGAGTTGTAGTCCTGCAGAGACTTAGGAAGGGCATGTTGGGAGTTGTAGTCTCTCCAGAGCCTTAGGTAGGGCATGCTGGGAGTTGTAGTCCTTCAGAGTCTTAAAAAGTGCATGCTGGGAGTTTTAGTTCCTCCAGAGTCTTAGGGCATGCTGGGAATTGTAATCCCTCCGTAGTCTTAGGTAGGGCATGCTGGGAGTTGTTATCTCTCCAGAGTCTCTGGTACGGCATGCTAGGAGTTGTAGTTCCATAGCCTTAGGTAGGGGATGATGGGAGTTGCAGTCTTTCCAGAGTCTTAGGGCATGCTGGCAGTTGTAGTCCCTCCAGAGTTTTGGGTAGGGTGTGCTGGGATTTGCATTCATACCACAGACCTAGCTAGGGCATACTGGGAGTTGAAGTGCCTCCATAGTTATAGAAAGTTTATGGTGGGAGTTAAACTCCTTCTATGGACTTAGGAAGAGTATGCTTGGAGCTGTAGTCTCTCCAAAACTTTAGCTAGGACATGATGGGAGAGGCAGTCCCTCCAGAGTCTTATGAAGAACAAGCTTGGACATGTAGTGCCTCCAGAGTCTTAGGAAGGGCATGCTGGGGGTAGTAATCCTTCTGGAGTCTTACAGTGTGCTGGGAGTTGTAGTCTCTTCAGTCTTAAATTGATCATGATGGGAACTATCCTTCAGAAGATTAGAAAGAACATGCTGAGAGTTGTAGCCCCTCCAGTGTCTTAGGGCATACTGGGAGGTGTAGTCCAAAGAATTAGGAAGAGCTGGGGCATTCTAGACGCAGTAGTCTCTACAGAGTCCAGAGTAGGGTTTGCTGGGAGTTGAAGGACATCAAAGGCATGCTGGGAATTACTGTCCCTCCGAGGTCTCATATAGAGAATCATTGGGATTGTAATCCTAGGAGCAGAAGAAAGGCATGCTTCTCTCATCTCTGTTCTTAATTAAACTGAGTAAAATTTAACACTGTTTATTCTGTATTCATAAAATGTATATTATAATAAGTATTCTACACAGGGATTTTTTTCTTAGAGAATAAGTGCAGGAATTCCACCGTGAGGGACACCCCCCCCCCAGCATGCTGCATTGAAAGGCCTGCATATCATGAGTATATAGTTCAGATGTACTCTACATACAGAGTGCAAGGTTCAGGAGTGCACTACATACAGTACAGAGTGCAAGGTTCAGGAGTGCACTATGTACAGTACAGAGTGCACAGTTCAGGAGTGCACTACATACAGTACAGAGTGCAAGGTTTAGGAGTGCACTACATACAGTACAGAGTGCAAGGTTTAGGAGTGCACTACATACAATACAGAGTGCAAGGTTCAGGAGTGCACTACGTACAGTACAGAGTGCAAGGTATAGGAGTGCACTACGTACAGTACAGAGTGCACTGTTCAGGAGTGCACTATGTACAGTACAGAGTGCAAGGTTCAGGAGTAAAAAACGACCTGAAGGACCAGTGATGTATTTTAACAAGTGATATAACCCACTATACAGACTGAAATAAATAGAATTAAAAAAATAAAAATAAATATGTGGGTGTGAGCAATAAAGTAGCAACCTAAACCGCTCAAATTAAAATATCAATCGTAACTGACCATAGGTTAACTATTCCAGTATGTGACAAGAGACAATATTAAAATAGGTGACGTAGATTAAACTATATAATTATCAATCACAAATCAGCAAAGTGCATTGTGCAAACACTGTGCAACCTAGATAACTAAATCATATGATGACTTTATAGTGTAAACCAGCAAGCATTCCATAAAGTGCAAGTGTGCAAACAAACGTAAAATTATATATGAATAATGACTCCAAACTGAATAATAATAAATGAAAGTGAATGTCCCAAAAAATTTAATGAAAACGAGGAAAAATCACACAAAAAAAGTCCTTAATCTTAGGAAAAATCTTGTGACAATATGGTGCTGGCATGCGCATGTAGCAATTAAAGTGCCTGGTGACTCAAAGTCTCATGCAGCTTCGTGTGCAAACACTCCAGTGGGTAGTGGCCCCTTACCTCAAAGTAATGGGGCAACAGCATATGACCAAACTGGTTCTTTATCTTTTTTTCCACCTAGCGGCTCCTACGTATTCCTCACCGTCCTGGGGTAGGATTCCCTCAGATATGATGCAGGGAGGTGTTTATAGACAGGGATAAAAGGAACCCAATAGTGTAACTCCGTTTAAAAGATTACTGATTTATTAAGCAAAGGCAGCAGGTACTCACATTAAACAATGAATGGTACGGTGTTTGTATCCGACGAGCGGCGAGCTCGTAGCTTTCTTTCAGTGTGTCCAGCCTATCCTGTCCCTCAAATCTGCATTTGGAGAGGAGCATATAAGCATAATTTACGCAGGTAAATGTATTCCAGTGTCTAGAATAAATCGATATTCTAGACAATAGAATGATTTTGCACTCATATCTCTAAAAACGCCTTACGTGCATAAATGCTGTTGAGTCTCAGTTCACACTAGTGCTACTCCGAGTGTGACATTCATGTGACTTTACACTCCCTAGCACTCAAGTCACAAGAAAGTCGCATCACAGTAGTGCAGGAATTTTGCGGCGACTAAGTCGCACAGATTGGGTGTGATTGAAATCAATGGGCTGTGGGTAATCATGTGACTTTGTGTCCAGAGTCGCATGACAAGTCGCACTAGTGTGAATGGAGCCTAAAGATATTTAAATGCTTCTATTACACTATCGATTTTCACATTATCTTGACAGTGTGACCTGGCTGAGTGTTTGGTGCAAACAGCAGGACAACCAATAAGAAAGTCTCTAATTATGAATTGGTTGATTTGGAGAAGACTCAGTCATTATTTTGGTTGCATTACATGTATTACGGAGCTTTATAAACAAAGAGGAGTATTCATGACAGCAGAGGATAAGATGTTTTAACTTTTTTTATTTTACTAGAGGAGAAATTGATCTAGGAATTCCAAACTATAGACTTCCCTATTCACCTACTTCTGTTGGTAAATGTACATGCGTTTACATGTGTTCAGAGTATCTAATGGGGGGGGGGGACGACAATGGGTGGCACTGCAACTTGCTAACGCATGGAACGTCCACCTACATTGCGGTAATGCACGTTACCACAACACTAAAATGTGATTGGGTGCTTATAGTAAGGTGTACATGGGCAGCCAGCAACATAAGAAAACGTCTCCAATGTTTCAGCCGTTTGTATTCGGTTTATGTTGGATACATTTGCAAATATATGTGAAGCCGCGCTGCCAGGTCAAGTCCCCTCTACAAAGTGCGGTCCCTAAATCTCCTCTAATGTAATTTCCACATTGTGACATCCAGAGCAAGAAATCCATTCCCAGTATAAACTATTTAAAAAAATTCATTCCAAACAGGTTTTGGTTACATATATTTACAATCATATGTGAAATTATGTTCCATTACAGGCTGTTCCAAACCTGCCTGAAAAAAATACCGGCCTCCAACCTCCCCTTATAGCCGGTCCAACATACAACTGAAAAAAAAATACCGGCCTCCAACCTCCCCTTGTTGCCGGTCCAACGTACGCCTGAAAAAAATACCGGCCTCCAACCTCCCCTTGTTGCCGGTCCAACGTACGCCTGAAAAAAACACCGGCCTCCAACCTCCCCTTCTTGCCAGTCCAACACACACCTGAAAAAAAAATTGCCGACCTCCAACCTCCCCTTTTAAAATTGATATAGTTTATACAGTTGCTTCACAAGTCATATTGTAATTGAATGTAATTAAATATGACCTGTTCATTCTGCAGCTGCTGTAAAATTAAATATGACAACCTGGAGGAGTTCTGTACACGGATGGTATACAGAGATGGTATACAGAGATGGTATATACAGAGATGGTATATACAGATTGTATACATAAACACTGCAGATTTTGGTGTTTATAGAGCGGAGTTAAATTGTTTAAATATTTTTGTACTTTTTGTGTTACCCAATAAGCACCAATAATGGTGGAAAAATTTCAAAATAATTTTTTAAGCACTTTAGAGACATCACAGAAGAATTGCAGGTATACTAGGGTACTTTTATTGCAAATAGTCATTGAAGTCAAATGTGATATGCCGCTGACTCCCACTCTCCCAGCGTACTTCAGTCCAGAAGACTGAGGACATACTTTGAGTACAGGGTATCATGGACTCTTAGGCCTGGTTCACACCTATGCAGGTTGCATATTCCAGGTGCAGTTTGCTTTTTTCAATACACATTTTTGATCCATTGAAATCTTTGGAACTAAAAAACAGAAATAAGTCCCAGGTCCTTTCCATAAAATGCACAGATGTGAACGTGACCCATAGGAAACCATGTTAAATGGAATGTAGTGTGTTTCTACAAAACTGAAAATGCACTAAAAAAATGCATAGGTGTGAACCAGGCCTAAATGTAATGAAATGTAATGAGTGTAAAAAAAGTACCGGCCTCCAACCTCCCTTTGTTGCCGGTCCAACGCACGCTTGAAAAAAAAATACCGGCCTCCAACCTCCCCTTGTTGCCGGTCCAACGCACGCCTGAGAAAAAAATACCGGCCTCCAACCTCCCCTTGTTCCCATTCCAACGCACGCCTGAAAAAAAATACCGGCCTCCAACCTCCCCTTGTTGCCGGTCCAACACACGCCTGAAAAGAAATACCGGCCTCCAACCTCCCCTTGTTGCCGGTCCAACACACGCCTGAAAAAAAATACGGGCCTCCAACCTCCGCTTGCTGCTTGTCCAAAGCACGCCTGAAAAAAAAATGCTGGCCTCCAACCACCCCTTGTTGCTGGTCCAACGCACGCCTGAAAAAAATATACCGGCCTTCAAGCTCCCCTTGCTACCGGTCCAACGCACGTCTGAAAAAAAAAATACCGGTCTCCAACCTCCCCTTGTTGCCGGTCTAACGCACGCCTAAAAAAAAAATACCAGCCTCAAACCTCCCCTTGTTACCGGTCCAACGCACGCCTGAAAAAAAATACCGGCCTCCAACCTCCCCTTGTTGCCGGTCCAACACACGCCTGAAAAAAAATACCGGCCTCCAACCTCCCCTTGTTGCCGGTCCAACACACGCCTGAAAAAAAATACCGGCCTCCAACCTCCCCTTGTTGCCGGTCTAACGCACGCCTAAAAAAAAAATACCAGCCTCAAACCTCCCCTTGTTACCGGTCTAACGCACGCCTGAAAAAAAATACCGGCCTCCAACCTCCCCTTGTTGCCGGTCCAACACACGCCTGAAAAAAAATACGGGCCTCCAACCTCCGCGTGCTGCTTGTCCAAAGCACGCCTGAAAAAAAAATGCTGGCCTCCAACCACCCCTTGTTGCTGGTCCAACGCACGCCTGAGAAAAAAATACCAGCCTCCAACCTCCCCTTGTTCCCGATCCAATGCACGCCTGAAAAAAATATACCGGCCTTCAAGCTCCCCTTGCTACCGGTCCAACGCACGTCTGAAAAAAAAAATACCGGTCTCCAACCTCCCCTTGTTGCCGGTCTAACGCACGCCTAAAAAAAAAATACCAGCCTCAAACCTCCCCTTGTTACCGGTCCAACGCACGCCTGAAAAAAAATACCGGCCTCCAACCTCCCCTTGTTGCCGGTCCAACACACGCCTGAAAAAAAATACCGGCCTCCAACCTCCCCTTGTTGCCGGTCCAACACACGCCTGAAAAAAAATACCGGCCTCCAACCTCCGCTTGCTGCTTGTCCAAAGCACGCCTGAAAAAAAAATGCTGGCCTCCAACCACCCCTTGTTGCCGGTCCAACGCACGCCTGAGAAAAAAATACCAGCCTCCAACCTCCCCTTGTTGCCGATCCAACGCACGCCTGAAAAAAATATACCGGCCTTCAAGCTCCCCTTGCTACCGGTCCAACGCACGTCTGAAAAAAAAAATACCGGTCTCCAACCTCCCCTTGTTGCCGGTCTAACGCACGCCTAAAAAAAAAATACCAGCCTCAAACCTCCCCTTGTTACCGGTCCAACGCACGCCTGAAAAAAAACCACCGGCCTCCAACCTCCCCTTGTTGCCGGTCCAACGCACGCCTGAAAAAACCTCCAACCTCCCCTTGTTGCTGGTCCAACTCACGCCTGAAAAAAAAATACCGGCCTTTAACCTCCCCTTGCTGCCGGTCCAACGCATGTCTGGAAAAAAAATACTGGCCTCCAACCTCCCATTGTTGCCGGACCAACACGCCTAAAAAAAATATTGGCCTCCAACCTCCTCTTGTTGCCGTCCAATGCACGCCTGAAAAAAAAATACCAGCCTCCAACCTCCCCTTGTTGCCGGTCTAACGCACGCCTAAAAAAAAAGAAAAATACCGGCCTCAAACCTCCCCTTGTTGCTGGTCCAACGCACTTCTGAAAAAAAAATACCGGCCTCCAACCTCCCCTTGCTGCCGGTCCAACGCACACCTGGAAAAAAAAATACCGGCCTCAAACCTCCCCTTGTTGCCGGTCCAACGCACGCCTGAGAAAAAAATACCGGCCTCCAACCTCCCCTTGTTGCTGGTCCAACGCACGCCTGAAAAAAAATACTGGCCTTCAACCTCCCCTTGTTGCCGGTCCAACGCATACCTAAAAAAAAATACCGGCCTCTAACCTCCCCCCTTGTTGCCGGTCCGCACGCCTGAAATGAAAAAAATACCGGCCTCCAACCTCCTCTTGCTGCCGGTCTAATGCACGCCTGGAAAAAAAAAACGGCCTCCAACCTCCCCTTGTTGCCGGTCCAACGCACGCCTAAAAAAAAACATACCGGTCTCCAACCTCCCTGTCAGGTCACCTAAGTCCAGGTGACAGATGCACTCCGTAGGAGTCAGAAATGCACCGCTAAGTTAGTGGACCCTAGGACTGACTGCTGCGGATTGTACTCTGGGAGGTTCAGGAAGCAGGACCACTGAAGCACCAACACAGATCCCACTGGGAGCTAGAGCATAGATTCCCCAGGGCGCGGAGTCTAAGAGCCAGCAGGTGTTCACCAGAGCCTCTAGTGGTGAGGATGGACTGCGCTGCAGTCTGGCTCCAGGTCACAGGCCCCCAGGGTCTCACAGCTCACGCTTACGGTAAACTTACAGGAGAAAGAGGAAGGAAGCAACAGACTGGAACAACAAGGATAGTAAAGGGATAAGCCAAAGGTCGGGGCAACTAGCAGATAAGGATAAACATAGAACACGCCAAAGGTCAGAGTCACAAGCAGACAGGGATAGTCGAGAACAGGCCAAGATCAGTAACTGGAATCAGACGTAGGAGACATAGCAAGTTGCACACAAAAGCAAAACACACAATGGTTGATCAGCAAGGTTGGCAGTCTAACGCATGCCTTAAAAAAAATACCGGCCTCCAACCTCCCCTTGCTGCCGGTCCAACGCACGCCTGGAAAAAAAAATACTGGCCTCCAACCTCCCCTTGTTGCCAGTCCAACGCACGCCTGAGAAAAAAATACCGGCCTTCAACCTCCCCTTGCAGCTGGTCCAACGCACGTCTGGAAAAAAAATACCGGCCTCCAACCTCCCCTTGTTCCCGCTCCAACGCATGCCTAAAAAAAAAAAATTCCAGCCTCCAACCTCCCCTTGTTGCCGGTCCAAAGCACACCTAAAGAAAAATAAACGGCCTCCAACCTCCCCTTGTTGCTGGTCCAACGCACACCTGAGAAAAAAAAAAACAGCCTCCAACCTCCCCTTTTTTGCCGGTCCAACACATGCGTGAAAAAAAAATACCAGCCTCCAACCTCCCCTTGTTGCCGGTCCAACGCACGCCTGAGAAAAAAATATGCGCCTTCAACCGCCCCTTGCTGCCGGTCCAACGCACGTCTTGAAAAAAAACCACCGGCCTCCAACCTCCCCTTGTTGCCGGTCCAACGCACACCTAAAAAAACATACCGACCTCCAACCTCCCCTTGTTACCGTTCCAACGCACGCCTGAAAAAAAATACCGGCCTCCAACCTCTCCTTGTTGCCGGTCCAACGCACGCCTGGAAAAAAAAATACCGGCCTCCAACCTCCCCTTGTTGCCGGTCAAACGCACGCCCAAAAAAAATACTGGCCTCCAACCTCCCCTTGGTACCGGTCCAACGCACGACCAAAAAAAAAAATACCGGCCTCCAACCTCCCCTTGTTGCCGGTTCAAAGCACGGCTAAAAAAAAATATCGGCCTCCAACCTCCACTTGTTGCCGGTCCAATGCACGCCTAAAAAAAAATACCGGCCTTCAACCTCCCTGTCAGGTCACCTGAGCTCAGGTGACGCATGCACTCCGTAGGAGTCCGGAGTGCACCGCTAAGGTAGTGGACCCTAGGACTAACTGCTGTGGATTGAACTCGGCCTCCAACCTCCCGTTGTTGCTGGTCCAACGCATACGCCTTAAAAAAAAAATACCGGCCTCCAACCTCCCCTTGTTGCCGGTCCAACGCACACCTGAAAAAAAAATTATCGGCCTCCAACCTGCCCTTGTTGCGGGTCCAAAGCACGCCAGAAGAAAAACATACCGGCCTTCAACCTCCCCTTTTTGCCAGTCCAACGCACGCCTGAAAAAAAAATACTGCCTCCAACTTCCCCTTTATAAAATTGATATAGTGTATACAGTTGCTTCACAAGTCATATTGTAATTGAATGTAATTAAAAATGACCTTTTCATTCTGCAGCTGCTGTAAAATGAAATGTGACAACCTGGAGGAGTTCTGTACACAGATGGTATACAGAGATGGTATATACAGATTGTATACAGAGACGGTATATACAGATATGGTATACACAGATGGTATACACAGGTGGTATACAGAAATGGTATAAAAAACACCCCCCAGAAACAACATTTCTTGCTTGTGTGATTGGCTCAATGATATTCCCAGAAGTCTGCACTAAGATAAGTCAGAATTGAGCATCCCCTGCAACAGAAATGTCATTTTTGGTGGGATACTCACAGAGGTTGGGGTCACACTTGAGTGCACTCCAGCTCTCAGGAGGGACCGGTGCGTCTCCATTCACCGTTGCAGGTCAGATTTCACCCCAAATTTTTGGCTGAATTCGGACATGAAACAGACCAAAAGACACACAGGACCCCCCCCCCCCCCCCCCGGGTGCAATTCCCACCGGAGCCCCTGCGGAGATCTGTGAACCGGTTCCATAAAGAGCCCGGCACATTATCCTGCTATGCGAATTGGAAAAAAGGGAAATCACGTCTAAAGGGATGCAGACCCTGCCAATTGGAATTGGAATTTCCTGTTATTGGCGGAGCTCAATCATGGATGTTTGCGGAATAAAGCGGAAGGGTAATAAATGACTATTTGGCTTGTAGGGAAAGGTACATTGATAGGAAGATGCAAGCTGAGTTCAGTCTTCTCTTTGGCAAGCTCTCAGCATGAAGTAATATCAGATTTGTCCACCAGGTGGCGAAGAAGTCCATGTAATCGTGCAGCCACTTCACAATATTATCATCCTGCAGATTTTGGTGTTTATAGAGCGGAGTTAAATTTTTTTAAATATTTTTGTACTTTTTGTGTTACCCAATAAGCACCAATAATGGTGGAAACATTTCAAAATATTTTTTAAGCACTTTTGTGACATCACAAGAGAATTGCAGGTATACTAGGCTACTTTAATTGCAAATAGTCATTGAAGTCAAATGTGATATCCCGATGACTCCCACTCTCCCAGCGTACTTTAGTCCAGAAGACTGAGGACATACTTTGAGTACAGGGTATCATGGACTCTTCGGCCTGGTTCACACCTATGCAGGTTGCATATTCCAGGTGCAGTTTACTTTTTTCAATACACGTTTTTGATCCATTAAAAAATTTGGAACCAAATACCAAAAAAAACCGTCCCAGGTCCTTTCCATAAAATGCACAGATGTGAACGTGACCCATAGGAAACCATGTTAAATGGAATGTAGTGTGTTTCTGCAAAACTGAAAATGCACTAAAAAAATGCATAGGTGTGAACCAGGCCTGAGTGTAATGATGCAGAAAGCGGCACTGCCCTTTCCATTATTGAGGACTGCCCACCGCTGGAGAAGGAAGTGAGGAAGAAAACCCGGCTTGTCATGTGACCAGCCTAAGGCTCGATTCACATCTATGCATGTTGCTTTTGAGCGTTTTTGGAGTTTTTTTTGTGATGCTTGCCACGTTTTTGAGCAGCGTTTTTGCAGCATTTTGCGTTTTTTTTGTTTTGTTTTTTTACAGTTTTTTTTAGACTGTATACAGTCTAAAAAAATAAATAAAAAAAAACACCAAAGACGCTGCAAAAATGCTGCACTTGCGTTTTTGATGCTGGTCCATTGAATTCTATTACATGCAAAATGCTGCATTTTGCATGAAAAAAAGTCCCTGACCCTTTCCAAAAATGCAGAGGTACAAAAAGGCATTGACGTAAACATGTTCCATAGGAACCCATGTTAAAAAATTCCCATGCATTTCTGCAAAATGCATCAAAAAACGCGCTAGTGTGAATGGAGCCTAAAGACATATGCAAAAGGTACCGTAAGTATATTTAGAATTTTTTTTTTTTTTTAAAAAAGCAAAAATTACAGCTGTGGGTCATCTCCAGGAAAATTTGGTGGGGAATCCCAGAGTTGGGCTTAAAGGAGTTGTAAAGACAGAAGACCCCCTAATACTTACCTGACCCCCATATCACTCCAGCGATGTCTACGAGTGTCTAAGCCATCCTGGACACTCCTCCTGATTGGCTGAGACACAGCAGCTGCGTCATTGCCTCCTGTGGCTGTCAATCAGTTAGTCAGCCAATCGGGGCTTTGTGTCTGACTCGGCTCGGGTGCCCGCCATAGGAAGCTGTTGGCTGAGGTTGCACTCGACAGGAGGGAGGGGCCAGGAGCTGCATAGAAGGACCCAAGAAGAGGAGGATCGGGGCTGCTCTGTGCATAACCAACTGCACAGAGGAGGTAAGTATAACATGTTTATTATTTAAAAAACAAAAAAAATAAATAAAAAAACGAGACTTTACAATCACTTTAAATCAATGATAAGATGGCTACTCTGAGCATGTTAGTGAATTATGGTGGACAGCACTTGTGAGAGAACTGTAAGTACCCCGGCCTTGTCAAATGTACCAGCAATAAACTGGGACCAGGCCAGGAAATTACTAGTTCCATGCTGGTAGAAAAGGAAGGAGAAGAAATGGGACTTTACGTGATGCACAATGTTGTAAATAATGATGAATGAAGAACATATAACCATGATTGAATTTATCATAATGACATGTAATAATTCATAATATAATAAGACACAATGTACTATATCAATAATTAGCAATATATAATATAATCATAAAGAATTAATGTTTTAGACATAATAATAATGATAAAGTATTTAATAAATGTTCAACAGACATAATTGGTACAATACATACAGTATAAATAATGCCAGACATAATGTGGACATGATTACCAGAGTATACCCACATAAACTCATACATCAATGATAAAAACATTTACATATACAGATAAAAAATTCATACTTAAAGCAAGCTTGTCTTGGCACCCTATGTTGGAAACTTGACGCGTTTCGTGGCATACAGCCACTCATCAGAAGTTAGGTGCATAGTTTAGTTATACTAGAAGGACAAATGGATAATAAATCTATTAATATATGATACCCCCTGGGGGGGAGAAACATCACATATACAAGTCGATCCTCAATTACTCACAAAGCAGCTCATAGGCTCAGACCAGCTCCTATGGGGGGAGTGAGCGGTGCTCCTGGATAGGCTGTCTCAATGCTGTTGAGAATTGTAATTTTGTTAGCCAGTCTTTTGATTGAGGAACCGCAGGGTCTCACTCTGGAATCAGTATACATATATTTTTTTTTTCAACCTGATCTGACCCGATCCCACGCTGAGCTGTCAGCAGCGGCTTCGCTGTGGAGGAGGGTGCAGAGGACATATCCGACAAACAGAAGCTCCATAGTAAGTCTATGGGGGACGTCACTTCCCATTCATTTCTCTGTGTCCTCTGCAGAGCTTCCGCCGCTGGAGACCAGATCGGATCAACTTCAGAAAAGGTATGTTTAGCGATTTCTTCTTTACAGGGCTAGATAGGTTAGGCTTATATCGTGGATGTCTGTAGATGTAGTGATTTTAGTGTTAGAGTGGACTTCCCCTTTAAAATGTAGAAGGCTGCATTCACACCTGAGCAGAGTGACTTTAATACGTTTTTATGGAAGAGTTTTTGAGCATTTTTATAAATGTGTTACAAGGGTTTTTCTTGTTAAATTTGTTTATTGAGAAAAAAAAAGGCATGGGGAATATAACAGACCATTTAGAGGAAGTTCAGCTGCAACATCCATATTGGAAAGAACAGAACTATTACAAGCGTTTTTTTAACTTCAGGGGTTTTTGTTTATAGAAATAGAAAGCAGTAGGGTGAGCAGAAAACAGGCCACAAAACGCTCATAAAAAGCACTTTGTTTTCAGACGTTCCCATTGAGGTCTATGGGGCCCAATCTGCCTCCAATCTGCCAAAAAAGAAGTACTTTGAGTGACAAGCGTTTTTCTTCAGGCAACAGAATGCTCAAATGTGAACAGGGGCCATTGAAATAAATGGGATTTGGCTTGTTGAGCGTTTTAGAGGTGTGAACGGGGCCTAAATCAGGAATTCTTAACCTTTTTTCGATCACGAAAGTATGCAAAACCTTGAGATACATTAGTCTAAAATTTTAAAAAATCAAACAAAGGAAGACACTTGGTCCCCCAAAATCTACACTAGACCTCTTTTTTTGATGAGGACCTGGTATGGATTTTAAGGGGGGAAAAAAAAACAGAGTGGGGGTTCCCTCCCAAAATTCATACCAAACCCTTATCCAAACATGAAGACTGATTGGCCAAGAAAGGGGGCCTGAACCATGCCAGGCCACAAGCCCTCAACATTGGGGGGGCGGGAAAGTCCTGGAAAGGCACCTTGCCACCCTGTCCTTAACCTGGTGGATGTGGGGGTCTCTAAGGACAGCGAGGGAGGAGGGTTATTGGAATCTGGAAGCCCTCCTTAAAATAAGGGGGCCCCTTGATATCTCACCCTCCTCCTAAGTGAATGAGTACTGCGGAATCTCAGTTGGAAAAAGCTGGGGTATATTAGTATTTGATGCAGTAGGGAAGAATTAAAACCAAGGTCTAGTATTATTATTTTACATTTTTTTGCTGTGTCTCCTTGGAGAGATTCCTACCTTTCCTGGAAACACAACAGGGAGTGATAGGAAATCTCTCCAAACTGAAAGAGGAAATCCCTTCCCAAACAGATGCCCTCATTGAAATATTTCCCCCGAATTCCTATTCTCATTACAACTGTAACATTTTGGATCTTTGTGGAAATTTGCATCTTTGGTGAGAGATTCATCCTCGTCTTTGGTTTTGATGACCATTGTCATGTGATGGGAAATCGAGTGCCCTCATTGAAATATTTCCCTCTACCTCCTATTCTTGTTACAACTGTAACATTTTAGATCTTTGTTGAGATTTGCGATCTCGTTTGGTGAGAGATTCATCCTCGTCTTGGTTTCGATGACCATTGCCATGTGACCATTTTAATGTGATGGGAAATCAAGTGCCCTTGTTGAAATATTTCCCCTTACCTCTTATTCTTGTTACAACTGTAACATTTTTGATCTTTGTGGAGATTTGCATCCTGGTTTGGTGGAAGATTCACCCTCGTCTTGGTCTTGATGTGACCATTGGTGACCATTGTCATGTGATGGGAAATCCACATTTTTACAGTTGTCACCGCAACAGGAGGTGAGGGGCAAATGAATTCCTCTTTGAAGAGATTTCCTCTCACTTCCCGTTGCATCTCTGAGAATCACAGTGAAGGGAAATCTCCCTAACAGGACACAGGCGGCAAGACCCAGACTATCTGGTTTATCCCTTCACTACTAAAAAAAAAAAAAAGTTTTGGTTTTGAATGTACTTTCAACCTATAAAAGCATTGCAGACATTTCTAGACCCCGGCCCGGCAGACCAGCTCCTCAGTGTCTTTCTAACAATAACAGGAACAGCCTGCTTCAGGGGAAAATGGATTTTTCATTCGGCTCTGTGTACTCATCTTATCCACTTGCCGACCAGCCACCGTCATTATACTGCGGCAGGTCGGCACGATCCAACGAGCCGTCGTAGCTGTATGTCAGCTTCTTTAAGTGGGATAGCAGTTGCGCGCCACCCGCTGCACTGCGGGGGTGCCGATGCTTGTGACCGGTAGTCGCAATGAACGCTGGCCACGAGCGATCGCAGGCACGAGAGGCAGAGCAGAGATGTGTGTGTGTAAACACACAAATTCCTGTTCTGTTCTGAGAGGAGATGCAGATCGTGAGTTTCTAATAGCTAGGAACTATGATCCGTCATTTCCTCTAGTCAGTTCCCACCCTCTACAGTTAGAACACACACTAGGGAACACAGTTAACCCCTTGTTCACCCCCTAGTGTTAACCCCTTCCCTGCCAGTGACATTTATACAGTAACCAGTGCATTTTAATAGCACTGATCGCTGTATAGTTGTCAATCGGCCCACAAATTTGTCAAAAGTGTCTCCGATGTGTCCACCATAATGTCGCAGTCATGATAAAAATTGCAGATCGCCGCCATTACTAGCAAAAAAAAAAAATAATAATAAAAATGTCATAAATCTATCCCCTATTTTGTAGACGCTATAACTTATAACTTTATTACCAAAAATATGTAGAATAATACATATCGGCCTAAACTGAGAAAAAAAATAGCTTTTTTAAAAAAAAAAAAAGGGGGGGGGATATTTATTATAGCAAAAACTACAAAGTATTGTGTTTTTTTCAAAATTGGCGCTCTTCTTTTGTTTATAGTGCAAAAAATAAAAACCACAGAGATGATCAAATACCACCAAAAGAAAGATCTATTTGTGGGATAAAAAGGACGTGAATTTTGTTTGGGTGCAACGTCACACAACCGCGCAATTGTCAGTTAAATTGACGCAGTGCCGAATTGCAAAAAATGGCCTGGTCATTGAGCAGCCAAATCTTCTGGGCTGAAGTGGTTAAAAAATCCCAAGGAGTTCATTTCTCAGTGTGTTATTTGTCTAGGCCCGAGTCCCCGCTATCATCAATCAGTGAGATTTTTATGTTTTTATACAGGAGGCCCCGGGCGCTCTGTCATATTTCACTTCTAAGTGTCTCCAGTGTAGTGTTCTCCTGGCCTCTCCGCTGGCTCCTTGTGATGATTTATTTATCAGAGATGTGGAAATCATTGCTTAATAAATGCTACCGCTGAGAGATCCGATATGCCTTGCAGCCGAGCTCCATAGATTGGATGGCAATCTGTCTTATACTGCTTCATTCCAGCAGATCCAAAGCTGCGATCCTTCTTCCTAATATGAAGTAGAGCTATATATGGGGGGGGGGTCAGTTTCTTGGCTCCTACCTGCGACTTGTTTTTGGATCCACTAACATTAACCAAAACCTGCGCTCATTCACAAGACAGAGGGGACAGCACTGGAGTAGTAACATATTTTTTTTTTTAAATACAAAAAAAAAAAATTGCTTTAAATTTTTTGAGGGAGCTTTTTACCATTTACAGTCTAAAAGTATAACTAAAGGCAAAGTTTTTTTTGTTGTTGTTTTGGATAGAGTGGCAATAGGTTACAACATCTGTCAGTTTTTTATTGCTGTCTGTGCCTCCGCTAAGGAGATTCCCCCTCTCTATTTGTCCTGTTTATCATGAAAAGTAAAAGAAAATCCAAAATTTTGGGTTGTCCCCAGAAAAGTAATAGAGGGGAAATCTTCCAATGGAGACACTAGTTCTGGTGATCTGGGGGGTCCCCAAGGAATTCCCTTAATTTGCAAGGATTTCCTCTCACTTCCTGTTTGGCTATGGGACAGGAAGTGAAATCTCCGCAATGGGACACAGATGGTGGGGAAAAAAAAAAAGCTGACAGGGGGTTATAACCCTCCCTTAATCTATCCAAGATTAAAGTAGCTCTATAGGCAAAACTTTTTTATTTTTATTATGGATAGAGTAAAGCCTCGTATACACGGTACGATTGTTGGCAGGGGATTGTCTGTTGACAGACTGTTGTCCTAAAATCTGAAAGTTAGTACGCTCCTTTTGACAATTGTTGTCCAACTTTCAGCCAACAAATGTTGGATGGCAGGCTAATAAATTTTCGGCGGACAGCAGTTGGTTGTCAGATTTTCTGATGGTCAGACACAAGTCCGTCACACAAAAGTTAAAAAGTACAAACACGCATGCTCATAATGAATGCTCGCCAAACACGAAATTAGCAGAAGGAGCCTAAAGGGTGGCGCTCAAGAGCTGAAATTTCACATAGTACATCACTACGTTCGTGTTTGTTGCCCGACAATTGTGCACCATTAGACAAGATCCTGGCACACGCCCTTAAGACAAAAATCTGACGCTCGGTTGGCCAACAATTGGATCGCGTGTACGAGGCTTAATGGAGGGTTATAACCCTTGTCAGATTTTTTTTTTCACCATCTGTTTCCCATTGAGGTTTATTTACTAAAGCTAGAGAGAAATTAGCCACAATTCTGCATAGAAACTAGGGCTGCAACTAATGATTATTTTCATAAGCGATTAGTTGGCTGATTATTGTTTTTCGATTAATTGGATAATAACCTTAAAAAAAAAGTGTGGTGTATAATTTAGTTAATATGTAAAGTTTAAAAAAAAAAAATTATTCTTAAATATCTCTATGCAGTGCTAAATATAAATAACCAACTATATGGTTAGGGAGCAAAATCTCTAATCCACTCTGAGAATAACATTCAGAAGAGATATTATTAGAGGAGATATACTGTATATATTATTAGAGGAGATATACAGTATATACTATTAGAGGAGATATACAGTATATATTATTAGAGGAGATATACTGTATATACTATTAGAAAAGATATACTGTATATATTATTAGAGGAGATACACAGTATATACTATTAGAGGAGATATACTGTATATATTATAATATATACTATTAGAAGAGATATACTGTATATACTATTAGAATAGATATACTGTATATACTATTAGAAGAGATATACAGTATATATTATTAGAGGAGATATACAGTATATACTATTAGAGGAGATATACAGTATATACTATTAGAGGAGATGTACTGTATATACTATTAGAGGAGATATACTGTATATACTATTAGAGGAGATATACTGTATATACTATTAGAAGAGATATACTGTATATACTATTAGAAGAGATATACTATATATACTATTAGAGATCGAATCTGGTAAATATCAACAGACTCAGATCAAATTTTTTATTTAAATAAAAAGAAATACGAAAGACTGTTTTGCGAATTTTCAGACAGAACTGTAATATATTATATGCCGGCCATACAAAAACAATGTCTTCCTTCAAAGAAAAAAATTAATTTTAAGAATGTTCGTTCGATTTTCTAATCATTAGTGGGATCAAAATCAACGTTGTTTTCGACCACAGTGATGGGAAAATTCAGCAGGCAGTGGGCGCGTTCTGTAGCCAATAGCAGGCTGTCAGTTGGCTATGGATCCAGCCACTGCCTGCTGTCAATCACAAGGGGAGTAAACCTGATGGGAAACTAGTATCTCAGCTGCTCCATCAGGCTCCACGCACCTATAAAATTCTGCTGCAGCGGCTAGAGGGAGCTCTGCTGCCCTGAGGACAGGGTGTTCAGATAGACCCTCTGGTCTCAGTGTGCTTCCACATGTGGTGCATGCCCCTGATTCATGTACCTGTTTACTAAAAGGTACATGATATAGTCCCTGGCACCAACATTTGTCCTGCGGAGGCACAACATAATTCTAAAAAGTGTCTTAGACACTCTTTATGAATTACCTTGATTGTTACCTGTATATATAAATGTAGCAGAGGACAATATGTGAATAGCTTTTAAAAGGTCCAAAAACACACTGACACCTTATCTCAGCTATAGTCTCCTGCTCCGCTTCCCCGGACTTACTGCTGGGGAGCGAATACCCATTAGTACCATCACAAGTCACATGACCTAGTCCCCTTCTCAAAACCAGGGCCGCTGATAGGGGGGGGGGGGGGTAGCACCTGCCCTCCTGTATGGGGTCCAGGCCACAAAAGTTCAGAGCAGGGGGCAGAGCAGCAGGAGTGGGCACGGTTACTGGAGCCAATCCCCCTTTGGCCCTCCCTGTGTTTACAAATGCTTCAGTTTATAAATGAATAGGGAGACCCTATATAGAGAGCTTCCTGTTCATTCAGTCTGCAGCTAGTGCTGCAGAGAAAGGAATGAGGAAGCTGTGTCCTCAATCTCTTTCTCTGTCTCAAAAGTGAGATTCAGGTGTCTGTTTAGATCCCTGATATTTCACCAACCCCCACAGGGCTGTTCAAAAAAGTGTAAAAAAAAAAAAAATTTAAAAATGAAGGGCTCACAGGTATTCTGGTTGCATGAATGAGTGGTTTGTTCATGCGGCTGAAGCCGCTTGTTAGGCTTGGTGACTGTCACCTAGGCTGTACGGGGCCCCATGACTTCTAACAGCAGCCCTGCTTAAAACTACATGTCCCATCATCCCTAGACTACAAGTCACATCATGCCTAGTGCCTGTGTACATGCACGCCCCAGTCCTTCACATAAGTTGGTGTCACATTTACTCCCAACAGAGGCAGCAACCTCCCACCGGCATGTAGGCCTCCCCAGCAGCACATTCAACAGGATTGCTCCAGAGCAGTGGTCCTCAACCTCAGTCCTCAAGTACCCCCAAACGGGCCATGTTTTCAGGTTTTCCTTTACTTTGCACAGCTGCTTTGAATAAATATCAATGACATGGTATTGATAAGAGCTATTTTATCTAAGGGAAGTTCCCAAAGCATGGCCCGTTGGGGGTACTTGAGGACTGAGGTTGAGAACCTCTGCCCAAGAGGAGCCTGCAAGCCACCTTGAAACTGGGAACGGGAGCAGAAGTCAGGGAAATCGGGATGGAATGCTGGGGTAGGCAATCTTTAAAGTTGAGGGAGCTACACGCCGTGTTAAAAATAGTTAAAGTCAAAAAATAAAACAATTAGCGTTTAATATCACTTTAAAAACAGCAGGTTTCCAGTGTACAGGTAGAATTTTTCAGCTTTTCTTCATTCAGCAACACTTAGTTGTAATTCTTCTGATTCGAAAAGCTTGAAGCGTTGTCCTTCGAAGAGCTTGCTGAAATTCAGAGAGGGGAGAGTTGCCTCCAGGTCCGTCATGATCACTATATACCCCTGGAGGAGGAGAGGAAACCGAGGTCAGGCTTTCAACATTCTGCTGCACATGCTGTATTCAAGTATTGCCGGTAATAAAACTGGTGAGTGTTATTAGGCTCGTTCACATGTGCTGCCCCTCTGAAAAGCGACCCCATGGTGGATCACTTTTCAGAGGTGTTTGACGGGTACTGAGGAGGCGATATGTTGCATCCTTGCTGCTTGATTTAACCCTGTATGTGATTTGCTGGAGCCATGATTGGCTGGAGCCGCGATCACTCCCGCGCATGTCTGAACATTTATTTGTTCACAGCACAGGGCTCGGAAGGAACTGTGAAGGAATGTGATGTAAATAATAATAATAATCTGAAAATGTCTATTTTCTTATGTGCATACATATTTTTCTCCTTACTCATTATATAAGTATACAGATTAGCTCTGTTCCTATATTTTTCTCAAAATGGCGGGTACCCCCTACATCCCACACATCAGAAGAATGCGGAACTGAAGATAAAACCAAGGACAGCCAAACCTCGTTATGAAGATTCTCCATCTTCTTTTCTATCTTAACCAATGAGATGTACCTATTAGACTAACATAGCAATGACGTATTTTTGTGTATAAAACATTAGCACCGCCTTGAATAAATTAGAAGTGTAAGAAGTAACGGAGCTGAGCGTGTCTCAGAGTGTTTACTTTTATATGCATGCATATCCACACTTTCCAATTAGAGACAGCAGCAGATAACCTTGGGCTCGATTGGAGCTCTTAATCATTTCCATAACAGATGTTGCCGAAACCCGGGACCTCAGGCTACAGTCGAAGCCATACCGCGATAAGCATTCGAGCGTTAATTGATTGATAAGAGGGGGTTTGCGCAGCCCTAACAGTACCGGTAAGTCTTCTTTATATTCTTACCACTGTACGACTTTCTTATCTTTCGGTTGACCGCTGGATTCTGTCGGTATGCTGAGACTGTCTTAGAGGCAAGTATTTCCTCGCCTGAGGTTGTTTTAACGAACCTGCCAATGGGTTTCTGCTGTCTGTATTTGTTCACTGTCTGCCATTCTTTGGGCTACGAAACTCAGCAGTCTAAAAAAGCTACATGTGTGTTCTCATCTCCAGAAGAGCTGTCGGCCTCTGGAGTGAGATGGGTTATTGTGGCAGTCGGTTATGGGACGGGTTACTCATGGGTTTGTCGGACCTTTGAGGGAAATCTCAGCTGCTGGAGCCCCCGCGCAGTCTGAAAGCGTTACAGATGTCTCACCCCCAGATGAGCTGTCGGCCTCTGGGAGTAACTGGAATGACAACCTTTAACTGGGTTTAAGGGGAGTTGTCTGCCCCTGAGGTTACCTTAGCCTGCTGAAATTTTGCAGTTCGAAGAGTGGCAGGTGTAATGTCCTGTCGTGAGTGTATTTGTGGTTTACTGTTTGCTATACACGAGAGGGGTTGGGGAATGGTTAAGGTCGGAGGGGGGGCTGCCCGGGGGATCTGTTGGGTCGCGGGCCGTTGCTCCTCACTACCCCTATCGTGTTTGTTCTTGTTCTGAGATTAACCGTACATTACAGGGTTATAGCAGACAGTAGCAACTAGAAGCGCAGTCTTATGTGCCCCCACCCAAGGAATTTGATAAGGAGCAGTGAGAAAGAATATTAACCCCTTGGTTGTACGTATTCTCCTCTCAAGCCATTAGCCGAGAAACAGAGAGAGAAAAGAATGTGATATTGTAAAGAAAGTGATATTGTGAAGAGAAGAAGATGTTGAAATAGTTAACAAAGTGGCGAAAGTTATGTTGCTAAAGAAACAGGGAGAAAAATCCTGTGTGATAAAGAAAATTGGATAAAAGAAGTTAAGAAAGATGGCGATTGTATTATGTATGTGTATCACAGAGTTGAGGATACAGTATGTGAAATTACCACGCTATGTTGGAACTTGAAACAAAAGGAGGGGAGGGACAGCACTGCCCTCCGTCTAACAACCACTCCTTTCTCACCACCCAAGCACAACCCACTGTGACAACTCAGCCCGGTGGCCATCTTAGTGCACCCATGCCTTCACTTTCTACCCAGCCCAGTGCACTTCCTGCCGACGGCCATCTTGGTACACCCAGTAAGCTTAAACAGCCTGTACCCAGCCCTCCCTGTTTTAAACCAGGATGGTTCGTACCACACATCTGTCTTCCCCAATACGGAAGCATCACATTCCCAGGCCGGATATGTTAATGATGAAGAAGGGTCTGAGTGGGAAGCCCAACAACAGGCAGCAAGGCCACCTGATTTAACCCCCAATCCGGCTCCGGACTCACAGTTCCGAGAGGATCTCAAACACATGCTGGCAACCGTAAGGAACAGTGCCTCTTGCCAGCCCCCGCCCCAACAACAGTCTCGGTTACCAGAAGGGGCACCAGTGATGTATGTCGCTTTTACTCCATCACAAGCAGAGGCCTTAGTGACAAGTCTGCCTGACCCAGAGAAGCAACCAATTCCCTTCTACCACAGGATAGTGCAGATACAAGAAACTTACTCAGCTGCCTGGAGAGACTTGATCAGCCTATGCCAAATCAAAGCAGGACATGTCTTTTGGCCAGTCATGCAGACGGCCTTCAATGATGCCAGCCTGACAAGTGCCACTTCCTACACCTCAGGCGTGGAGTTCTGTGCACAACTCCACGACTGGGCAAAGGAGAAGTTGACGGATCAGACCACCACAATCCAAGATATTACCCAAGATAAAGGGGAGTCTGAAGAAGTATCACGCTAGACTCGTACAGGCCTTTGATGATCTGAGTTTCTCCCACTTTGCCAAGAGACACACACGTTTCCTGCGTGGGAGTGGATGGGGTGCCCCGCTCCAGTCCATTTGTAAAGCCACTCCAAGTGGGGACATTTCCTGATTTGCTTGCCAGATTTGTGGCGTCCTCTACATGTCCCTTGAATCTACTAGGAGCTGATGTGTTATCCGGACTACAGGCCTCAATCAGGACACGCCTGAAGGGGGGATGAAGTTACATACTCCCCTATCTTTAGAAGACTAATCTGCTTTGTGTTCTCTGCCTCTCCTGATGACACTTAATGAAGCAAAAACTTCAAGTTCAATACTGCAGGAAGTACTTGACAGAATCCCTGCGTGCCTATGGTCCACAGGACCGGAAGACAACGGTCACTTAAAGGTGCCACCAGTTTCAGTCAAGCTAAAAGAGGGCGCATCATTGCCCCGGAAACCACAATAACCCCAAGAAGAGAACCCCTAAAGGAGAACCAGGTACCTGCTGTGGATGCCTTTGACTGCAAAATACCTCACAGAGGTGGACCTTACAAACGTTTTCTTCAGTGTCCACCCTCACCCCTCCTGATGGTACCTTTTTGCATTCATCCACGGAAAGAAACGGCAACATACCTAAACAGTTGTGCCACAAGGGGTACA
The DNA here is from genome assembly GCA_037952835.1 of Lithobates septentrionalis. NCBI lineage: Eukaryota > Metazoa > Chordata > Amphibia > Anura > Ranidae > Lithobates > Lithobates septentrionalis. Next base: position 57,057 of record JBBDGP010002269.1, on the reverse strand, counting down.
GAACTTTCCAAGCCAGTTTGCAAAAGCTATGGCTATCATCCTTGACACATGACAAGAGGAACACCCGGAAGTGATTCTCTTCCAACATGTTGATGACCTTCTCCTTTGTGCAGCTGACTTACCCCCTGTTAAAGTCACCTCAGAAAGCCTGTTGTGCTATCTTGCCAACCAGGGGTGCAGAGCCTCAAAGCCCAAATTGCAGTGGTGCTCAACACCTGTCATTTTCCTTGGACACTGTTTGTCCCATGGGACAAGACATCCCACTGAAGACAGGGTGCAAGTAATCTGATATCCCACTGCCACAAGGTCAGAAATCCCTTCATGCCTTCCTTGGACTAATTTCCTAGTGCAGAGCATGGATTCCAGAAGCCTTCCTACTGATGCTCTGCAATCAGACCCTTCCAGATGTCTCCTGAAGAAATATCTAAAGTTTGAAGCCCTTAAGTGCGCCACCCCCGGCGCTAGGGCTCCCAGCCTACGACAAAACGCTCAAGCTCTTTGTATCCAAACGTCTGGGACATGCTGCAAGTGTACTCACCCAATCACATGGCATCAGCCTACGCCCCATAGGATATTATTCCTGTCGGCTGGATGCGGTAGCAAGAGGAGGCCTATTGTGTCTGCGAGCTGGCTTTGCTATACAAGCCTTGCTTGACAAAACTTTGAACTTGGTCCTCGGACACTGCCTCGTTCTGCTTGCTCCCAATGACGTTGTTGCCATGTTCAACCAAGATCCAGCCGAAACACTTGTCCACTACCAGACACTTGAGACTCCTGTGTTCCCTCCTACTGGACAGCATTACTCTATTAAGTTGTCAAACACTGAACCCTACCACCCTTCTTCCACTTCTCGAGGGGGGAAAGGAGGGGGAGGAGTAGAGTCTTGACTTGTCACCCCATGACCACACAGGACACGCGGTCACCACTGAAAACACTGTTCTACAAGCTGAAGCCTTACCACCGGTGATGTCTGCACAGGAGGCAGAGCTGTAAGCACTTACTACAGCATGTAAATGGGCAGAGGGAAAAAGAGCCAACATTCATATGGACTCAAGATATGCTTTCAGCATTGCCCATGATTATGGTGTTATCTAGGACAGAGGATTCCTGACGGCTGCAGGAACACCTGTGAAAAATTGATGCCTTGCTTCTCCCAACCCAAGTGACTATTCTGAGTAAAGCACACGACAAAATGAACTCAAAGGAAGCTTGAGGCAATCGGACTAACATGAGTTGGCCAGACAGTTTGCCCATTGCCCTGTTCAGTGTCAGACACACCCCCGGGGGAAACATGCCCTATCGATATAAACAAGGCCTGGGGAATGCCCAGGAAAAAATTCCAAGCCTACTTACCACCAGCTCGCAGATGACCAAATTAACCTGTCTAACAGTATGCGTTAAACACAGGGGTTTAGTCCGCACGCATTTGCAAACGCATGCGTAAGCCACAGAGCCTCGTCACGGCACCCTGATATCTGTGGTCCTAACACTAAAATATGAGTGTCCCCACAGTGGAGGCACATGCATTCTGATGGATAAATGAGGGCAGGTGGACTGAAGGGCAGCCCATCCCTTCTTAAAGGTACAGGGCACACCAGACACCCAGCAAATAGCACAATGGCTGCAAAGGTGCTGGTGCGTTGCTGGACCAATACACACACCAAGGTGATCTAAAAAAAAACATGCCCTATCCCCTTATGAAATTTTGTTTGGTTCAGCTCCCAGACTTGGTTGTTACTTTCCACAATAGTTACAGTTGCAGTCTGATGTGTTGACTAATTATGTAACCACTTTATCACGAGAATTAACCTGAATGCATGTCCAGATGTTTTCTTCCAATCCAGATCCTGAATTAGATACAGGAACACACCAACTACTGTCTGGAGATCCTTGAGCCAAGTTATGATGGTCCATTCCAAGTTTTGCTGAACACAGCCACCTCAATCAAGTTGGCCAAGAAGAACACCTGAATGCACGCTTATCACTGCAGGAGAGCGTGTTTTCGGGTGCTGCATATCCTTTTTCTGTTTGATCTAGAGGGAATCTGGATCAGTGAATGTGCCCTTGCAAAGGTCATTATGCCCCCCCACCCCCATATCCTAACTGAAGATACCCCTGATACATACACTAACCCAGCACACAGTCAGAGGAGGAAGCGAGCAGCTCTCTCCGGAAGCTTTGACCCTCATGTATACATAGATGTCATAAGGGTTACAAGGGGGGTCCCTGATGAGTTTAAAGCCAGGGATCAGGTAAAAGCTGGTTTTGAGTCTTTGATCCCCATAACAACTGTCAGCAAGAATGTAGATTGGATTAACTACATGTCATGGTTATGCAATAGAGTTTGTCGATCAGCATACCTGTCTCCATGTGCTCATCTCTAGAGACCAGCTGACCCTCACCTGACTGCTTTGTAACCTCTCCTCTAAGCATGGCCCCACCCCAGGCCCTATCAGGGAACCCTATATTAACCTGTGCACTGCAAGCCAGCAGTGCTGATCAACCACTGTGTGTTAGCCTCTGTGTGTACTTGCTGTGTTTCCTACATCTGATTCCTGTTACCGACCTTGGCTTGTCCCTTACTTTCCTTGTTGTTCCAGCCTGCTGCCTCCTTCCTCTTCTACTGTAGTCTACTGTGAGCGTGAGCTGTGAGACCCTGGGGGCCGCAACCTGAAGCCAGACTGCAGCGCAGTCCATCCTTACCATTAAAGGCTCTGGTGAACACCTGCTGGCTCTTAGACTCCACGCCCTGGGGAATCTATGCTCTAGCTCCCAGTGGGATCTGTGTCAGTGATCCAGTAGACCTGCTTCCTGAACCTCCCAGGGTTCAATCTGCAGCAGTCAGCCGGAGGGTCGACTACCTTGCGGTGCACTCCTGATCCCAACGGTGTGCATCTGTCACCCAGCCTCTAGGTGACCTGACACTACACATATTATAACCAACGGAGATTTGTAAATTACACTAAAGATGCCCTCCAGGGAATCGCTGATCAGTTAGCCCCCACTTCCTACATGACATTCCAGGACCGGATGGCCTTAGACATGGTGCTAGCTGGGAAAGGAGGTGTTTTGTAAAATCATAGGAAAAAACGGGAACCTGTTGTACATACATTCCTGATAATACTGGCCCAAATGGTAAGGTTACTTTAGCTATAAAGAAATTAGAAGATCTGTCATTGGAGTTGAAGAAGAACTCAGGTATCACAGACCCATGGGATCAATACTTTAGCTGGATGAGTGGGTGGCAGAAGGTGCTCGCCCAGATACGGGTAACGGTATTAATAATCCTGGTTCTTTTAGCCCTGATTGTATACTGTATTCTACCTTTCCTAAAAAGTTAATGAGCAAGGCTGTAGACAATAGCACACCTACATTTCTCCACCAAGAAGAAGAGGACCTCCTTATGATGGAAGATGACAAACCCTTCACTCCTCTACAGTCACTCCCTGTCCATAACCTCACAATCCTATAGGGTTTTAGGGATAGATAGCACCTGACTGCACCTCTCCAGCTGTATTGAGGAGGGAAGTGAACAGTTGCTGCCCAATTCTATATACAGCCTAAAAGAGTTGCTGAGGAGAAGGGCCAGGCCAAAGTGGGACCTTTAGTATTAGGGACAGAAAAGAGAAAATAGTCATTTTAGGGGGGATTGTGAAGGAATGTGATGTAAATAATAATAATAATCTGAAAATGTCTATTTTCTTATGTGTATACATATTTTTCTCCTTACTCATTATATAAGTATACAGATTAGCTCTGTTCCTATATTTTTCTCAAAATGGCGGGTACCCCCTGCATCCCACACATCAGAAGAATGCGGAACTGAAGATAAAACCAAGGACAGCCAAACCTCGTTATGAAGATTCTCCATCTTCTTTTCTATCTTAACCAATGAGATGTACCTATTAGACTAACATAGCAATGACGTATTTTTGTGTATAAAACATTAGCACCGCCTTGAATAAATTAGAAGTGTAAGTAACGGAGCTGAGCGTGTCTCAGAGTGTTTACTTTTATATGCATGCATATCCACACTTTCCAATTAGAGACAGCAGCAGATAACCTTGGGCTCGATTGGAGCTCTTAATCATTTCCATAACAGAACGACACCCGTGATGTCACTGGCTGCATGTAATCTAATGTTTACTTCCTCTTTAATCCCGGCTCCAGGCTGGAGAAGAGACAAGCTTGCTGCCAGTGCTTTTTCAATTTTAACCTCCAGGGGGAGTGTTTAAAAAATTTTGCCCAATTTTGGGGTTTAAAGTGTGTCCAGCTGGAACTGTTTTTCTAAGTTTTGGAAGGTGCAGGGAAGGATTACCGCCCCTGTAAGGTTTTTACTCCCAGGGCCCTATTTGAAATATTTGCCCTCAGTGATAGCAGTGTTAGGAAAAACTCTCCAACTGCAACACAGTCTGCAATAAAAGCCTCTTTCACGCGTGTGGGCGAGAAGCCGTAAAAGGTTTTTAAAAAAGTAGTTTTAGATGATATTAAAGTTTTAAAAATCAAGAAAAGAGAAGAACCAAGCCACATAAAGAGTGGTATCAAGAAACTAACAAGAAGGAAAGACTTGGTTATACGACCAGCAGATAAGGGAGGAGGAATTGTGATTCTATCGAAAGAGCAATACCACAGCAGTATGACCAAGATGCTGGGAGATGAGACGACTTACAGCAGATTATTAAGTAACCCGATGTTCAAGTGCAGAAAAGCACTAGAAAAGGTGGTGTGCTTAGGAGTAAAGAGAAACATACTGAATAAAAAAGAAGCCAGATATCTGATACCTGATTCCTGTAGGACCCCGATCATATATTCATTGCCAAAAATTCATAAAGATAAAATTAACCCACCACCAAGACCGATTGTAAATGGGATAGACTCACTGACATCGAGAATCGGGCAATATATAGATTATTTCCTACAGCCAGTGGTCCAGAACACAGAGGCATACATCAGAGACACCAAGCAGATGTTGCAAATACTAGAAGATGTCCCAAAAGAAACAGGTCCATGGATTATGGCTACCGCGGATGTTTCATCCCTATACACAGTGATACCTCACCATCAAGCATGCGAAGCCACAAAATGGGGCCTACGGTCATACACCAAGCTACCATGCGTCCAAAGGAAGTTCATAGTGAAATGCTTAGACTTCTGCCTCAAGAACAACTATTTCTGGTATGACAAGAATTACTACTATCAACAAACAGGAGTAGCGATGGGAGCTAAATTTGCCCCAAGCGTGGCAGGCCTCTTCATGGCCCAGTAGGAGGAACAGAATGTTTTTAGAGACAGGCCCACCGAACTATCCATTTACAAGAGATATATTGATGATGTCTTTATACTCTGGAAAGGTGAACTGGATCAGCTCACCAGTTTTTTGGAAAACCTTAACATCAATGATAGAAAAATTAAATTATCTTGGGAGGCCAGTGATGAAAAAGTGACATTTTTAGATTTAGACATCATACAAGAAAACGGTACACTATGGTCACGCACGCACTTTAAAACGGTGGACAGGAACAGTTATCTCCCTATTGAAAGCTGCCACCACAGGAATTGGCTGTTTAATGTCCCTAAAGGTCAACTTATGAGGGTAAGACGGAACTGTACCCACCTTAATATTTATCTAGAACAAGCAGAACTGATTGCGCAGAGATTCGCCAAGAAAGGCTACGACCAACAATTCATAAGAGACAAAAGACTGGAAGTCAAGGAAATGGACCGAAAAGAATTAATCAGGGATAAAACCAGAAATGAAACGACATTAGAGGTAGCACCGATAATCTTGGACTTCAACGCCCAACACAAGAGAATTGAGAAGATTATCAAGAGACACTGGCATATACTTCTGGCAGATAAGGAATTACAGCATAAGTTACCCCCCAATCCCAGGTTCATTTACAAGAAAGCACCTACCCTTAGAGACAAAATTGTGAAAAACATAATTGATCCACCAAAGAAAGTAATCTCCTTCTTTACCCGGAATGGTTTCTTCCCTTGCAAAAGGTGCTTTGCATGTTTGAGAACTAGGCGCCCCAATGAGAAGAAGTCCCACATTACGTCGACTAGTACAGGGGAGACATATGAAATAAAAGAATTTATCTGTTGTAACACGGAAGGAGCGGTATACGCCCTAGAATGCAGTTGCGGCCTACGTGAAGAATATTTTGAATGGGTATGACAAACATAGTGTTTCTAAACACTTCCTGCTGTGTCACAACAAAGACCCCACACAATTAAAATTTTGGGGAATCGAACCATATGTCAGACACTGGCGGGGGGGACATAAGGTTAGGACCCTCAGCCAGCTCGAATCTAAGTGGATTTTCACCCTAGATACTTTTGCACCCAGAGGTTTGAACATCGAATTTGATTTGAACTGCTTTTTAAGCGATTTTTAATAGGAGTGTACATTACCAGCTCTCTTTTTTTTTCTCTCACCAGTATTTTAAGAACATGTTTTGGCCCTTCCTCTCCCTCTTCTTATGCCCTTGGATATCGTTATTATTAGTACATGTTGTGATTTATCATTATAGATTTATTCGCTACCCCCCCCCGCCTTCCATTACCTCCTTACGTCTCCCCCCTCCTTTTTCCCCCTCCCTTCCCTGTCCCCCCTCTCTCTTTCCCCTCTCCCCCCCCCCCCCCGGTTTGCCTCCCCTCCCTTTCCTTATGATTGCACTGTAGTTGAGATTGTAGGTATTCCATGTGATATTTATACGAGTATACATGATATGAAATAGCCCATTCCATCATCCCTCCGCAGCTATTTTAATTTGAATTTTACTGGATATTCCAGCTATTTGCACCTTAACCCCGCATATATTTTAATCATATTTTATTAAATAATTTAATTTTAGCCTTTTTATTACCTTTCAATATATTTTACGAATTAAAATTTCCATGTATGCACTTTTAGTGGTAGCCTCCGACCATTTGGCATTTTTTAGCTTCTAATACAGCGGGATCTCTCTCTTTTTTTAATATATGCCCACCTATGCATCCGTCTCTGGCCAATTAGCCCCTCTGTATATCATTAAGCCATATTTATGAGCAACGCAATATATTGTTACATATACATACAGCCAATTCGATATCTATTTGCCTTGGTATGAGTATAAAGTCTTCTCTAACCTATAAAATGGCCGCGCCCATCAGACACCTAGTTATTAGCTTTAAGATCAGGTAGTCGTTTCTAACCTACAAAATGGCCGCGCCCATGTGAGACCCATGTGTCATTTCTAAGTTACAAAATGGCCACGCCCATGTAAGACCCAGTAATGGCCGCCCATTAATCACTATGGGAGAGACTATTTAAGACCACAATAAGCCTATTTTGCTCATCCCCTGAAGAAGTCACGTGATCGTTGATGACACGCGTAGGGACGGAATAGGCTGTTTCACATTGCTAGACACAGAACGAGTTCGCTGCTCGTAGGAGAGAGGTTTGCTCTGCATTGTTTTTATGTGAGTACATCTACTTAAAGATTTTTAATAAAGCATTACCTGGTTAAGACATACTTCACTATCAAGTACCTTTGTCCTGCATATTCCTGTACATACATACCTGAGATGTGGAGGCTGAGCTAGGATCCGCGCTGGTCCAGGACCCCTGATAGGACCATAGCCACTTGCAATCAGCTGCCATTAGGATAACCCAACACCGGCAAGCGTGGATATAGGGACGCGATGGAGGCTCAGGACCTGGCGTTTTAGCTACAATTCATGCGGTTGACCTAGCACCGCTAGGTAAGGGGCCACTGCTTACATTAGTGTTTTATGCACGAAGAGGACACTGAGTGAATTGCATCCCAGACACCCCACTGTTGTTTTGTTGAATACACCAGAACTTGCTTTTGCACCTTCAATGACTTTTACACTGGCACTTTAAGTTTGCTGCACTTACTAGCATGTCATTGGTCATTTGTTTCGCAGGCCAGCACAATATATTTTACATCACTATTATTGGGACATTTATTTATATTATTTATCATCCATATTGCGTTGGATTGATGTGTTTTATTTGCGATATCTAGATCACCTTTTAAGCACTGGCACTTTGTACGTTTTGTACCATTTATAAGGATATGTTTTTGATGGTTATTTCTGATTTATTCCATGTATTTTTATTTAGAATTATTCACATGAAGTAGTGTTTATGTCCCTTTGTGCACCTACACATGATTATCTAGATTTATATCTTTTTAGTGTCAACACTTATTTATGCGATTTTTACATGCGTTTTTTTTTTTTTTTTTGTCATTTAGTATATACCAACTGAAAAGGATTTTTTATGCACTTTTTTCACATACACAGGATGCTGATCATTAAGACTTGAATGTTTTTAGTGTCAACACTTATTTATGCGATTTATGTTATTATGCGATTTTATGTCATTTTATTAATTGACCACAGACAGAGATTTACAGCTTTCTTCTGGTTAGCGCAGCACCTCCCCCCCCTATACCTCAGTTTGATTTTGGGCTTATGTCTGACCCTTGCTTCGGTGCATGCAGCTGTCCAGTCGCATACGTGCGTTTTTACTATTTTTTCTGAGTTTTTCTTTTCTTTTTCCAATTGGGTAGCGCAGGAATATTCTTATTACGTAAAAATAAGTGATTATTACATCTATGAACGTTCAAGATCCTATGATGCCTATGGGCAGGCTTGATCTACTAGGGGCTGGCTGCCAAAACTCTAGGCCAGAGCCTATAAAGAGAAAAAAGATTATATGTTCTACTTTTAACCCACCTGGGAAGGACAGGTCGGTTTAAAAGTTTTTCTCATGTATGTTGCAGACCCTAGACCAAATGAACATCCAAGGATCCTCTGGGGCTGGCAGAGTGATTTAGCAACTAGCCTATGACTGGGGGAAGAGTTTGGAGTTGCAGGTTTGAATTTTGGTTCATCTATTTTCATTTTTTACGGGTAACTGCTCACATTTCATTTACGAAGTCTTGATTTAGTTAGCTGCCAACCAAAGGGCTGGTTGGCTCAGGAGTTTAGTAGACAGCCCATGAGACAAAAGAGATTTTGGAATTGTAGGTTCAAATTCAATTTCATCTATTGGAATTTGTGACGATACTTAACTGCAGAAATAGGAGAATGAACATATGAGTTAGTGAGCGGAGGTGAGTAGCTCATAGGATAATGCCGCGTACACACGAGCGGACTTTACGTCAGACTTTGCCCGGCGGATGGGATTTCTTCGGACAATTCGATCGTGTGTGGGCTCCAGCGGACTTTGTTTGCTCAAAATTTGGACGGACTTAGATTTGAAACATGTTTTAAATCTATCCGACGGACTCGAGTCCGCTCGAAAAGTCCGCTCGTCTGTATGCTAGTTCGACAGACAAAAAGCCACGCTAGGGCAGCTATTGGCTACTGGCTATTAACTTCCTTGTTTTAGTCCGGTCGTACGCCATCACGTACGAATTCAACGGACTTTGGTGGATTGTGTGTAGGCAAGTCCATTCATTCAGAAAGTCCGTCGTAAAGTCCGTCGAAAAGTCCGCCGGGCAAAGTCTGCCGTAAAGTCCGACCGTGTGTACGCGGCATTAGAGTGTTGACCCAGGGCACCGTAGACTTGAGTTCAAATCCATGAAAGCGCTGCAGACCCCAAGGGTGATTCCATTATTGCACTGTAGACTCCAAGGGCGAGTACAAGGAAGCACAGTAGACTCCGAGCTCAAATCCCTGAGTGAAAGCTTGGAGGCCATGGACAACCCACCAGCCTGCTCCAGTCCCAGGTCCCCACAGGCCTGTAACATGTGTGGGCATCACATTAGGTTGTAAACACCCTGGTCTTCGGTCCACAATCTGTGACCTCACTGCAACATATACAATAAGAATGGGCTGTCTTACTGGGGCAGCCCATCCCAAAAGTAGGGACTTTTTAAATTGTCTTACCCCAGAAACTGCACAGTACCTGAACCTCTCGAGGATAGGGTAGAGCAGGGGTCCTCAAACTTTTTAGACAGGGGGCCAGTTCACGGTCCCTCAGACTGTTGGGGGCCGCACTATAGTTTAAAAAAAATATGAACTAATTCCTATGCACACATCTTTTTTGTAGTGCAAAAGAATAAAAGAATGAATAATAAATATAGGAAATGGACAGGGGGACAGAGGGGTGGACAGGGGGACAGTGGGGTGGACAGAGGGGGGACAGTGTGGTGGACAGGGGGACAGAGGGACAGAGGGGTGGACAGAGGGACAGAGGGGTGGACAGAGGGGGGACGGGGGGACAGTGGGGGGGACAGTGGGGTGGACAGGGGGACAGTGGGGGGGGGGGACAGTGGGGGGGACAGTGGGGTGGGCAGGCAGGGGGACAGAGGGGTGGACAGGGGGACAGTGGGGGGGGGACAGTGGGGTGGACAGGGGGACAGTGGGGGGACGGGGGGACAGTGGGGTGGACAGGGGGACAGTGGGGGGGGGGGGACAGTGGGGTGGGCAGTGGGACAGTGGGGGGGGGGGACAGTGGGACAGTGGGGTGGACAGGGGGACAGAGGGGTGGGGGACAGTGGGAGGGACGGGACAGTGGGGGGGACAGTGGGACAGTGGGGGGGGGGACAGTGGGACAGTGGGGTGGACAGGGGGACAGGGGGGTGGACAGGGGGACAGAGGGGTGGGGGACAGTGGGAGGGACGGGACAGTGGGGGGGACAGTGGGACAGTGGGGGGGGGGACAGTGGGACAGTGGGGTGGACAGGGGGGTGGACAGGGGGGTGGACAGGGGGACAGTGGGGGGGGGGACAGTGGGGGGGGGGGGACAGGGGGACAGAGGGGTGGACAGTGGGGTGGGGTGGACAGAGGGGTGGACAGGGGGACAGAGGGGTGGAGGGGTGGACAGGGGGACAGAGGGGTGGACAGTGGGGTGGGGTGGACAGAGGGGTGGACAGGGGGACAGAGGGGTGGAGGGGTGGACAGGGGGACAGTGGGGTGGACAGGGGGGTGGACAGGGGGACAGTGGGGGGGGGGACAGTGGGACAGAGGGGTGGACAGGGGGACGGGACAGTGGGACGGACAGGGGGACAGAGGGGTGGACAGAGGGGTGGACAGGGGGACAGTGGGATGGACAGTGGGGGGGGGGACAGTGGGGTGGACAGGGGGACAGTGGGGTGGACAGGGGGACAGTGGGGGGGGGGGGACAGTGGGGTGGACAGGGGGACACAGTGGGGTGGACAGAGGGGGGACAGTGGGGTCCTCACTTGTTCGTAGGCTGTTGCTTGAAGCCTCTGCTCTCTCTGTCACTCTTCGCGCCTCCTGTCTCACTCTCCGTGCGGGACTGTGCTGGGAACTACACTTCCCAGCATGCAGCGCGGCACACGGAGCCCTCCATTACTGGTGTGGGGGAGGCGGCTTGAGCAGAGCGGAGCGGAGTGGATATGCTCCCTGCCGAAGCCGAGCCGACCTGGCCCCGGCCCAAGCCTGGATTGTCGGGAATCCGGCCCTGGGTGGATTGGGCCGGATAAATGTCCTCGGCGGGCCGCATGTGGCCCGCGGGCCGTAGTTTGAGGACCCCTGGGGTAGAGGGTCTGAAATAGTTCCCACTACTCAATCACACCATCAAGGGGTTCAGGCACTGCACAGCACCCAGGACACATAAGGCTTTCCCTCATTGAGATTTGAACTCTGGTCTCCAGCAAACCAGTCAGAGCTCTTACCCTCTGAGCTACCATCCATGTTCAAGGATTGAGGTCCTCGTTCTTCTATTTCAGGATTAGGCAGCATAAATTAAAAAAATAAAAATAAAAAGAGAACTTAAAAATAAAACTGCATTTTTTTTTTTTACTTAATTCCTCCATCCCGGGTAGTTCTGCCCGAAAATCAATGTTGCCAAAATGACTGCGCTGATTGATCTCTAACCCTCTAAGCCAGATCCCTCTGGCTTGCAGACTTCGGAGCTGAACTCCAGCAAGTAACAAAATATCTAAAACCAAACCTTTTTTGTTTTTTTGATAGAGTACAGAAAGGTTAGAACCTCTGTCAGGGTTTTCCCCACTGGGGAGATTTATCCCTCTATTTGTCCTGGTGAGCATTGTCTCCAGAAAGCGATGGTAATATCCCAAATGTTTAAGTTGTCACAGGAGAAGGGAGTGAGAGTAATCCTCTTCTGTTGACAACTAAGGGCTAAATCACACTTTTGAGTAGCTGTAACTCATGTATTACTATGATAATACGTGCGTTAGTCCATTATCCCTTTCATGACTAAGCCTATTTCTGACATTTGGCGTTTACAAGTTAAAATCCGTATTTTTTTGCTAGAAAATTACTTACAGCCCCCAAACACTATATATATATATATATATATATATATATATATATTTTTTTTTTTTTTCAGCAGAGAATCTAGAGAATAAAATGGCGATTTTTGCAATTTTTTATGTCACACGGTATTTGTGCAGTGGTGTTTTAAACGCAACTTTTTGGGAAAAGGGACACTTTCAAGAATTTAAAAAAAACTAAACAGTAAAAGTTAGCCCAATTTTTTTGTATAATGTGAAAGATGATGTTACGCCGAGTAAATAGATACTAAACATGTCACACCTTAGAATTGCACGCACTCGTGAAATGGCAACAAACTACGGTACCTAAGAATTTCCATAGGCAACGCTTTAAATTTTTTTTTACGTTTACCAGGTTAGAGTTACAGAAGAGGTCTAGTGCTAGAATTATTGATCTCGCTCTGATGATTGCGGCAATACCTCACATGTGTGATTTGAACACCATTTACATATGCAGGAGTGACTTCTGTATGCGTTTTCTTTGCTGCGCAAGCTCGCGGGGACAGGGGCGCTTTACAAAAAAAATAATTAATTATATTAATTTTATTCATTTTTATATTATTAAATTGTGTTTGAAAAAGAAAAAAAATCGATCACTTTTATTGCGGCCACAAGGAATGTAAACATCCCTTGTGACAGTAATAGTTGGTGACAGGTACTCTTTATGGAGGGATCAGGGGTCTAAAAGACCCCCGATCCCTCCTTTGCACTTCAAAGTATTCAGATCACCATTTTCGGCGATTCTGTATACTGTATATTTTTTTAAAACCGGCGCCATTGGCAGCCGAGTAAACAGGAAGCGACGTTGTGACGTCGCTTCCATGTTTACAATCAGGAGACTGGAACAAAGCTGTTTCTGGCTTTGTGCGTCTGTCCCTAGCCCTAGGATCGATGAGCGGGACTCCCGGTGGGACGGGAGCCCCGTTTAGAGTGGCGGGAGGGGGGAAGTCCCCTCCCGCTCCCCTGGGATAACAGCTGAGTGGCTGTTATCCCGGGGGTCTGTACTAATGGAGGGGGGTGCTTTGTCCTGGGGGAGGGATCTGTACTAATGGAGGGGGGTGCTTTGTCCTGGGGGGTGGGGTCTGTACTAATGGAGGGGGTGCCTTGTCCAGGGGGAGGGGCCTGTACTAATAGAGGGGGGTGGTTTGTCCTGGGGGACGCCCACTGGTCACAGGAGTGCACTTACCTGACATCACAGAGCCACTCCAGGCTCTGGAAGGATCTCGACAGTAATGTCGGGATCCACTCAGAAGCCTGATAGCTAGATAGCTCAGCCTCGCTGTACACTGATAAAAACCTGAGCCTACCACACGCTTACACGCTCCCTCATAGTGCTGGTTAGAGATGAGCTTGGGCATCCTCTAAACCAGTGATGGCGAACCTTGGCACCCCAGATGTTTTGGAACTACATTTCCCATGATGCTCATGCATTCTGCAGTGTAGATGAGCATCGTGGGAAATGTAGTTCCAAAACATCTGGGGTGCCAAGGTTCATCACTGCTCTAAACCCATCTCTAGCCAAACTTTTTTTTCTCCAGTAAGCTGCATGCTGGGTCATTCTCACAGCAAAGAGGTGGGCTGTAGGTCAGGAACAACCCGCCTCTCCACTCAGAGTAATAAAGAGCATGTTTGGAGTTTGGCTAGAGATCAATAGTTTAGACGGATGCCGTGCTCGATTGATTACCTGGGAAGGAGTGAATTTACTCCCTATATCAGGTATATGCAATTAGCAGACCTCCAGCTGTTCCAGAACTACAAGTCCCATGAGGCATAGCAAGACTCTTGACAGCCACAAGCATGACACCCAGAGGCATGATGGGACTTGCAATTAGCGGACCTCCTGCCTGGGTGCTTTGTCCTGGGGGAGGGGTCTGTACTAATTAACTAATGAATGGGGTCTAATGAAGGGGGGTACTTTGTCCTGGGGGGAGGGGTCTGTACTAATGGGGAGTTCTTTGTCCTGGGGGAGGGGTCTGTACTAATGGAGGGGGGTGGTTTGTCCTGGGGGATGGGTCTGTACTAATGGAGGGGGGGCGGTTTGTCCTGGGGGAGGGGTCTGTACTAATGGAGGGGGGCGGTTTGTCCTGGGGGAGGGGTCTGTACTAATGGGGAGTGCTTTGTCCTGGGGGAGGGGTCTGTACTAATGGGGAGTGCTTTGTCCTGGGGGGAGGGGTCTGTACTAATAATGAGTGCTTTGTCCAGGGGGAGGAGTCTGTACTAATGGAGGGGGGGCTGTTTGTCCTGGGGGGAGGGGTCTGTACTAATGGGGGTGCTTTGTCCTGGGGGAGGGGTCTATACTAATGGGGAGTGCTTTGTCCTGGGGGGAGGGGTCTGTACTAATAATGAGTGATCTGTCCAGGGGGAGGAGTCTGTACTAATGGAGGGGGGTGGTTTGTCCTGGGGGAGTGGTCTGTACTAATGGGGAGTGCTTTGTCCTGGGGGAGGGGTCTGTACTAGTGGGGGGTGCTTTGTCCTGGGAGGGTCACTCTGTACTAATATGGGGGGGTGCTTTTTCCTGGGGGAGGGGTCTGTACTGATGGAGGGGTGTGCTTTGTCCTCGGGGGAGGGGTCTGTACTAATGGGGGGTTTGTCCTGGGGGAGGGGTCTGTACTAATGGAGGGGGTGCTTTGTCCTGGGGGAGGGGGCTGTACTAATTGGGGGGTGCTTTGTCCTGGGGGGAGGGGTCTGTACTAATTGGGGGGTGCTTTGTCCTGGGGGGAGGGGTCTGTACTAATTGGGAGGTGCTTTGTCCTGGGGGAGGGGTCTGTACTAATGAGGGAGGGTGCTTTGTCCTGGGAGGGGGTCTGTACTAATTGGAGGGGTGCTAGTACTAATGTGGGGAGTAGTAAGATGGCGGCGACGGAACGTCACTTCCGTTACACATTCTGACGCTTCGCCTAATCTGACAAATTAGAGGCTCCGCCCTTCCCACACAGCGCGGATGCTTTGCTACGGAAACATATCATTAGTGGGCGTGGCCTATGTCACTGGTGGCTGAGTAGCCAAACTCCGCCTCTCTCCCGGCAGCCCCATAGTCATTCATACTTCCCGCCCCCGCACGCTCAGCCAATCAGGTCACTTCAATCCTATTTGTTTATCAACTGCAATTGACAGACCCCGCCTCTCGCCAGAGCCGGCCCCTCCCCCTCAGTCCTATCGCCCACCCTTGTCTGTAGAATATAAAGAGAGAGTGTCATGTAATCACCGGCAGACATAGACCATAACACCATGATATGGGGGAATTGTCTGAATGTGTAAGGTGTTCCCATTAGTAAAAATGGCCGACCCGGATTCGGCACGTCTCCGCCCCCCTTCTAATGACCCGACATACCCATCATTTACTCTCCTACTGTATCTGCAGGACGGAGTGGGCGTGTCTTGTGTCCCTCCACACAGCCTCATCGACACGCCTCTTTATACTGCGTCATCACCGAGCTCTCAGCGACTCTAACGATCGCCCCGCCCCCTTACACAAACGACCCCGCCCCCTTGCCGCCCCCGCCCCCTCATCGGTCATGTTTAGTTTAGCAAATAAAATCGCTCTGAAAATCTTTGTGAATAACACGGTGACTGTCTACAAGTGTAAATGCCCGCCCCTCTCTCCCTACGTCATCTAGCTAAAACCTCCGCCCCCTCTTTATCGGTCATACCTGTGACTGGAGGAAGACATGAAAGTGGGCGTGACAGAACCGCCGAATCGCACACGGAGCCTCCCCGCTCAACTACGCAGTTTTGAAATGACGCTCTCGCCGCGCGCTCGAACCTGATTGGCTGCCTCTCTGTCCGGCCCCCTGATTTGGCTCCGCCCTCTTCCAGGCATGCTGTCTCTCACTAGTAGGCGTGGCCTGTGTATTACTTGACAGCCTCGGTGCCCCCGCCCCCTCCCCCACATTCTAGTCAGGGCCCGAATCACAGGAGAATGGGGGAGGGCACAGTACTAATGGAGGGGGTGCTTTGTCCTGGGGCGGGGTCTGTACTAATGGAGGGGGGTGCTTTGTCCTGGGGCGGGGTCTGTACTAATGGAGGGGGGTGCTTTGTCCTGGGGGCGGGGTCTGTACTAATGGAGGGGGGTGCTTTGTCCTGGGGGAGGGGTCTGTACTAATGGAGGGGGGTGCTTTGTCCTGGGGGAGGGGTCTGTACTAATGGAGGGGGGTGCTTTGTCCTGGGGGAGGGGTCTGTACTAATGGAGGGGGGGTGCTTTGTCCTGGGGGCGGGGTCTGTACTAATGGAGGGGGGTGCTTTGTCCTGGGGGAGGGGTTTGTACTAATGGAGGGGGGTGGTTTGTCGTGGGGGGAGGGGTCTGTACTAATGGAGGGGGGTACTTTTTCCTGGGGATGGGGTCTGTACTAATGGAGGGGGGTGCTTTGTCCTGGGGGAGGGGTCTGTACTAATGGAGGGGGGGTATTTTTTCATGGGGGGGGGGGTCTATACTAATAGAGGGGGGTGCTTTGTCCTGGGGGAGGGGTCTGTACTAATGGAGGGGGGTGCTTTGTCCTGGGGGGAGGGGTCTGTACTAATGGCGGGGGGTGCTTTGTCCTGGGGGAGGGGGTCTGTACTAATGGAAGGGGTGCTTTGTCCTGGGGGAGGGGTCTGTACTAATGAGGGGTGTGCTTTGTCCTGGGGGAGGGGTCTGTACTAATTGAGGGGGGTGCTTTGTCCTGGGGGAGGGGTCTGTACTAATGGAGGGGGGTGCTTTTTCCTGGGGGAGGGGGTCTGTACTAATAGAAGGGGTGCTTTGTCCTGGAGGAGGGGTCTGTACTAATGGGGAGTGCTTTGTTCAGGGGGAGGGGTCTGTACTAATGGAGGGGGGTGGTTTGTCCTGGGGGAAAGGGGTCTGTACTAATGGAGGGGGGTGCTTTGTCCTGGGGGGGATGGGTCCGTACTAATGGAGGGGGGGTGCTTTGTCCTGGGGGAAGGGGGTTAATGGAAGGGGGTGCTTTTTCCTGGGGGAGGGGTCTGTCCTAATGGAGGGGGGTACTTTGTCCTGGGGGAAGGGGTCCATACTAATGGAGGGGGGTGTTTTGTCCCGGGGGGAGGGGTCCGTAATAATGGAGGGGGGTGTTTTGTCCTGGGGGGAGGGGTCCGTACTAATGGAGGGGGGTGCTTGGTCCTGGGGGAGGGGTCTGTACTAATGGAGTACAGCGCATAGCTGTGGTCTGCACGCGCTCACCCGACCACTGGATCTTAGTGTCCAGCCTGTCTCCCAGTCCAGCAGTTGATTGTAGATCTCATAAGAAAAAAATCCAAGGAGGAAAGAAAAAAAAAAGTAGCTTAAAGCAGAGTTGCGGCAAATTTTAATTTTTTTTTTAATTGATCCAAGCATTATTAATTAAAAAAAAGTATACAAGGTTAATTGTGGATGTTTCCAAAATTTTAATTTAATACCAAGTTTCTCCCCCTTCTGTTCTGGCCGTTGCCATCATGATTGTAGGCATGTGAAGCCCAATCTATATCTCTTCCTAGATAAGCGTTGGAGAGGTGCATGCTGGGTAACCAGCATGCACCTCTCGATCTCACGCATGCGCGATTCACCGGCGGCTGTAGCACCGATTGTTTCTAAAGTTGCCATAACTACGGGCGACGGAGGAAGGCCCCCGCCCCCTCATTATGGCCACAAAGCGCTTTCTTCCCTTTTTAAAAAGTGTACTGCGATCCGCCCTAAATCGCGTCATTTCCTGTCAGGAAACAACACGATTTTTGATCACAGTACTGCCCAGAGACTCCTGGGAAATGATCACTTCCTAGGAGCATAGGCGAGGGAGGAAGTGACGAGGAGCTCCGCGGACCAGGAAGTGGCAGATTAGGAAGACTACATAGCAACAGGGCGTTTCTTGTAAGTATATTAAAAAAAAAAAAAAAAAATTCCTCCAAAGGTTTCTTTATAGGTTAAAAAGAGTCTGTTAATAGTAAAAAAAAAAATTTCAGGGTGGAACTCCGCTTTAAAAATAAAAACAAAAAATTGCCAGGACCAGAGATCCCAGCAGGAAAACAGGTCCTTACCCCTGACTAGGCAGAAAAAAAAACTGAAGGCCTATAGCAGAGAGGAAGGGAGGGTATATATCACCTAGGACTGCCCATAGGCGTAGCCAAGTCTTTTTCGAGGGTCACACTGATGCAGGGAGGGAACCGCAAGCGACTTTGAACAGGAATCGCACCACATTACTGTTCAAATCACAAGCAACTCTTCAGCAGTGCAATTTGAACCTGTTCTGTACGCCTCAAATCACACACGGCACCAAAATCACATAAGACCTATTTGCAGCGCCAGAATTGGATCTCATGGGTGTGATTTTGCTAATCACACTGCGTTTTGCAAACCAATTTCAGGATGTCGTTAACATAATGTACACATCCTCAGCAGTTCGCATGAACAGGGTGCGATTTTGATGTGGTGCGGAAATTGCACCGAATCCTCAGAGAATTCCACACTGCATCAGCACTTAATATCTAAACAACAACACATATATTGCAGTTTACTAGATGCAGTGGTTGCATTAGTTGTCTTTTCTCAAGCTAAATTAATTTTCAGGATGTACAGAAATTACCAGTTATCTATATCTCTTCCTGTGAGATAACCCAAAAGATCCTAACTATTAATCTAACCCTCCCCCATAAAATGGAGATAAGGATAGGAAGAACGACCTAGGTGACAAACCCGCCTCCCTCCATAGATATGGTAGAGGAACATGTAGCCACCCAGGGACTAAAAGCAAGTAATTTGTACTGTTAGTAGGGTTGCAACAATAACCCCCCCCCCCCCCCTTTTTTTTTTTTTTTTTTCTGACGAGCACGATTACTAACACTTTTGGCCAAGTACTCGTCCCTACAGGAGTACCGATACCTTTGCAGTGTACTTGGAGCCCATATAAGATCAATGTGCTCACATCACAATTCCTGGTCTGCTGTCTGTTACAGTGGGGCTCAGGGGCACACCGGTGCATTCATAACCTGTTACACCCTGAATATGGGGGTAGCATGTTATAAAAGGCAAACTTATCCTTTAAAAAACAAAACAAAAAAAAAAACAATGTGGCCAAAACATCCAGGGACAGGCGAACTGCAACATATTTTGTTGTTGATGTGTTTCAGTGCACTTGCAGCTTTGTTTTGTCTGCAGCACCAGAATGTAGTTGGGCCCGCAACATTATCCAGTACAGTGCAGGACCAGCACAGCCTGTGTAGAACTGTTGATTATGTTAAAACACAACTCCGGCCAAAAAAAAAAAAAAAAAAATTCTCTTGCAGTGGGGCTGTGCTCACACAGCAAGGGTCAACAATTGCTCATTTATACTGGTGTATAAAATAAACAGAGCCTCTGCCTGATCCTATGCTCATCCAGCTAGACTGGTCCTTTGCAGTGTCTGCACGCTCCACAGTCCTGACATAAAGCCCAGAGCAGGGTCCATAGCTCTGCACTGGATGTGAGGAGGGAAGATCAGGTAAGCAAGACGAGCGATTAACTCTGGCAGTGCAGGCACAACCCCACAGCAAGGTAACCAAAAGGAGGTTTTGGTGTGTAAGCAACTGTACACATACACAGTGAAGCGTCACCAATGACGTCAAACAAGAAGGCAAGCGCTGGACTCGGCCATGTGGCAGAAAATAGTGGGACAATGCTGAATCCACTGGGCAGGGGAGTATATCATTTCATCTCACCCTAGACCAGGTAATAAGAGGTGATTAAAAATAACCCCTGGGAGGGTAAGTTCTTCAGTTTAAAAAGGATAAGTTCACAAAAAAAAAAAAAAAAAAAAAAAAAAAATTAAAATAAATATATAGTATTTAATCGGCGTATAACACGCACTTTTTTTCCCCTTAAAAATCAGGGGAAAGTCGTGCATGCGTGTTATACACCGATCACCCGCCGATTGTAAACCTTTTGGCAGCTTTCGGCCATTCTCGGCAGCTCTCACAGTCCCGCGTGAGCCGGCAAAAGCCGAGTGCGTCCGAAAGCCCCCGAGAATGGCGGTGTCATTTTTAAAATGCCAGATGTCTGCAAACGACACAGGGCAAGGCTGCAGACTACTGATGGACACCGACAAGGCTGCAATGAGGGACAATGCTACAGATGGACACTGATGAGCATTTAAATGTAAGTTTTTTTCCTTAAAATTTCCTCCTAAACTTCGGGTGCGTGTTATACGCCGATAAATACGGCATTTATTAAAAGCACAAAAATGATTTTTTTTTTTTCTTAAAAGCTTGTTTGTTTTTGTACTCAAGTATTATAAAGGAGTTTGGGTATGCTCAATAGGCTCTGTTTTTGCATTATAATTTTTGAAACTGAAAAATACACACAATATATAAATTTTTGTGTGTATTATAATGTGTGTGGGTATGTGTGATAGATAGATATATATATAGATATATATATAGAGATATATAGATATATAGATAGAGATAGAGATAGAGATAGAGATAGAGATAGAGATAGAGATAGAGATAGAGATATATATCTATATATCAGCTACAGTGTCAGGCTCCTGCAGACACTCAGTACACAGGAAGATAAATGAACTACAAGATTGCTCATCAGCACCCTCTCGCAGTTAATTGAGAATTACAAACCGTCTGCCACAATGGCCTGACGGTACTTGTAGTTTATTCATTCACAGAACTCTGAATGAATGATACAGCTGCATGGACAGAGCCACCCACACTGTATTTGAATTGTCACAGCGGGTGCGGGGAGAGAATCCCCTGTCTGCTGTCAGGATGGAGGATTGAGTTGGGGGCGGGACCCGCAGGTGCGTTAGCAACACGTTACATCCTGAAGGTCACCAAGCCCTCGTTCACATTGAATGCGGCTTTGAAATCACATGATTTCAGACACAGGTCATTGAGATTGATGGACATTTGTCCAGCTTTATGCACAGATGTCTATGCAAGTCGCACCTGAAAGAGCCAAAAAAAATAAAAAATAGTGCAGGAACTATTTTCAAAATCGGTGCAGCACCGCAAAAGGTCAGCATCACACCGATTCAAACAGTTCCATTGCCGGCAATAGGGTGAGACTTGTCATGCGATTTGAACATGTCAAAACGCATGACATGTGGCACAGATGTGAACAGGGGCTAAAAGGTGAACTTATCCTTTAAAGCAGTCCCCTGTACTGAATCCACCCTATACAAAATAAGCAGAAAAGAAAGACAACATGTTTTTATCTTTTGGGCCAGCACAAAGCCAGTCTTTACCAATTTTTTTTTTTTTTAATACAATTTAACCAAATACAAAAAACCCCCCACAAAAAACACACAACACGGGAGCTTAATTCACTCTTGAAATACAGAAGTTTTATTTAGAAATGGCTTAAAAGTAGAAAAACTGTTGAGAAAGAGAAAAAAAAAAAAAAGGAAAAAAAAAGTCAGACTAAAATTGGAGGAAACTGAAAAAAGAAAAATATATAGGAGGAGGAGGAGGGAATACGAGTCTTAAAAAAAGGCCACAAGAGATTTAGAAAGTATAGCACTGCAGTGTCTGACGGCTGGCTCAGTGAGGGGCGCGCATGTCTGACGCAGGGGCCCTTCATAGGTTACATGCATAACCACCACCAAACCATCCGTTCCAGGAGTGAATAACCCAGTGATCTGTAGGATACAGCAGATACATAGAGAAAAAAAAAAAAAAAAAAAAAAAAAAAAACCACGTCGAGAAGGATATTAAATAATATATGTTGGCAAAATAAAGTTTTACAAAATTAAAAAAAAAAAAAAAAAAAAAAAAATTGTTTAGAACAGGATGGGAGAGGAAGGCTGCAGGACATCCGGTAGGTCTCTGAGCCTCGGTAAGAATCTCATACTTTTCATTTAACTTAGACGTTTCCATGTTGTTTTTTTTTTTTTTTTTTTTTTAACTGCCGGAGGGCTGAAGCCATTATTGTCGGAGGCGAGAAGGTAAAGGAGATGGAGGTAGAGGCAGTCACATCAACCAGACCCTCCCCTCAGCACCTTACACCTTGAGCAGCACATTGGGACCACTCTACATGCAAGCATTGAAGAAAAAAAAAAAAAAAACCCCACAAGAGTAACCCCCAAAGCTCGCGGCACGGCGAGCACCTACCTAGTGAGACACAAACACTAAGCCATATTATTACACTGCAAGAGCTTAGATATGATAACACATATAAACTCCTTAAGGCATTTTCATCTGTCAACCATTTTAGATCTAATAGCGATTTTTTTTTTTTGTTCAAAACGTCACAACTTGACAAGTCACCCGTTAAACTTTTCACTTCACAAATTTCAAGTTTAAAACATTCTTGCTTGCTAGCGACTGAAACCTTCAAGAGTCAGTAACTGAACGTTCCCGTGGGAACCTCAAAAAAAAAAAAAAATATATATATATATATAAAAATAATGGGGGTGAAAGGGGGGAATAGTTTAACACTTTCTTGCTACAAAAAAAGGGGACATCTCCAAGGTTTAGCCACTGTAAAATGAGTAAAACTTTGGCAAAGTACACTTCTGAAAAGTGAGGAGCTGACCCAGGCCTCCGAGAAAAAAAAAAAAAAAAAAAAAAAAAAAAAGGATTTTTTTTCTTTTTTTTTGTAGTTAAGCATATGATGTGGACAAAGAAAAAAAAAAAATTATCAAAAAAAAAAAATGACTGCATGGGGAAAGGAACCACGTTAATATTCTTCCTGGTCCTCTGGAGGCGCACCTTCATCTGGAATAACGAAACCCTCCTGCAGGAGAGAAGACAGAAGATGTCAGACCGATGGCACAACACCACATATTTAGTGACAAGATAAAAGTGGAACGATTTGTACCAAGAAAAATGTAATCCGAGATGCGGGATGTCACTAGCATTACCCACCGGGCAGTTTTACCCCCTTCCTGCCCAGGCAAACAATTTCAGCACTGTCGCACTTTAAAAAAGGACAATTGCGCAGTCATGCAACAATGTACTTATATGACATTTTTAAATCACACAAATAGAGCTTTCTTTTTGTGGAATTCGCTCGGTAAGCGGCAATCCATCATCTCCAACTCACTGCGGGAGATGGCTGAGTCGGCATCCACACATCTTGATTACGTACGGAGACTTCTCTCAGTGGAAGTTTGAAACTTTTAACCGCCATACATACGGGGAAATAATCTACCGCACGAGCACAGCTGCAGCTTGCATCCGCGAATGAGAGGATTGCCGCTTACCGAGTGCTCGGAGGATGCAGCATGTCGCGGCCGGCATTGACAACATAGATGAGGAAATCACGGAGCAGTGGAGCAACCGCAATACATGAGATACTGCTTTGATTCTCGCACGACAGAGAGGTGGTAATGTAACCCCTTCAGCTCCTAAATGCAGTTGTTATCCTAAATCCTTGATATTCGAAGTGGCATGGCCCTGACAAATGTGGACAGCAGGCTAAAACACAGTGACATTCAGCCTTGCATAGGTTCCTAATATACCTTCTATACACCAACTAGTCCCGGGAGATATTTGGCCATTCTGAGATGTTATGTGACTTGCTCTTGGTAATAATAGCACATATCATACTGTGCGGTTTCTCTATATTCCCCATACTCAGAGACTCTCTGCTTTTATATATCCATCTAACTACAGGAATGGACTTTGGTAAAATTAACGATTATGCATGCTATATACATTTAAAAGTCCCCCTGACCCACTTATTAAGCTGTAGTATCAACATAGCTATTGTGGATGTTAATCAGCGAGTTTTTGAGTTAGACAACAACCTGTTTATATCTACTCCACTCTCCCCGGGGGACCACGCATGCATAAGGTTCTTTTGTTAATATATATATATATATATATAAATATATCTATCTATCTATATATATCATTTAATCCTTTTGATTTGGCGATTGGCCACAGGGACCTTATGCATCTGTGGGATCACAGGCGCCTGCACTTTATATGGTCTCTTTACGTGTCTATATGTGTTTTACTGTTTGATGTTTTTGTGTTGCTGGTTAATGGGCGTACCGTACCCTGTGCTGCTTGCACTGGACGGGCCCATTAATTTGTGTCTGGTGGATCAGCTCCATACATGTGTCTAATTGTCAGTGGTATAATTTTTGTATATTTTAGATCTCTCAAATAAACTTTTACCTTTTTATATACATCATTCTCCCGTTATTGCCCACCATATCCATAGTAGCCACTTTTTGGACCGAGGGAGATCACTCCCTTGTGCTCCTCCTTGGTCCTCTCCCTTGTTAGTAACCAAGTGGGTAGAGGCCAAGTTGAATTTTTGGGAAAAAATCAAATAAAAGGCACATATTTTGAGAGAAAAAAAAAAAAAAAAAAAAGGCGGAGGGGATAAAATGTGTATATGGGGGGGGAGGCCACATTTTAAACAAGTTATATTCGCTTTTACTTCAACTTTAAATGCTGCCATAAAGTCTACAAAGCCAAAATTGTGCGGCGATGCCCCTCTCAAAAACCCAAAAGCCACTGGAGGTGTGACCATGGCACAAGTGCAGAGAGGAAAGGTTCCATTGTGCTGGTCTTAGAATACCATAAAGTGACTGTAAACCTCAGACATGAAACAAACAAAAGCATATCTACAGTGTGTACTTGTCTCAGTCCAGAGTACGAAGTGTAATTTTTGTCTGCTGCCTCCTTCCTCTGCCATCAGGATGAGCAGGACGAGTCACTTCTGACAGGATTTTCCTGTCACCAAGAGAAAAAAAAGAAGGTGACAGGGGAGGGAGCTCCAGCACACAACTTGTGATTAACAGCCTCGCTTTCTTCCTTTGTGCTGTATGAAGGAGGGCGTGTCCCTTCCCTCCAATCAGCTCTCACTGAGCTCTGCAGAGTGTAAATTCTGCTCCCTGCTTTCTGAAAGCTCAGACAAGCTGTAAAAATTCTGCAATTTTAATGGCTGTAGAAAAGAGACGACTGAATATAAACAGGTACAACTTATGTAGGAGAATTTGTTTAATCTCTGTATCACCTGAGGCCAGTCACTTCACTGGGTATACGTGTTTACAACCACTTTAAAATTTGGTGTTCGAGCAGAGAACGGTTGCAGCCTCTGCCAGGTTTTTACCACCATCTGGGTCTCTTTAGGCCCCTTTCACACAGGCGAATCAGCTTGCTCGGTGGGGGGGGGGGGGGGGGGGGGGGGTCGCTCTGAGCGGAGACAGACAGTCCCACTCTCTCCTCTATAGGGAAATTGGATGAAAAACGGACCGACTGTTCGTTTTCATCCTATCGACGGATGGAAAATAGAACCACCATCCGTCTGGATTTGGCAGACAGGTTCAGATCAGATAGCAGCGGACATGTCACCGCTCCATAGGGGTGAATGGAGGGTCCAATCGGGCCTGCCTGGAAAAAAACTGACAGGTGGACCTGATTGGAGAGCCTGTGTAAAAGGGGCGATTTCCTATCACTTCCGGTCAAGGACAGGAAGTGATAGCAAATCTACTCCATCAGGTTTAGAGGTGCTGAATTAGTTATGAAATGATGTGTCACAGTGCAGAAAGGAGGGAGAGTGAAGCACTTAAAGTTGCCTTTGCAGTAACACCTTACCTAAGTTAGGAGTTGGGCTTTAATAAAATTTGAACACATTCTAAAAAAACACAACGGCCTGAGTACATGAGCTGTGAAATGTGGACTTATGAATAGCACCCACCACCATGCAGGGTTTTCCTTTTATTGGTTTCCTAATGGGAGGATACTTACATCTGTGGCATACAGAATCTCTATGATCTTCTGGAGGACTGGGTCACTCTCTCCCTCGTTCTCTTGGCAAATCAGCTCAATATTCCTTAGCTTGCCGAAATAAAAGTCTCTTTCTTTTTCTAGATCTTCAACGGTAATCTTAAGAACATTTATCTGAAATATGTAAAAAATGTACATAGCCCAAGTTACACACTGGAGACACGAAAGAAATCCAAAATGAAGGAAAAAAAAAAAAAAAAAAATCAAAATAGACTATGTAGGAAGGTCTAAGGAACAGTGAACTAGAATTTCTTTTTTAAAGTGGAACTTTAGTGTAAAGGAAAGTTTTTTTCTTTATTGCAGAAGGGACATAATAGGTATCTCCTGCAAAGGATCCTTCCTCTTTGCAAACTTCTTAAAGTGGAGGGCCACCCTGAAAAAAAAAAATAAAAAAAAAAAATAATTTTTTAAACTTACCTAAACCCTTGCTGCTAGGCAGTCTTCCTAATCTACCTCTTCCTTTTCCGCGGCGTCTTCTGCTCCTCGGTGAGCGGCCCCGTTGTCTTCTGGGAACTGTGTGTTTCCAGAACACCACGGAGCCATTCACAGAACGCCGCTCGCGGGTGCGCAGTAGGGAACTGGCAGTGAAACCGCAAGGCTCCACTGCCCGTTTCCCTTACCTAGGATGGCGGTGCCGGGACCCGCGAGCCGAGGGACGGGTCAGCCTCGGGCAGCCGACATCGCGGGCACCCAGGACAGGCAAGTACTTATTTAAAGTCAGCAGCTACAGTGTTTGTAGCTGCTGAATTTTATTTTTTTTTTTAGGCCGGAATCCCACTTTACGCACTTGACCTCCGGAAGATTTACCCCCCTTCATGACCAGGCCATTTTTTTGCGATACGGCACTGCGTTACTTTAATTGACAATTGCGCGGTCATGCAATGCTTTACCCAAATAGAATGGAAGTAAATGGTTTTCCGACAAATAGAGACTTCTTTGGTGGTATTTGATTGCCACTGCATTTTTATCTTTTGTGCTATAAAACAAAAAGACCGACTATTTTGAAAAAACTAATTTTTTTACTCTGTTACAAAACATAGTCAATATATTTTTTTTATAAAAAAAATCCACTTACTTCATAATTTTAGCCTAATGTATTCTACTACTTTTTTTTTTTACCAAAAATAACAAACACCCAAAACATATTCTAGTGTATACAAACTAGGGGATACATTTTTTTTTTTTTTTTTTTTTTAATAAAAGTAATGGTGGCGAGCAGCGACTTATAGCGGGACTGCAACATTGTGGTGGACAGACACTGACACTTGGAGGACAAGTGACACTAATACAGTGATCAGTGCTAAAAAATATGCAGTTACTGTACTGACACTGGCTGGGAAGGGGTTAAACATCTAGGGTGATCAAAGGGTTAACTGTGCCTAACTAGTGTTTTACACTATGTGCACTGCTTTTACTAGGGTAAGACATGGATTCTAAGTCCGGAATTGTGTGTGTGTGTTGGTGTACACACACACACACACACACACACACACAAGATCCTGCGCACAAAGAATGAACTACACGTACTGGCATATAAACAAAAAAAGTCAGTGCTACTACCCATACATCACATAAAAAGCAGAGATCCCAGGTGCTCGATCCACAGTCGCTGGCCGAGTAGGGAAATGAGGAAAAGATGATCTGCACTCCGGTGATTGCTCTTAAAAAGTGCAGTATTTATTGACAAGCCACAGTGACCAAACGCAAATGAGAACAGTCACAAGTACTGGCAGCCTTTACGGGTGTCGGCTTGTCGTTCTCAATCAACTAAAAGGGAGCTGTTGATCTCTAGGTAGCTCATAGTTTCTTCCTTGTCAGCGTGCAACTGCTTGCCCGTACGAGCAGACAGCTACACCCGGCTCGTCGCGGGTGCAACGCCTTGCAGGCTACTAGTATAAAAATGAGAGGGTTTATTTTTTGCCATCTGTGTCTCGTTGGGCAGATCTCCCTTCACTTCCTGTCCCATAGTCAAAACAGGAAGTAAGAGGAAATCCCTGCCAATTAAGGGAAGCCCCTGGGGACCCCCAGCTCACCAAAAGTAGTGTCCCCATTGGAAGATTTCCCCTCTATTACTTTTCTGGCAACAACCCCAAATTTGGGATTTTCTTTTACTGTCACTACTAAAGGTGAACAGGACAAATAGAGTGAATCTCCGTTCTAATACATCCACACTCCATTAAAAAAAAAAAACTTATAAAAAAAATTTAAAAAAAAGGGGGGGGGGGGGTGAGTTTAGTGTATACAGGGGTATGGTCCCCCATGGAGTAACTGCTTGGCTTTGAAAAGCTAGACCAGACCCTCTTCCGCTACTTTCCTCCACCCCTCCTCTGTGCTTGTTGAGGTTGTTTATTTTTTTTATCTTTTTGATAAAAATGTCCGGCTCTGCCTCCCCATGCACATGAGTCGCCTTATGTGACCGATGTGCACACTGCCCTCTGTGCCTCCCGAGATATGCACGTCACGTATCCCAGGAGGTATAGCCATCCATTCAGAAAAAGGAGGAAGGGGCAGGCCTATCACCACATCATTGGGAGGTCTAGGAAGAGCCAGCGGGCCTCTCAATGACGTCAGAAAGAACATGGCAGCGTGGGACAGAGCTGTGGCCGGGCATGAAAGGATCTCAGCGTGACATTGCTGCATCTGCGAGTAACCGAAATCTGCAGATACCAATTCTGCCTCTGGAGTGACCCACTAAAAAGGACTCTTTTGCTTTAGTCTAGTTTGCCAATGCCTTATATTCTAAGAAATATGAGAACGAACGCCTTCATGTCTGAGAAGAGATGGTAAGATCACTAACGGAAAAGAAAGATTAAGTGGGGCTGCATAGTGGCTAAGTGGTTAGCACTTCTGCCTGACAGCACTGGGGTTGTCGGTTTGAATCCCAACGACAGCACCACCTGCCTGAAGTTTGCATGTTCTCCCTGTGTGGGTTTCCTCTCACTCTCCAAAGACATGCTGGTAGGTTAACTGGCTCCTGTCTAAATTGGCTCTAGTATATGTATCAATGTGGGTTAGGGGACCTTAGATTGTAAACTCATTGAGGGCATGGACTGATGTGACTGTACAGTATGTATAGTGCAGCGTAAATTGATGGTAGTATCTGTAATAAATATAAAGGACAGCTGTAATGTCTCCTGTTCTGACTTAGCAGTCCAGGGATTCATTGTCACATGGCCTACCTGTTGGACCAGCTCTGCAGACTCCTCTTCTCCGTTGCCGATACCTGCAGGTTTCCTGGCAATCCCCTGGACAGGTTTGTTGGGGGCGGGGGTCCTCTGGGCTGGTACGGCCCTCTGTGGAGCTAAAAAAGAGCAGATACACCAATTACACACCGAGACCCTTTAGATTCCATAACCACAGTGAGCAGAAACTGTGCCGGACACAAGAAACCACCATAACCCAGAAATTGTGGTGAGCCACCTCTAAGAAAATGTGCACCCCTCTCCCTGACAAACAAGTACCAATCTTAGCCATTTTCTTGCCGTCTTCTGCAGCTTTGGGAAGCTTTGTGGTTTCACCGGACTCATCTGTAGAAGGTACAGTATTCATTGATCAGAGCCATAGACATTCCCAACCTCTGCCTGGTCACATTCAAACCTTTTAACAGCTATTAATACTCAGTGTAAAAGGAGAGCAAGAACTTTCTTCAATTATTGGAACAAAAAAAAAAAAAAAAAAAAAAAAAAAGAAGTTTATAGATCTACAGACATAAAAACAAAAGAATAAAAAAAAGACCACCACAAGTTTTAGTATGCTGGTAAACGATAAATCCAGAGTGACACCAGATTAGGAAAACACGAGTGTCTGCTCACCAAACCCTTCTCTTCCCCCAGACACCGATCAGCCATAATGACCGCTGACAGGTAACATGAACAACATTAACTCGTTAAAAAGTCATCTGAAAATGGGTGGGATATATTAGGCAGCAAGTGTCCTCAAAGTGGTGTTCCACCCCAAAAAAAAAAAAAAAAAAAAAACTTTGGAAATTTCCAAAGAAAAAAATAAATAAACTTTGGAAATTTTTTTTTTTTTTTTTTACTCACCTCTACATGCCTGTTGCTAGGGGGTCCCTCGTAGTCTGCCTCTTTCAGTGCCTGGGCTGGTGACATCACTTCCCCCTCGGCACAGGAAGGGCTCGGCTCTGCTCCCTCCCTCCCTCCTGTCAATCTGGGACCCATTACAGGTCCCAGGTGACTGAGCAGCCAATCACGGATGCGGCGCCCACAGTGACAATGCCGGCGCCGCCGAACGGAGGGGGAGACGAGCGGGGCTTCGATCCCCCGCATCGCTGGACCCTGGGACAGGTAAGTGTCCAATTAAAAGTCAGCAGCTGCCGACTTAAATTTTAATTTATTTTTTTTTTAAAATGGGCCCTCCTCTTTAAAGTTCATGTTGAAAGCAGAAAAATAAAAAAATAATAAAAATTATAGATATATATCTCTGTATCTATATCAGTGTCTAGGGCTGTGTAACCGCAGACCAGTCAGGGTGGACATGCGGACCTGTGTCCACAGCCAAAAGCGCCCACAATGGGCATGTTATCAGAACTGGTCCACAGAGAAATGGAAGGTGACCTGGTCCAATGAATGATGTTTTCTTTTACATCATGTGGATGGCCAGGCTTGTGTGTCACTTACCAGGAGTGGAGATGGCACCAGGGTGCAGTATGGGAAGAAGGCAAGCTGGCAAAGGCAGGAAGATGCTTTGGGCAATGTTTTGCTGGGAAACCTTGTGTCCTGCCATTCATTTGCATGGTACTTTTGGACACATGCCACCTACCTAAATATTGTTGCTGGCCAAATACACTCCAAGGAAAATGGTATTCCCTGATGGCAGTGGCCTCTTTCAGCAGGATAATGCACCCTGCCATGTAAAAATGGTTTAAGAATGGTTTGTGGATCACAATGAGTTCAAGGCCTTGACAAATTCTCCGGGTTTCTCCAACCATCGAGCAACTGTGGGAGGTCCTGGAAAAACAAGTCCGATACACAGAGGCCCCACCTCACAACTTAAAAGGAGAAGTTTTTTTTTTTCTTCTAAAAAAGTGAAAAGTGCAGCTTTGGGAACAAGTTACATCTTCCACCCCAATAATGGGAACTGAAATAATGGAACTTATCCTTTAAAGCAGAGATCTTCAAACTACGGCCCTCCAGCTGTTGCAGGACTACACGTCCCATGAGGCATTGTAAAACTGACATTCACAGACATGACTAGGCATGATGGGAATTTTAGTACCTGAACAACTAGAAGGCCATAGTTCGGAGACCCCTGCTTTAAAAGTATCTGTTACTGATGGCTTGCTGCCAGATACCACAGCATACCTTCTAGTGGAGTCCATGCCTCAATGGGTCAGGGCTGTTTTGGCAGCAGAAAAGAGGCCTACTCAATATTAGGCGAGTGGTCAAAGTTATGGCTGATCGGTGTATACCCAGCCACCCTCCCCCTGCCTTGTCCCCTAGGGTCCGAGCTTACACTGAGGAGGACATGGCACCTCTCATGTGATGTTTGGGCATGGGGGTTGGTCGCTCAGGCAGAAGCCCCGTCAGAGAGAAGAGGTCATGTGCTGCCCCTCATATCCTAGAAGCCTACTTTACCAACGGCTCCAGGAGACAAGGTGAGGAGTAACTAAACATGCCAAGTGCAGACAAGATGACTGCTGCTTTAAAACAAGCAACGCTGCAAAAGACTCACCTGCCCAGCAAAAAACAGTGCTAGGAAATACCAATACTATGCCAAAGGCTGTGCAGTACGATTAAATGTTTATAACCCAAATGTAGTGAAGGGACCAAATGGCACCTGGCAGAGAAGGCTGGGGTGGTAGGCCACAAGTAACGTAAAGTCAGTATGATTATTTAGCCTTTATAAAAGTGAATGTGTTACTCTGTCTATTTAAGCTGATGTTTTACAAATGCAGCTAGAGAAAAAAAAAAAAAAAAAAACCTACAGTTCTTCAACTGCACTTCCCAGCTTCCCATTTCCATGCCTTTGCAATGACAATTGTGTGAGTGTAAAATGATCTTAACGGTTGCTTAGCAAAAGTAAATCTATAACAAGAACAGTGTAGCGTTTGTACAGATCTGCAGCACACAAGTAGGCACCTAGGGGACAATTTGCATACCAACTTACAGACCTGTATACCCATTACACCCTAATCAGTCTCCTGATGCAGGCTACAGATCCGAGCAACACTGGGAGTGGTAGGAGCAGAAACCAGGCCCTAGCCCTGGAATGTGTAAACCTCCGTTTAGCAACTCCTCTGTAAAAAAAATACTGAAGATAAACTAAATGTCTTTTAGTTTTCATTAAAAGGACTCTTCTATAGGACTACATGAATATATAAAGGAACCCTTTCATAGTGCACTTCCCTCAGCAAAAATCTTACTGGCTGATCTGAGTACAGATGAAGCTTTTACAGAGACTTCCCTCTCCTGCCAGATACCTGAATTTGTTGATCCAATGGGTTTCTTCGGTTTGTTCAGGACTGGAGTTGGGAGAACTGGAGCGGGAGCCGATTCTTGTCCTTGCCCTTGTCTAGTAGCCACTGGGTCATAGTCTTTTCCGTCGTAATTTGCATCGAAAAACTTTTTAAACCACTGTACAAATTCAAAGTTGTCTTGGAACTTTCCTTTCACCAATCTGTCAACTGGAATTATCTACAGAAATAATAATAAAATATATTACTATAAAAATAAAAAAATAAATACATACGGTAATAAAAACTCCAAAGGCAAGCTGGTCGGTTAGTTGGCTCCTGTCTAAAATTGGCCCCAGTATGTGTATGTATGAATGCGAGTTAGGGACCTTAGATTGTAAGTTTGAGGGCAGGGACTGATGTGAATGTACAACATATATGTAAAGCGCTGCCTAAATTGATGGCGCTATACAAGTACCTGTAATAAAATAGTGACAAAATACTAAAAATAATGCAAGATTATAAATAATGAATGCACAAGTCTACAGGTTTTTGATTATGAGTGGCACAGGTGGGAGGCTGGAGCAGCATTTTCCAAAGTGTATCTAAGCCTGTGGTGGCAACACTCACTCACTGTACTTATGGAGAAGCAGCGTTGTCACCCTAGGACAGGATTAAAGAACAAGGTCTGCTCTTCTCCATAACATTGGGGGGGGGGGGCCGGGCTGAGGAGGAGTTCTGTAGTCCACAGAAGTAAACCGGGCACCTCAGAATAGAGGATCATGGGACCACCTCCAGGGGAGGGTGCCAGTATATGAATACAGAAAACAGTACTGACATAGGACCCATGCAGTCATTCAAGCTTAAAGGCAAATGCCATTCTGTGAGTGTAGGATATTATAGACCCATCCCCTGAGGTGCCATCACCACACATACTCTAAAAAGATGCAAAAGGTGCCGCTGATGTCTCATTAGCAATGGTATCTGCCAGACTAGAAGTAAGCCTGGAGGTGATCTTTAAAAAAAAAAAAAAAAAGATTTTTTAGTCTTATATGAACACAACCACTATACAGTCCCTTTAAAACAAACTGGGCTCCAGTTTTCACTGCCACAGGCAGCATCAATAGACAATGAACCCACAGATGAATAAATTACCAATTACGTAACCCTGGTACTTTAGCCTACAAACAAAATTGTGCAGGAAAACGCTTTTAACCAGTCTTTACTTGTCTGAGAAATATTTCTTGCGGCATTGACTTCCTGTTTACATCACCCGCACAATGACAGACAGAGGAAGCCGTGAACAGGAACTTCTCAGTTATCGGATTGCACTCACTTTATCAACACCCATTTTCTTGAAGCTAGCCTGCAGGACTTTGAAATTCTGGATGTACTCGTGTTCAAGCTTGGCTCCGAATTTCACTTTCTTTAGCGTGACGGATCCAGGAAACAACATGTCCATGAATTGACAAAACATGCTACCTGCGGGTACAAAAAAGCAATGGTGGGTCAGTGGACAGACCGGGGGGGAGTGGGGCATATATGCACACCTAAAGCCAAAACGATACTCGCCCTCACCCCAACCATGCAGCATCTCAGAGCTCAGTTACCAAGTGCCGATATCTTCGGTCAGGCTTATGCCAGGTTCTGTCAGACCTTTGGCCATTTTGATTGGCTGGGTCAAGATGGCGTCACTCCTGCTTTAACTGCTTTGCCGACCGCCTAACTGTAAATATACGTCATTATTTTGACGTTAAATACTGAGGTTATGGGCAGCAGCTAGCTACCTTAAACCCCGATGTCTTTATTTTCAGCAGGTTGCCGGCTTTCCGATAAAACTGGTCCCAGCGGCGGATTTACTGCAAGTACACTTTTGTAGGCCGCGGGAGAGGTGCCCCTCTCTCCCCCGCTTCCCAGAGCCATCGGTACCCCAGGAACCGATCCGGTGCAGCCGATGGCAAGGCAGGAAGCAGGACAGCCCGCACTCAGCTCTATGCCCTTGGAGGACCAGCGTGACATCCGATGTCACTTAATTCTGAGAGGCGCAAGATAAATTTTTTTGCAAAAGAAGTGTCAATGAGAGATCTGGGGTCTTTTTGAGCCCAATATCTCAATGAAGAGGACCTGTCATGCTTATTTTTATGTACATTCCTTGTATTAGGAATGAAAGTGAAAAAATAAACAAAACACACACACACACATTGGGCCCACATATCTAAATGGTGCTCATACCACATGTGAGGTATCGCCACAATTAGAGCAAGAGCAATAATTTTAGCACTAGCCCTCCTCTAACTCACCTATGGAGGTTTTTAAATTACCGTAGTTTGTTACCATTCCACAAGCGTGCGCAATTTTAAAGCGTGACATTAGGTATCCATTTACTCCGCATAACATCTAATACTATACAAAAAAAAAAAAAAAAAATTGGGCTAACTTTAAGTGTTTTTTTTAAGTTAGCGGCTGAAAAACCGCTGCGCAAATACAGTGTGACAAAATATTGGAATGACCGCCATTTTATTCCCTAGGGTCTCTGCAAAAAAAAAAAAAAAAAAAAAAAAAGATAGATTTTTTACTAGTAAACAAATAACAGAAAAAGACCGGGTCCTATCCGTTTAAAGCACATGTGTCAAACATGCAGGCCAGTCTTTTTTTAAATCTAATTTATTTTAATAAAATGCTTTTGGAGTAAAAAAAGATTGTATTTTAAAAAGAAAACTATAATTTAGTTTATTCAGCATGAAATTAAGCGTAGTTATGTAGCATGATGCTGTATATTATGCAATATTTACATTTTGGGTAAACTCATTCAATGAATCCAAGCTCTGCAAGCGGAGATAACATGCACTGCATTGGTGCATTCACACAATTTCACAGTAACCATGAGATAAACCAAAGTTCAGAAATATTCCTTTATCCCATTGTTTTGCAAATCTATGTACACTACAAACTAACTGTATGATTGAATCTGTTCCAATATTTCTGTTTTACTAACCTGACAGCTTATTATTCTTAATAGGAAACCTTCATTTTGTATTTATTTTTGCAAATATGAAAGACTAACTACCAGCAAGAATAAGTTTACATTCCTTACATTGAAAGAGCATCTGTCAATTCAGATCCATCATGGCAGCGCCTGTTAGCGGGCATCCACTCACCTGCTGCCGCCACGTCCCTCACCTTGTTGAATTCATTAAAGTGAATGGGACTGTCGGTGAGTCAACAGCGGGTCAGAGGAGGAGCCACTGTGGGGCAGATGACAGCTCTTTAAAAATTATGATTTAAATAAAGTTTTAATAATGATTTAAATCAAATCCACCATGGTACTACTTGAACAAAAAAATAAATAAATAAATAAAAATGGGCAATTATTATTATGTGCCCTAAAATTAATTTTGCATTTCCTTTGGGGAAATTTTGTGCGACATAATTGGAAGTGCCGCCATTTTATTCTCACAGGTGTCCGCTTTCAGAAAATATATATAGTTTTAAATCATAAATGGATGATTTGAGGTTTTATGTCATCTTCAGGCCTAAACTCTTAACCCCCCCAATCACATAGGGGACGAAAAAGCCGAGTTAGCCCTTATCCCCACGAGGCGGATCCGCTGCCACGGAGTCCGCCGGCTCAGTGGGGGATCTCTGTTGATCTCCGCTGAGCCGGCGGATGACAGGTCCCTCTCTGCTCACTGAGCGGGGAGGGGCTTGTCGAGCGCCGCTGGTCGCTTTGGAGAGATCGGAGAACATGTCCATTTTCTTCAGATCTCACCCGATAGGGACGGATGTCAACGTAGGGCCATCAGTCTGATTTTGGCGGATTGGACCGGGGTCGGATGTCAGCGGACATGTCACCGCTGACATCCGTCGCTCCATAGCCTAACATGGAGTGCCCGTTCAGGTCCACCGACAAAACCGGCAGGTGGACCTGAATAGTCCGTTCGTGTGAAAGGGGCCTTAGACTTACCGGTAACTCCTTTTCTGAGAGTCTTCCAGGAGACCTAGGGCTCCACCTACCAGGACAGGAAACACGTTACCCCTACCAGATAAAAGGGCGGTCCTACAGGCCCCATGTCAGTCTTCTCAAGAACCGTAGGGCATCCCTGCAAAACATATGCATAATACACATAACTTCAGACAAAACCGGGTTGGAGTCCGGCTGTCCTAGAAGATTCTCAGAAAAGGAGTTACTGGTAAGCCTAACTCAGCCTTTCTCTAAACATCTTCCAGGACAGCCCATGAGACGATGAGCCAGAACTCCTGTTTAATGAAGGTCAAATAACTGGACCATGTGGCAGCCCTGCAAATCTTTTTCCGATGAGGCACCAGCTCTCTCAGCCCAAGACGTAGACAAGTCTCTTGTTGAGTGCGCAGTAACAAAAGGCAGAGGAACTTCCCTAATTTTGGAAGATTCAGAGATAGCTTGCTTTATCCATCTAGCCAATGTAGCTTTAGATGCACTATTTTCCCTTGTGTGTTCCTGAAAAGAGGACAAACAAGGCATCAGTTTTTCTAAAGGTCTTGGTGACCTCAAGATAAACGAGGAGAATCCTTCTCACATCTAAAATAACTAAACTTTCTTTCTTGGTCGCCCTGCGGCAAACTACAAAAGTAGTACTGGCCACCTTAGGCAAAAAACGTGGATCAGTTCTTAAAACAACTTGATCCTCAAAAATCTTGAGGAAATGTTCCCTTACTGATAGGGCCTGCAACTCACTTACCCTACGAGCTGAGGCAATAGCTACAAGAAAAATTGTTTTTAATGTAAGTAACTTAACCGAAATATCCTCTAGGGGCTCAAAAGGAAATTCAACCAGAGTTTGAAGTACCAGGGACATGTCCCAAGTTGGACAACTTCTCACCACTACTGGTCTGGCCCTAGAAATTTGAAAAATCTGGCTATACTGGGATTTTCCAGGAGAGAAAACTGGAGGAAAACACGGATAGCTGCTGCCTGTACCTTTAAGGTACCAACAGAAAGACCTTTGTCGACACCCTCTTGAAAAAGTTCCAAAATTGAAGAAATATGAGTTAATCTTTGATTTTCAGATAACTAGGAGTTAAATCTTTTCCAAACCTTGGAATATATGGCTCTAGTGAATGGTTTTCTGCAATTTACCAGCCTTGACTACTTTGTCAGAGAACCCCTGGGCACTCAGTATCTTTTCTTCAGATACCAAGCCGTCAAGCTTAAGGAAACCACCTGTGGGTGTGACACTGGACCCTGCGATAGTAAGTCTTGTTTCTTTGGAAGAGACTCAGTGGAGGCTCCGAGACCAGAGTCTGTAGCAGGGAAAACCATGGCCTCTTGGGCCAGAAAGGGGCGATTCGGATAAGATCTGTTTCTTCTAGAAGAAA
The DNA here is from genome assembly GCA_037952835.1 of Lithobates septentrionalis. Lineage (NCBI taxonomy): Eukaryota > Metazoa > Chordata > Amphibia > Anura > Ranidae > Lithobates > Lithobates septentrionalis. Next base: position 19,312 of record JBBDGP010002269.1, on the reverse strand, counting down.
CTTCCCGGAATAAGTCTGATCGGCGGGAAGGCGTAACAGAGGCCGAATGGCCACGGATTCGCCAGAGCATCGATCCCCAATGATTGATCTGCTGGGTTCAGGGAAAAGAGCCTCTCTGTCTTGAGGTTGTTCTGATTTGCGAACAGGTCCGCTTCAGGACATCCTCATTCGTTGGCGAGATCCGCAAAGACGTCAGGATGAAGGGACCAATTGTCTCCATCTACCCAGTAGCGGCTGAGATAATCTGCCAGACAATTTTTTTGTCCTTCAGGCGCAGAGCTGTAATTGGAGGCTAGATTCCCTTCTGCCCAAGATAAAATCTCCTGGGCAATAGATTGAAGTATCCGGCTCCTTGTGCCTCCCTGTTTGTTGAGGTACGCAAGTGTCACGATATTGTCGGATAGAATTTGGAGATTGTGACCCTTGATTTCCGTCTGAAATGACTGCAAGGCTCTCTGATTCGATGAAGCTCTTGCTTCCCTCTAGGACCATTCTCCTTGTGCCACTGCATTGCTGAGGTGGGCTCCCCATCCCCAGGAACTCGCATCCGTAGTGATCCTTTCGAATGGACCATGGGAGACCTTGTTAGGTGCAGGTTTGTCCGCCACATGCTTCTTTTTATCCTGGCGGGTAACAAGCCCCTTGATTCGAGGGACCTTGCGTCTCCGTCCCAGTTACTTAATAGAAACAGCTGTAATGGACGTTGATGAAATCTTGTCCATGGCACTGCGGGAAAGCACAAGGTCATCAGACCCACTGCTCTCAAAACCTGTCTCAGCGAGACTGACTGATTGGTCTGTAAGGCAGACATTGTTTGCATCATTTTTTGTGATCTTCTCCTGTGGAAGAAAAACTTTTTGGTCTACTGGAGCAAAGTCATACCCCAGATATGTCACCTTCTGGGCCGGAATTAAGGAAGACTTCTCTTCATTTATTAACCAGCCTAGGGACTGCAGGAAGTCTTGTACAGTCTGGAGATCCGCCAATAACTTTTGGTATGACTCCGCCACCACAAACAGGTCGTCCAGGTAAGGGATAATAGTTAAATCGCCTTTAACCTTACCGGAGCCAGCGCCTGCCCCAACACCTTTGTAAAAATGCGTGGGGCTGAGGACAGACCGAAGGGGAGGGCTTGAAATGGAAAGTGCCAAGTCTCTGTTCCCATCTTGACTGCTAGTCTCAAGAATCTTTGGAAGGCTGGATGGATAGGGATGTGCAGGTAAGCATCCCTCAAATCCAAAGTGGCCATGAAGCAGTTTGGGTAAAGCAAGCTTTTGATTGTGAATACAGTCTCCATACAAAAGTGCTTGTATCTGATTGAATGGTTTAAAGACAGAAGGTTCAGGATAAGCTGATACTTTCCTGACAGCTTTCTGATGACAAATATATGGGGATAAAACCCCTTGCCCTGATCTGACCGGGGAACAGGGATCAGGACTTTTTGAACTAATGGTTGTATATGTTGTAATATATGTTCACCGATTTATGTGGGACATTATTATATGTACGTACACATACAGTCAATACTTCTACACTACTATACAAATTAAATCACTACACTAATAAGTCTCCAATTTGGAGACCCAGAGCCTTCGCTTTTTCCCGATCTTGGGGAGGGAAGGTGCCTAATAACCGCTCTGGTGGTTGGCGAGAAAATTCCAGCCTGTACCCATTGGTCACTAGGTCCAAGATGAAAGGACTTGAGGTGACTGCTGCCCATTGTGGGAGAAAGGCCCTCAATCTTCCTTCCACTGGGGGACACGAGTCACTGTGGCTTGGCAGGTTGTTGGAGGATTAAACAAGAAGCCCCCCTCTACCTCTGCCTTTGTGCCCTGTCCAATGTTTTTTGGGCCTATTGTCCTTTTCTCTAGGACCTTGCTGCCTACTTTGGCCACGGAAAAAACTTTCTGGCTGTCTGGTTTATCTTTCTCTCTGGAAAAGCCTTTTTCCGATCAGCTGTGCGTTACAGTGCCTCCTGCAGTCCTGGGCCAAAAGATGATCACCTGTTAAGGGAAGCCAACATAGGCGCAACTTTGAGGCAGCATCACCTGACCAGGTTTTAAGCCATAGGCTTCTTCTGGCCAAATTCACTAAGGCCGAAGTCCTGGCTGACATTCTTACCGACTCTGTGGAAGAATCAGCTAAAAACCCCACTGCATGAAAAAGGAGAGGGAAAGACTTCAAAATCTGCTCTCTAGAGGTACCTGCCAGCAAATGTGTTTGTATTTGTGTCAACCATACTTCCAAATTTCTGGCTACACATGTGGAGGCCAGAGCTGGTTTAAGATTCCCAACAGCTGAATCCCAGGCTCTGTGGAGAAGGATATCCCCCCTTGTCCATTGGGTCCTTAAGCATGCTCATATCAAACGCTAGGTCCGAGTTTTTTGAAACCTTTGAAAGAGGTGCGTCAAACTTAGGATTTTTGTTCCACGGCTACGCTGGGTCGTCGAATGGAAATCTTTTTAGGTTACCAGAAAAAAAAAAAAAAAAAAAAAAAAAAGGTTTCCTCTGGATTTTCCCACTCCAGTTAGTACCAAGAAGGGAAATACACACTGAAAAAACTCTAGACTTTCTTATGCAAACCCTTGTACATAAGATCATGTTTGGATAATTGTACCTCCTCCTCTACCAACTCAAGTGTTGTAGCGTTTAATAACTCAACATCTTCTAAAGAAGACTTAAACCTTGAGCCCCTTGTAGATTCTCTATCCCTGGGCCCTATATCTGACCCTGAATCTTCCGGAGAAGAACGGGTAGATCTAGCTTCAGCCTCAGAGTCTTCACTCTCCGCCTGCTGTGGAGCGCTACTGACTGAAGCCCTAATTGGAGACGGACCCTCTGCTGGAGCTTGTCAATTAGAGTTTTAAATAAGCTAAAGGTAGACGCAAGCTCATCTCTAACAGAAGTCAGCATTTTCTGACAGGAGGCTACTGAGTCTTCCTTTACCAGGTCTTCTATACAGGTGCGGCAAACTGCTTTGCTCCATGAGGAGCTCAATTTGTTTGCGCAAACTGCACATTTCCTTTTTGGTGGCTGCGCTTGGGCCTTGTCCTGGGACTTGGTCTGCAAGACAAAATAAATGACCCACAATGTAACTATTAGCCACCCATCACTCCGTAACACCTCGTGCAGGAGGGAGGAAATGTGTCTCCCTACACCCAATTCTACAGAGGGGGGAGGTAACACTCACGGATCGCAAGAGGGTGACAAAACACTCCAGGCTTACCTGTGAGGTGTTGGTGTTGGGGACTGCATCCACTGCCTGTGAAGGTACTGCAGAAGGATCCATCCTGCCCATATGGTCCTCCACAGCCTCACTGCTTCTCACCATAAAACACCAGCAGCCAGCGTCCCCTGTTCGTGCCGTTTATGGAGACCAGAACCGGCGCCCGATGAGGTCATATGCCCTGGAAGTGACCCTCGCTGGGTACTTCCAGTGGGCCAGCTTGGAGTGCAGTAGCTCCGCCCCCTCGAGCGCCGCAGCTTCCTCTTTCCCCTGCACATACAAGCCACTCTGCCAGCGGTGAAAGGACACCGCCGAGCTTTACCTCTGCTTGAGCCTTTGTGCTATACACAGCGCTTGGGAGCCGACATCACCCCGGTCCTGGCTCTCTCCAGGCACTGAGAACAAGGGACAGCAGCACAGCCAACTTCCCCAGCGGAGATGCTGCTTCTGGCAGAGGAAAAAGGTTAGGGACATACCCCAAACAGTCATTTAGAGCCCCTGCTCATGAGACCTAGGGGACCAGGTTCTAGGAACATGCTACCTCCCCCTCCGCCCAGAGGAAACACCAATAACCGACATGGAGCCTGGAGGACCGCCTTTTTATCTGGTTGGGGTAACGCGTTTCCCGTCCTGGTAGGAGGAGCCCTAGGTCTCTTGGGCTGTCGTGGAAGACGCTTGGAGAAAGTATCCTATGTGATGATTTTTTTGGTGACAGGTTCTCTTTAAGGAGACATCTAAAGTCTTTTAGACCCTGGATGTCTCCCCTGTGCTCCACTGAATGCAATGCAGTGCAGATTGCACTGCATTACATTTTCCACCCATCCAGGCCGGGGACAAAGGCTGACCTGGAAGTGACGTCAAACATGTCACTTTCCGGGTCAGCAACAAAGGAGGTGAGGAGAGCGGACGTGTGTCCCTGCTCTTCACCCTTCCCTCTACCTGGCAGCATCTACTATATCGGTCTCTGGCCCGCAGATGGGCAATTGGAGCCTGGGATACATGGCAGGGGGCGATAGGGATGGAAGCAATCTGGTGGCAGCTCAGCAGCCTGAATGCCTCCATCTGACAGGCAGGAGTCTACTTGTCAGATTTACACACAATTCCAGTGGCTGTAGCGACTGGGAATGTGTGTAAAACCACCCGCTGTTAGGTCCTTGCAGCTAAAGGGTTAAAGTTTACGTTTATTTTTGCCAGGTTTGTCCCATTGGTGAGATTTCCCTTAGCTTCCTGTCCCATAGCCAAACAGGAAGTGAGAGGAAATCCCTTGGGGTCCTCCAGGTCACCAGAACTAGTGTCCCCATTGCAAGATCTCCCATCAGACTTTTCTGGGGACAACCCAAAATGTGGGATTTTCCTTTCACGGATAATTGTAAACATGACAAATAGAGAGGGTGAACCTCCCAAATGGGGTCACAGACAGCAATAAAAACCCAGACAAGGGTTCTAAATAGTCGCCACTCTACAAAAAAAACAAAACAAAAAAAAAACAAACAAACGTTTTGCCTTCAGCTATACTTTGTTGCCCTAGCACTGGAAGCTCTAACGATTTTAACCAGTAGTCTCAACTGACCAGTTATTTAGCATTCTCAAAGCAAGCATTGTTACAACGGGACAATAAATGAAGAGAGTCACTGAGCAACAACACAGAAGCCACACAAGAGAAGGCTGCAAATGACTGCAACTCAACTGTCAATGACAAAAAAAAAAAAAAATAAAAAAAAAAAAAAAAAAAAAAAAAAACCCACACAACCCGACATTGTCCTGGACACCAAACAGGGAAACCTAAGCCAACTAAAGCTAGCCACAGATGGATCAAAATCTCGCTCAGGGAGCTGCAGCCACAGATCAGCGTATCCTGACAGCAGAGGAATAAGATGCACATTTTGCTTTACCTGCAAAAATGTGCATTTGCAATTTTAGTTTTCCGTCTTAGGAGCCTGTAAGGCATTGCACCCGGAGATCAGCAGATTGTGGGTGCAATACCACGCTGCTGCAGACTTGTCAGTTTAGCCGTCTGCCAGTACTTCCCATACAGGCAGGCCCTGAATAAAAGGAAATACAATGGACTATGAGTGCACTCACAAGCACACTCACAGCTCACTGAGAACTACAAGCCATAAGCCTTCTGTAGGCAGTCATTCACAGAACTGTAAGTGAAAGATGCGGCGGCATGGGTGGAGCACACCTGCAGGAAGCATGTTACACTCTAAAAATGGGTGGAATCTGTAACATATTCCCAAAGGTGAACTTATTCTTTAATAGTTGAACAATGTGATAACTTCAGAACAAAAAGAGGGGTCAGCAGCCACGATGTCAGAGAAAGGGGACGGTGACAGACCAGTCAAAGTGGGCACATGTACAGCACTCATTTAGCAGCACGCGCACCTGGAAATGGCACAGTTGAGACCCGGATGACAGAATGTGAATAGATCATTCCATACACGAGAGGTTAAAGGGGGGGGGGGGGCCCAATATTTGCCTGGAAATTAGCTTTAAAAAATAAAATTAAATAAATAAACAAATAAAAAAAAAAAAAAACAAAAAAAAAAAAAAAAAAAAAAAAAAAAAAACACAAGCCAAGGATGGAAGAGGCAATTGTCACTTCTCTCTATACCTGCGGTGATCGTGGCTGTGTACCCCCACTGGCAGCATTAGCCAGTTGTCACAATCACTCTTGTTTAGCGAGCTGAGCAGGGAGGATGAAACCTGGGCAAAATCTTCGGAAAAATAGCAGTTACCAAACAAGATTTGCTCACAAAACAATTTCCCAAGATCCAGGAGCTGCTTTAACCAGTTGCTGACCATGCAGTGTAGCTTTACTGCTACAGAGAGGGCAAGCTGCACAGAATCAAAATATATATACGTAATTCTGCTTTTTCCAGGTGGGGGGGGGGGGGGGTGCCTAACTGGATCCCCAGTAAAAGCAGCACACTGTACACAAAAAAAACCTTAATAGGCACATATATAACCCCTTGGTCAACCTAGGTGTTAAATCCTTCCTGCCAAGTGTCATTAGTACAGTGAGTAGATTAGCAGCACTAATTATTGTAGTAGCATTGATGTCAATGGCAGGTTGCCCGCTGCACTATCGCAGTCCTGTTATAAAAGTTGCTGATCTCCACCATTACTAGTAAAAAAACAAAAAAACAAAAAAAAAAAACCAATTGTATATATAGCTTACAATCTATCTAGGATTGTAAACCCTAACAAGCAAGGCCCTCTGATCGCTCCTGTATTGAATTGTATTGTAATTGTTCTGTCTTCCCCGAGGTTGTAAAGCGCTGCGCAAACTGTTGGCGCTATATAAATCCGGAATAATAATAATAATAATAATAATAATAATATTATTTACACATACACAAACCAATCAATATACGCTTATTGGGATTTTTTTAACCAAAAACCTGTAGCAGAATACATTTTGACCAAAATGTAAGGCTCCGTTCACATCTAGGCGTTTTTCTGCTCTAAGCCTGAGTTCTAAAAAATGCCCAACAAGACCAATCCCATTCATTTCAATGGCCCCTGTTCACATCTGAGCATTCTCTCGCCTAAAGCAAAAAACGCCCGTCGCTCAAAAAAAGTACCTGAGCTGCTTTTTTAGCAGATTACAGGTATTTTCATTCTTTCACATTGGTGACCTTTTGAACTTCAAAACGCCTGTACAAAAACACTGCAAAAAAGAGAAAAAAAAAAAAAAAGCCTGTAAAATAGCAATGCCTAGATGTGAACGGAGCCCAAGATTATTTTTTTTTTTTTATGTTTTTATAGCAGAAAATGGGAAAAAAAAAATCCAGCGATGTGCACGACAGCAGCGGCTCAAGCCGCTGTCTCCCTCCTCATTGGGCAGCTTTGCTCCCGCTTCTGTCGATCAAATGCCATGATACAGGAGTGGGGCAGAGTTCAACGGACACAGCAGCGGGACTCATGAGGGAGCGTACATGGGTGCCCCCATAAAAAAGACCTGCCTAGTGCGCCAGCGGGGGACCCCAGAAGCAGAGAAAAAGTATAGGCACGTTTGTTTTTTTTTTTTTTTTTTTTTTTTTTTTTTTAAAAACAAAGGTTTAAAACCCTTTTAGAGCCCTTGCACACTGGGGCGGTTTGCAGGCGCTATTGCGCTAATAATAGCGCCTGCAAATCGACCCGAAAGTGCCGCTCCTTGCATTCCAGTGTGAAAGCCCCGAGGGCTTGCACACTGGAGCGATGCGCTGGCAGGACGGTAAAAAAAGTCCTGCCAGCAGCATCTTCGGAGCGGTGAAGGAGCGGTGTGTATACCGCTCCTTTACCGCTCCAGCCCATTGAAATCAATGGGACAGCACGGCTATACCGCCGGCAATGCGCCTCTGCAGAGGTGCTTTGCGGTGGTATTTAACCCCTTCTCGGCCGCTAGCGGGGGGTAAAACCGCCCCGCTAGCGGCCGCATACCGGCGGTAAAACGCCGCTAATAATAGCGGCGTTTTACCGCCGACGCCGCCCCAGTGTGCAAGGGCTCTTAAAGTAAAGCAGTGCCACACAACAACAAAATTGCCTGTGACGAACGTGTTAAAAACGTTGGCGCTAGAGTGGTTGATGAGAGAGAAGCATCCAGTAGGAGAGCAGTGGAGAGGCAGAGCATGAACCCATTCTCACCAAATTTGCATATTAATGGAAGTACAGGAAAACAACGCGTTGACGTGCATTACGTGCTTCTTCTGGCACAGATTCGGATGTGTGAAGGTTCCACAGAAGGTAGTGTTTGCTCCTAAATATGGAACGAGGGGTTGACTGCATTTAAAATTGATGGGCCAATCAGGATCCAGTTACTGCTAAAAGCCCAAATTATTTTGTAATGTTTTTTTCCACAATAGGCCCCTAAAAACAAACAGATAGAGGCTGCTTATTGAATTCTTCATCTGCAGTTCCCCTTAGAATACCATTATTCATGTTTCTCTATTTAGTAGGATACTTTCATGTTACCTGAACAGAGTTGCTCTATCTTGGTCAGGTTGAGTTGCAGAGATTCGTTGATCCATGCCAGCATGTCATGACGACTCAGATTGTCACTTGTCACTGATGTGGAATAAACATTAACCGCCATTTCGTCTGAAATAAAAAGAGCATACAAAAATCTAAATGAAAAAATAAAACGGGTTTTCTATACAGGCCCTACATTATCCCCTCTATGTTACTGCGATGGCAGACCGTTGCATCATCATTGCCTGCACAGACACGTACTAATGTTAGCTGCTGGCAGCAATTATTGTTCTTGTAAACGGGGTTTTCTTGCCAATATTGAAAGACTGATTCTATTAAAGTGATTGTAAATCTCATTTTAACAAAAAAATAAAATTAAATGTTATACTTATCTGCTCTGTGTAATGGTCCTCTCGAGTCCCCTGCCGGTGCTCCTGGCCCCTCCCTCCTGTCAGGTACCCCCACAGCAAGCAGCTTGCTATGGGTGCAACCGAGGCTCTGTGTCCCCCAGTCACACAAGGAGCCGCGGTTCAACACCCCCCCTCCATCGTCCAATTGGCTCACTGGCTGTGATTGGCTCCCGCTGCTGCCAATAACCAATAAAAAATGCGAGTCCCCAGAGAGGCTCTCGTCGACATTGCTGGATTGAGACGGGGTTCATGTATGGGGGGGGGGGGGGGGGGGGGTTTGCTGCACACAGCTTTTTTTAACTTGATGCATAGAATGTATGAAGGTAAAAAACTTTGTGCCTTACAACCACTTTAATGATAGCGCCATAAATAAGGTTGCACCGATAGTGATAAGCCAGCGAGTACCAATACCTTTGCTTACAATTTGAGCCCATACAAAACGAATGGCCTCAAACTTACACTGCAAAGAAAGGCAATCGATTTTTACCAGGAATGCAGTGCGTTTCCGGTTTTCCCCACCGCTCCTGGGGGACCCCCGGCTGAAATCACTATGACAAGCCTGAGTTTACACAGGAGCAGTATGGGAACCGTATTCCCGCATGCAATTCTTTGCAGTGCTATTTGAGTCCAGTCATTTTATATGGGCTTATATTGCACAGCAAGGCATTGGTTTTGGGCATCAAAGCATTGTCACGAATACTTGTGAAAACACTCAATCGGTACAGATAATGGCATCAGTGCAACCCTAGCCTTGTGGAAATCATCTTCAATTGTTAAGACCGCTTCACATGCTGCAGACTTCTCTTTCCTGCATGGGAGGAGATACAAACTACACCTACATTCATGCCAAGCCAGCGAATCACCTACGTCAGGGGTAGGCAACCTGGGGCTCCTCCAGCTATTGCAGAACTACAAGTCCCATCATGGCTCTGGGAGTATTTCTAACTGCCAGCCTTGCAATCCCTTATGGGAAATGTAGTTCCACAACAGCTGGAGGGCCCCAGGTTGCCGACCCCTGATCTACGTGATGCCCCAGCCTCCACCACCAGCCACCAGTCATAGAAGTGGCGTGATAACCTGGAACTGGCTGTGTGTGATCCAGCCTGCTCATGCCGGCCGCAGTAAATATGCGGCAAGTGTTTGCCTAGAGTTGCTGTTTAAAGCAGAACTTTACTCATTCTAACTTGCTAAAGAACATACTTTTTTTTTTTTTTTTTTTTATCAAGGAACATACATTCCACATTAATAATTCTGTGACCAGCATTTGTGTGTGCTGTAAATTGCCCGTTTCTTCTTGCTGGAGGCTGCCATTTTGCTGAAGCCCAGAGCAGCAGTAAATCAAAGCAAAAACTAAAGCCGTCAATTTAAATGTGGTGTGCTCTGTGCTGCCCCCCCGCCCGCGCTCAATGGAGCGCCGAGCTATGGAGGGGTAGGATAGGCTGGATCAGGCTCACAGAGGGGGTGCGGGTCCAGGCATGTGGGCGGATCCCGACCATATAGTCACGATCTTTCCCGAGCCTGGACAGACTCCGATGTCGGCCGACAGCAGGCTTCAGGGGGCGAACTGCACTCTTGTGATCCACAAAAGTACAGCCCAATGAGCTTTGGCTGTACTTCTCCTTTAAGGCTGTCAGCAGATCGGCCTCTACAAACTCGGCAGTGTCTAAAAATAGAGAACAGAATGTGCAGAGTAGGATGAGGCCGTGAATCACTGGATTTTACACAGTATCGGCACTTCTTTGTAATTTTTTTACATAGCTGTACCTGCAAAAGGGGCCAACCTGCAGTCATCTAGTAGGACCTCATTTTTCACTTTTAGCTCATTGGCTGTTAGTCGGAGGCCAAATCATTCCTGGAATCTGGTTACATCCCATTTACAATCCCCTAACTGAACACATTCCTCAACCTGCTACTGTCCTAACAATGTCTGAAAGGGAAGTTACAGAAGGCAGATTGCTGTAGGGTAATGCAGCCTGTTCAATAAAGCACAATCAGCACAACGTTTACAATGGTTTCCATGAGAGCCATTTGAATTGCAAACGATCTGTAAACAAGACCATCCCCCCCTCCAAACAAACCACTTTCTTGTGTCCCCAAGGACACAAAACAAAATCAGCTTTAAAGGATAACTCCACTTTTAAGACCGTGCCACAACTGTATTTAGGGTGCCAAGCAGACCTCTGCCAGCACACTCATGTCATTAATTTATAGAGATCTGTGAATAAATAAACTACAGGTCCCACCTGCCACTGCACTTGTAGTCCATTGATAGATTGTTAGAAAGCTAAAGTAAAGTACGCACCTCAGCACAGAACTGCAAGAAAAGTTGGGCACTGCAACTGCGGTTCATCGATTACAGATTGAACGCGCTGCAAATAATAAATGCACTTGTTTCTGCAAATATGGTAGGTGCATTTGTTTATTTTTGCAAAAGGTGGACTTAGCCTTTGAAGCGTCAAAGCGGAGCTCCACCCAAAATGGGAAGCTCTGCTTGTTTACCCCCCCCCCCCCCTTCCACTGCCACATTTGGCACCTTTCGGGGGAACCAGGTACCTGGTTTTGACAGGTACCCACTTTCTGGTGATTTCGCCGCGGCCAAAGTCATCCACAAGTTCAGTACGAGCCCTTTCACACTGGGGCGGTTTGCAGGCGCTATTGCGCTAATAATAGCGCCTGCAAACCGCCCCGAAAGTGCCGTTGCTTTCATTCCAGTGTGAAAGCCTGGATGGCTTTCACACTGGAGCGATGTGCTGGCAGGACGGTGAAAAAAGTCCTGCCAGCAGCATCTTCGGAGCGGTGAAGGAGCGGAGTATATACCGCTCCTGCCCATTGAAGTCTGCAGAGGCGCTTTGCGGTGGTATTTAACCCTTTAGCGGCCGTATACCGACGGTAAAACGCCGCTAATAATAGCGGCATTTTACCGCCAACGCCCCCCCCCCCCCCCCAGTGTAAAAGGGCTCTACCTTTCCTCCTTCACCTGCTGCCAGGCCATTCACAAAGCACAGCGGGGAACCAGCTGTTAAGCCCTTACAAGAAATGGTGGCGGCAGCACCCAAGGGAAGATTGGAAAAAAAAACAAAAAAAAAAACAAATCGGCTCAGGTGAAGACACTGCTGGATTCCTGGACAGGCAAGTGCCCCAATATATAAAAGTCAGCAGCTACAGAATTTGTAGCTGCTGACTTAATTTTTTTTTCTGAAGAAGCCTGGAGCTTCGCTTTAAAGCAGGGGTCTCAAACTGTCGGCCCTCCAGCTGTTGCGAAACTACAAGTCCCATGAGGCATTGTAAGGCTGACGGTTACAAGAACGACTCCCACAGGCATGATGGGACTTGTCGTTTTGCAACAGCTGGAGGGCCGCCAGTTTGAAACCCCTGCTTAACCGCTTGCTATCCGCGCTATAGCCGAATGACGGCTACAGCGCGGACCTGAATTCCCGGGAGGCCGTCATATGACGGCCTCCGCTGTGCACTTGCCCTGCGCGCACCCTGCAGGGCGCGCGTGGAGCGCGCTGTGATTACCGAGTCACTGAGACTTGGGTGATCACCGATCCGTGTAAGGGGCCGGTCCCGGCCCCTTACCATGTGATCAGCTGTCAGCCAATGACAGCTGATCACATGATCAAAACAAAAGCTCGGTAATCGTTTTTTTTTTTCTCCTCGCGCTGACAGTGCGAGGAGAAAAAAAAGCCGATCACCGGCTCAGCAGCAAGGGACATCGGTCCCGAAGAGGAGGAGGCAATAATGCCTCAATTGTGCCACCAGTACCCCCTGCCAGTGCCACCTTACATTGCCACATCACAGTGCCCACCAGTGCCACGTATCAATGCCCATAAGTGCCACCTATCAATGCCCACCATTGCCACCTAACAATGCCCACCAGTGGTGCCAATCAGTGCCACCCAGCAGTGTACAAGATCAGTGCCCATCACTGCCACCCATCAGTGCCCATCACTGCCACCCATCAGTGCCCATTGGTGCCGCCTCATCAGCGTACATCAATGAAGGAGAAAAATTACCCTTTTAAAAATTTTTATAACAAAATATAAAAAAAAAAAAAATTCGGTCTTTTTAAATTTTTTTAACAAAAAAAAAAAAAAAAAAAAAAAAAAAAAAAAAAAAAATCGCAGAGGTGATCAAATACCACCAAAAGAAAGCTCTATTTGTGGGGAAAAAATAAAAATTTCATTTGGGTACAGTGTTGTATGACCGCGCAATTGTCATTCAAAGTGCGTCAGCGCTGAAAGCTGAAAATTGGTCTGGATAGGAAGGGGGTTTAAGTGCCCGGTAAGCAAGTGGTTAAAGGGGTTGTAAACCCTTGTGTCTTTTCACCTTAATGTATCTTATGCATTAAGGTGAAAACTTCTGGCAGTCACCCCCCCCAGTTTTACTTACCTGAACCTCATATTTCCCTCAGCAGAGGCACGCTGTCCCTCTCTGCATGGAGGTCCAGGCTCTTGATTGGATAGATTGATGGAAGCGCAGCCATTAGCTCTCGCTGCTGTCAATCAAATCCAATTAGGCGGGGCCAAGTCCGGCATTCGTGTCTATGAACACCGAATGCTGGACTCTGAAGCGTGCCTGCAAGGTAAACCCCCAGGAGAGCGCTTCTCCTAGGGGGTCATCTGATGTGAGGAGGAGCCTCAGAGGGACCCCAGAAGTCAAGGATCGGGGCCACTCACCATACAGCACAGTGGTGGCAAGTATGACTTTTTTTTAATTTTTTTAAAATAACAAACAACGAGCCTTTACAATCACTTTAAGGCTACTTTCACACAGGAGGTGCTTTACAGGCGTTTAAGCGGTAAAAATAGCGCCTGCAAAGCGCCTCTCCTGTCACTCCAGTGAAAGCCCGAGTGCTTTCACACTGGAGCGGTGTGCTTGCGGAACGTAAAAAAAAAAAATTTTTTGGATTGAAAGTCTAAATTGAACAAGCTGAATATAGAAGCCGACTGGCCACCATGCACAGCTGCACCAGATTTTGCACTCTAGTTTTAGTAAATTAACCCCATGATGACAGACTTCCCTGTGAAGCCCTCCAGCACTGAGCTCCCAGTGCTTCCATCTGCCCGGTCCTCTTCAGCTGCTTGAATGGCTGTTAGGCCACAAGGATGTCATACCTGCACATGCGCACTGGAGTCACCATGATACATTAAAAAGGTGAAAAAAAAACCTTCTCTGCTACAGGATCCCCCCCCAGCCCCCTTATTCTTAGAGCGGAGTTCCGCCAAATCTTTTCTTTTTTTAAAGTCAGTAGCTGCAAATACTGCAGCTGCTGTCTTAAAATAAGGAAACGTACCTGTCCAGGGAGCCCGCGATGTCGGCACCCGAAGCCGATCTATCCCTCGGCTCTCGGGTGCTGCCCTTCCCATCTTCGGTAAAGGAATCAGGAAGTGAAGCCTTGCAGCTTCACTTCCTAGTTCCCTACTGCACGACTCGCGCTGCGCAATCCCACTGGTCCCTGCTGTCTTCTGGGGCCTGTGTGTCTCCCAGAAGGCAGCAGGGGGGGAGACGGCACCGGAAGGGGCGTCGATACCTGCGGGTGGCTCGGGCACCTATGCCCGGAAGAGGGAGCAAAATACCTGTATTAGACCAGTATCTGCTTCTCCCTCGCCCCTGAAAGGTGCCAAATGTGACACCGGAGAAGTTCCATTCTTGGGTGGAACTCAGCTTTAAGTGACTTTATTTCAAATCAAAAATGCAAAAGACAATAAAAATAATACTAACAGTCCTTGTCTGATAAGCACTATAGATGCTTCATCAGAAACTCAAGAATTCAATTTTGAGACAGAAATGATCGAGATGCTTGAACAACTCTACCATGATGATTCACTTACAGGACTAGACCTCTTTACCCAACACCTCCACACCTCTCCACCAGTACAACATTCTGGGTTAAAACCCAAATCAATTTTCTACCCATACCAATCAAAAGGCCCACACCTCACTACATTCTATAATATGGTATTCTCAGACCTAAAAAAGATGTGTGGTCAAGGTGAAACAAGCTCCACCTCTCTTGGCAGTCTCACTACAAAAGAAAAACTGGCCCTAAAAGCACTAACAGATAACACTGATTTAATCATAAAAACCGCTGACAAAGGTGGGGGAATCGTAATTCAGAATAGATCAGATTACATAAAAGAAGCAGAACGCCTACTTGCAGATAGTTCCACCTATCAAAAGTTACGGTCTGATCCATTACCAGAATTCCAAAATGATATTAATCTTCTTATCAATGGAGCTATCCAATCAGACATCATTGATAAGAATGAGGCATCCTTCTTACGGAGGGATTATTACCGCACTCCATACTTCTATCATATACCCAAGGTCCATAAAGATCAGACCAATCCCCCTGGAAGGCCCATAATCGCTGCCATGGACAGCATTACCTCTGGCTTATCCAAATATATTGATCACCATCTACAGCCCCTAGCTCAGGGACTGCAATCGTACATCCGGGATGGAACCCATCTATTGGATCTATTAAAACCATATAGATGGGAGGATCAATATATTTGGCTATCATTAGACGTGAACTCATTGTACACGTCTATTCCTCACACCTTTGGAATATCAGCCCTTAATCATTTTTTATCCCAGGACCCATATATGAGCAACAAACAGGCTTCGTTCATTTTGGATTGTGCCAAGTATTGTTTAACCCACAATTATTTTTCATTTAATGAACAGTATTACCTACAAATTCAGGGGACAGCTATGGGGGCCAATTTTGCGCCCCCATACGCTAATCTAGCAATGGGACTATGGGAGTGCAGATACATTTGGCAAAACAATCCGTTTCTCAGGCATCTCATTTTTTACGGTCGTTACATAGACGACATTATTATCATTTGGGATGGTCCAGCTGATGTTGTCAACCAGTTTGTGGCCCACTGCAATAATAATCCACATGGCCTAAGTTTCACTCATGTCATGGATAAAGAGAGATTAGCTTTTCTTGACCTTGACCTTTTTCACGTTGGCAATGAGATACATGCAAGGAACTTCTTCAAACCTACGGCAGGAAATTCCTTGCTGCATTACAAAAGTTGCCATTATGAAAAATGGAAAAACAATATCCCAAAAGGGCAATTTTGCCGACTATGGAGGAACTGTACATTAACGTCTGATTATATTGAACAAAGCCATTTACTAAGAAAAAAACTTAAAGATAAAGGATACCCAGAGTCATTGGTTGACCAAGCACAAAAATATTATTTGCAACCCATACCTGTTACCCAACATCAAAATGATAACACATCCAATTCATCAGGTCGTTTCATTACTAGGTTTCATACAAAATTCTCCAAAATGGAAGCAATATTTAGAAAACATTGGCCCATCCTCCTTGAAGATCCATATCTTAAAACCAGTCCTACCCAGTTATCCCAAAATCACCTATAAAAAAGCCCCCAATATAAAAAATCAAATAGCACCCAGTAAATTAAAGTCCATCAAGGAAACCACACCAGCACAGGCCCAGATGATTCCTCTCAAGGGCATGTTCCAATGTAGAAAAGCCATGTGCAAAACGTGTATGTTTGTCAAACAATGGAAAAAACAATTCACCACAAAAGGGAAAACTTATCTACTTGACAATTTCTACAATTGTGGTTCAGAGTTTGTAGTCTATGGCCTAAGTTGCCCATGCAATCTTATCTACGTGGGGCGCACGATACGCCCACTTAGGCAAAGATTCGGGGAACATAGAAGAAAAATAGAAAGTGGGAGGGACAAACATAGTGTCCCCCGCCACTTCTGCGAACACCATGCCAATTCTACTGAAGGCCTTGAAGTATGGGTTATTGAACAAATGCCAAAAAATTTACCCATAGCTGAGAGATTTCACAGATTATGTGAAAGAGAAACTTTCTGGATTTATTCTTTAGACGTCCTAAATCCTGGTGGAATTAACGAAGAATTAGAGATATCTACCATCCTATAGTAATACTGACCGAGAGAGATTAATATTATACGTCTATGAAGTAAGAACTCTGCCATAAACTTGCCATTTATCCAACAATATATATCCAATAGCCCCTCCCCCAATAGTAGTTGGGGTTCATTTTAACATAAAGTATCATTTTATATCCATACATATACATAGTATACATATATGCTCCAATTTTAACCCATTTTATCCATTTTTATTATCACAATAATAATTTTTAATTAATTTATTATAAATATTATTCCATTAGATAGTGCTATTGTGCACAAATGTGCCCATAATAATACTAATCATTTGTATATATTGCATATATACAGGGTTTATTAAGTGCATTTAGGTTATTACAAAAACATCTAGCTGAGTACCACTACAGTTAATTGAAATAGATGGATCTATTAATTCAGATATTTTGCCATAAGCAGTGATAGTAAACACAATAATATCATTACATATATACTAATGTTTTATACCAACAATCAATAGGCACATAATATCTAATTTTAACATGTATATATATATCTTTCCGTTTGGTCCCTTTTCTTGTAATATCACCTGTAATTGCAACTACATCCATTAGGTGGCGGTGCCATTAGAGCACTTAAATAGGCTGCAGTTTCCTGTATTCCCTAGCTTGAGAAAGGAGCGCGACCGAGTGCGCATGCTCTGAAACGCGTCGCCTTACGGCAGTACAGCACATACTTCGGATGTGCGTTCCAGCCTCCCAATTGACAATTCGGCGGTGCCCAAGCCTCTTTCTGGACTGACACAGATACCGGAAGCTTTTACCACACGGATCAGCCGTCAGCAATAGAGGAATAAGACTGTGGACATAGGAGGACGCAACCCTGTATGGCTATACTGAACTTCCCATGCCGGACTATCTAAGTCTTTAATGTGAGTGTTTTTAATGCTTATATACCATTAAATATACAGTTTACTAAGAGGCGCCTTTCCTGTTGTTTTTCCTCAGCTTTAAGTGAGCCTGATCCAATCCAGAAAGGTTACAACATGCCGTTTTTTCATTAATTTGTATGCCAAGAATAGTACAGCGATTAAAAAAAAAAAAGTGCATTCATGCGTCAGGAAAGGCAAATGTACGCACAATAAGCTACCTGAACTGCTGATGCCATGACAGTGACTAGTTCCCTCCTTTAGCTAAACCTTCCTAACCCCCCCCCCCCCCCCCCCCCTAATTTGCTTGATTCTCTGACAGGGTTATAAAATGACAAAATGACAAAGCTTTATTGGATCCCTACAGGTTACTGCCTGCCTTACAAATGGGTTCCCTTCCAAGCCATGTACAGGA
The DNA here is from genome assembly GCA_037952835.1 of Lithobates septentrionalis. NCBI lineage: Eukaryota > Metazoa > Chordata > Amphibia > Anura > Ranidae > Lithobates > Lithobates septentrionalis. The sequence goes on along the minus strand of JBBDGP010002269.1, from coordinate 1,462 downwards.
GACAACTCAGAGGATCCTCTCCTACAGAACAGGATTTATTTATTATTTCCCTTTCAAAAAGGTGGGATCAATCACTAAAAAAAATAAAATAAATAAAAGTCCAACAATTCCAGGTACTCCGGTATCCTCTCACACTCCAAAAACATGTCAATTGTCTCCTGTCTAATCTATCCCTATTTGTATGTATGCGAGTTAAAGGGATGTTAAAAATGTTCCTTGAGGGCAGGGACTGATGTGAATGTACAAATATGTAAAGCCAGGGCTTGGCAAATCCCGGTCGCCATGGCAACTAGAAATTGCATCCTGGCCTTTGTCAGCCCATTCCTGTGGACAGCTGCACTGCATGCCCTCTGTTTCCAGCTGCCCCCACTCCTCGCTCCCCCTATGCGCTTGCGGTCATTGGTTACAAGGACTGCCAATGTCCCTACCAACCAATGACGCTTTAGCACGCTGTGTGTGCACACGGAGGATTCCTGTCGGCTGCAGAACAGCCGCAAATGTTTTGGGTCATCTGCGCACCGCATCCAGATTGGTTGCCCAGCCGCCACCGCTTTGCTCTTTTATTGGCTGTAGAGGCGGCAGGGGCAGGCTGCGCATTGACTGGCTAAGGAACATGTCGCACTTTGATTGGCTCAAGCAGCAGCTCTGCATATTCATGGAAGACGTGGCCGCCGCTTTACCCAGCGACCTAGAGAGAGCGAAGAGGATGACCACCGCCAACATGATCTCTCTCACCAGACACAGAGAGAGACACCGAGCACAACGCCGGCATCACCCCGGGGGGGGGGGGGGATATATATATTGTATGTTACTTAATATTACAGGCTGAGGCTGAAAGACACCCCGCCATATAATCACTGACAGCCCATCACCCCCATATTATATATACAGAGGAAAAGACTAACGCCTAACTTTGTTAACTTTGTTAGCCGGCTCCTAGATTTAAAGAGAATTAATTGAGTCCTGTGTAAAGCACTGCGCTAATTAGATGGCGCTATACAAGTACCTGTAATAGTAATAATAGTCCATTTATAAAGAAAAGGAAGTACTGCATTCATCGAATGTATATTTTTCAGAGCAGAATTTTAAAATCCACCCAACAGAGATGGCAGATCATTTAAAGGGCCCTTTCATATAGGGTATCCTGTTCCAATCAATGGGGCTTCTGTCTGCTGATCGGGCTCAGTTTAGGCAGAACGGACAGACGCCCCTCGGCTCTATTGGCGGTAACCACTGTCTTCCATTTTTTTATTTAGCGGCCTGATCAGACCCAGGAGGTAGACACAAACCCATTTACTCCCCCCGCTGGTCCATAGGAAAACATGGACCTTCTGATCAGGTCCGCCTGAAAAACAAAAAAAAAAAAACAAAAAAAAAAAAAAAAAAAAACAGACAGGCAGATGTGATTGGAGCGCCTGTGTGAAAGGGGCCAATCATATATCTTATCTTTATGTAGATATTA
>JBBDGP010002267.1:600000-960047 GCA_037952835.1 Lithobates septentrionalis | reverse complement strand
TGAGACTTATTTTAGGCACTGTTGCTATTAAAAAAAAACAAAACACATACCTATTGTCCATCTATTATAGAGACCATTGTCAATTTAACATACTGGTACTAGACACCAGATGTTGTGATTAGCCTTTTTTTTTTTTTTTTTTTTGCATTATTCTATGATACATAAGCCATGAGTATGTAGTATAGTATACACACTATATATATATATATAGAGAGAGAGAGAGAAGAGAGGAGAGAGAGAGAGAGAGAGAGAGAGAGAGAGAGAGAGAGAGAGAGAGAGAGAGAGAGAGAGAGAGAGAGAGAGAGAGAGAGAGAAGAGAGAGAGAGAGAGAGAGAGAGAGAGAGAGAGAGAGAAGAGAGAGAGAGAGATCTACATACATATATATCTAGATATCTAGATAGATAGATAGATAGATAGATAGATGGATGGATAGATAGAGAGATGTACCTATATATATAGATCTATATCTATATATATATATAGATCTATATATATATATATATATATATATATATATATATATATATATATATATATATATATATATATATATATATTTATGTATAAATACGCAATATATATATTAATATAAGCATGTTAATATAATAATATATTAATATAATAATATAATTATAATATAAATAAATACAATAATAATTATTATATCATTATATTTATTTGGATCATAATTATATTAATATAATATATTATAATTATTATCATATAATATTATATATACATTATATTTATATATATTTATCTATATAGAGAGAGAGAGAGAGAGAGAGAGAGAGAGAGAGAGAGAGAGAGAGAGATTTTTTGTGTGTGTGTTTATTTATAGCAGTATTTGTACATATTTGCTAAAATTCTATAGCCACAAAACCAGGTGTTTATTATACACATGTGTTTACAGGACCCCCCCCCTACACCTAAACAGCAAAGGTAGGTGAACAGCTCTGCTATGGGAGCTGTCACCAGCTGGGTATTTGAGGACACCGTTTGCTGCTCAAGCCAATGTAACAACAGAAAGATGGCAGCAATCAGTCATTACACAGTAGGAGAGGTATTCCCCAACAGCATGCCCCCTACCATTCATAAAAGAGAACCTGTCTAATCTGTTCCTAGTCTAAAAAAAAAAAAAGCACTCTTTGCATACAGTATGTACATCCTATTTTCTTACCATTAGAGAGGGCATAGTGGGCTATGTCATACTACTCAATTACTAATTCATAGCAGAAACTGTGTATTTCTTGTGATAAAATGCTGCATGTTTTTTTTTCTTTTTTTTCTTTTACAGAATAATATAGCTAAGTATAGTCTTGTACTGAATTAATAAATGTATAATTCCTTGCAAGAGGTTGTCTTAGTGTGTAACCCATAAAAATAATACACGTGAAATGGATTATACATTGTTTTTTGAGTACATAGCCTGCAATATGAATAATCTAATATTAGGTTGAATAATTCAAGACTGATTACTGATTTAGCCTCTCATATATTTTACACGTTAACTTCTGATGTGAGATTTCAGTGTACATGCAATAAAATAAAATTTACATATTGGAATAAATCCAGCACAAGAGAACAATACAGCCTTAGAAAGTGAGTTGAAATTCAGATTTAGTGAAGGATTATATGATGTATATCGTGCTGCCTGGTTATTTTATACCTATGCAAATGGATGTAATATTATGGAAATGCTATTAGATGTGATAGCGAAGGTAATTCCTAGCTACCAGGGCCACAAGGTCTAAACACTGCTGGAATATTCATAAGGACGGTGTTCCCCCAGAATACTGCCAGCGTAGAGGAATATGAAAACCTCTTCTTTAATATAAATGCCACGCCGTTCAAAGCTTCATCAAGCAGAACAACTGTAAATGTAATGAATTTGTTCACGTTGGGTAACGCAGATGACTTTATGTTATTAAAATTAAGCGTTAAAAGAAAAGTAACTTTAAAATGAACGGTACAAATCAATTGCTGCCTGGTGGATTTTTTTTCCCCAGGTCACATCGACATTTTCTGGCACTAGGGGGCAGTGTGGCTGTTTGGAAGACGGATTCTACTACTAGCTTAGGTACACATACATACAATCTTATATATAAATATATATATATATATATATATATATATATATATATATATATATATATATGTACAAAAAATCAAAAAATCGCTCCTCTTGAACTGACTTTGAACTAAAAAAGAAAAAAAAATTAAATTGTTTAATATAATGAGATACAACCCTTTTGGATTTGGGCTACTACTAATTAGTCATAGATCTCCCTTTTTATGTTGCAGAAAAACAAGTTTATTAAAATATAATTTACCAACGTTACAAAAGGCTTGATACAGATATAACAGACAAAAAAAAAAAAAAGACATTGTACCTTTTAGGTAGAAACTTTCAATAAGCAAATCAGCCTAGTGCAACAGTCAGCGAGATGGGTCCAAAAAGGGAAGGGAAGCACGATCGTGTTTTTATTCCATCAGCTGAGCTCCTTTCAGTTATCGCACTGCATTGTACTTTAATGCTCCCATTTTATCCATCCCATAAACTATGGCATGGCAAGACATCGCAGGTCCCCATTCCCCCGTCACTTTGCAAAGTAATAATTTCCATGTCCAAATCCATTTCTTTTCTACTTCTGAAATCTCTTAGCCATCAGCAAGGAGGATAGTTCACATGAAAACTAATTACACAAAATCAATATTTAATCACAGCACAGCATCCAGATCCTGCAGAAAAAAAAAAAAAAATCCTTTTAAAATCTACTGCAATATACAAATTGGCTTCCTCCTCCTTTCATTTACACATGCCAAGGTTGAAAATATTTCTATTTATTTCTGCTTTCCTAGCAGCAGTGGGTGGATGGCAGAGCCATCACTGCACCCTACAGCCTTTGACAACTTCTCCTCGCCATCTCTGCACTTCACAATAGCACCATCTAAAAAAAAACCCACAAATTTCCTGCAGGACTTCAATATAACAAACAAATATAACAAATATTTACTAACGTTGGTGACTTGATATAATAAAAAATAAACACTGATCCAAAATAAAATTTTTTTTTTCTGGTGGGTTATTTTTTAATTACCAATCAGACTTTTGGTACAGTTTAATTTCTTTTTTTTTTCGATCAAAGCCTGATCTGTTGGAATGGAACGTCTTGCCACTTGCCAGCGTGCCAGGGGACGGATGCTTTAATTAAGATTACTGGGATAAATATTTCATAAAGAACAGGGCCAGATGATACATTACAACAATCGTTTTTCATCTGCAAACAATTCTATCCTTTAGGCTAGGACGATTTGTGGTAGTGCGACGAAAATCGCCTGTGATCGCTACACGTTGTCGCAATCCATCGCACGCATCTTGCAACACTATGGTGTTGATTTACTAAAACTGGAGCGTGCAAAATCTGGTGCAGCTGTGCATGGAAGCCAATCAGCTTCTAAGGCTATGTTTCCACTATTGCGCCCCCAAAGTCACGCGATTTTGCTGTGATTTTTTACCGCGATTTTACCGCGACTTTTTACCGCGATTTGAAGCAATGCCTGTGTCTATGGACCTCAAGTCGCATCAAAGTGGGACCAAAGTAGTGCAGGGACTACTTTGAAGTCGCTGCGACTTGAAGTCGCACAGATATGAACGGTACTCATTGGAAATCATGGGGTACTATTTGTCATGCGACTTTTCAGTCCCAAGTCGCATGAAAAGTCGCACTAGTGGAAACATAGCCCCAGCTTGTTCAATTAAGCTTTGACAATAAGTGCCGGTTCACATCAGTGCGCTGTGCGAGATCACATGTGATTCGCACCGCACTGCAAATCCCATTCTATGTCTGTGCGATGCAATTTCAGCCATACAGGTAGTATGGCTGAATTTGCATTGCATTCGGACCAAACTCGCACGGTCCCTTTTATTGGTCCACACCAGAATCGAATCGCATGTTCACACCCATGCGATTCGATTCCTGTCCAAACTGACAGTTCGCACTGCTATATGAAAACAGAAATGGGGGTGTCACTAACATTGCATTGACACTCCCAGCAGTTTGCATATTGCAGTGTGAACTGCTGTGTGAGTGGGGTGCGATGCGGGAACCCGCAGTGGGTTTGCAGTGTTCCCGCATCGCACCTATGTGAACCGAGCCTAAAACATGGAAGCTGATTGGCTACCATGCACAGCTGCATCAGATTTTGCACCGTCCAGTTTTACTAAATCAGCCCCTGTGCGACTATTAGCGATAAGTCACACATTCCACATTCCGTAGCGACTGTGATTTTAATAGCACAACCTCACTAACAAAAATCACCTAGCCTTGTTTCAGAGGTGTATACATTGAATAAAGCTCAATACACACCTTACAATCTGATTGTACAACCTCCTTTACATCTAGTGCAAGTGCCTGCCAGATAAGATACAAATTGGGTAGATTAGATATGTCTTCATGTTACAAAGTTTTGGTAAATCTAAATAAGATTGAACATGTATTAGTCAATAGCAGAAGATTCAATCTAACTACCTCTAGGTCAGTGATGGTGAATCTTGGCACCCTAGATATTTTAGAACTACATTTCCCATGATGCTCAACTATACTGCAGAGTGCATGAGCATCATGGGAAATGTAGTTCTAAAACATCTGGGGTGCCAAGGTTCGCCATCACTGCTCTAGGTGAGTACAGAAGGGCACAGGGCAACTCACACTACATCAGATCAGCACATGAAAAGCTTATGTAATAGTAGCCACACATACTTCAATTGTATTATCCAGCCCATAGGGTGGACTTACTAAAGGCAAATAGATTAGACACTTTGCTACGCAGTTGCACTCATTCACCCCAGAGCTTAGTGAATGTGGTGAAGCTTTATTTTGTAAAGAATACCCAATCAGGTGCAAGGAAAGTCAAAAAAAAAAAGAAAATCATTTTTGCTTGCACATGATTGGATGATGGAAATCAGCACATTCACTAAGGCCTGATTCACACCTATGCGTTGTTTTTAGTGCATTTTGCAGAAATGCACTACAGTCCATTTAACATGGTTTCCTTTGGGACACGATCACATCTATACATTTTTCAGCCGACGTGTTTTTGGAAAGGGTCAGGGACTTTTTTAAGCGCAACACGGTGCGTTTTTGGTTCAATAGACTTCTAATGGACACTCTGCGGAAACGCATGTCGTGCGTTTTTGTATGTGTTTTGCCTAACAACAGAAACCATCTCTCCTTAAAAAAAAAAAAGAAGAAAAAACACAAAATGCAAAACGCATGTGCAAAAATGCACTGTAAAAAGCACTGCAGAAACAGGTCAAAAGTAAACTGCATAGATGTGAGCCAGGCCTAAGATCTGGGGAAAATTAGTGCAACCGCACTTGCAAAAAGCCCAGCCTATTTGCCTTTAGTAAATCCACCCCCATGTGTGATCTGATCAAAACAATTGAATCAGCAAACAATCGAATAATCATACACCCCCCCCCCCTTCTGATTTAGATGTGATCAAAATGAGTAGCGGGAAATTGATTGATTGTCTTGCATCGTTCAGAATGCTTTGTTTACGGATTTGACCGTAGTTCGATTGATCCTATTATAAAGTGAGAACAGGGGTGCGAATGATAATTTTGATCATACTATTGATCAAAATCCACAAATGGGTTGACGACTTTATATATACATCTATATATATAATCTATATATAATATAGATTCATTATTCTTATTGGGAGAGACGGATCAGAAAACAAATCAATTGTTTCTAGAAGCGTGTATGGCCACCTTAACAGCTCCATCCAATGGGTCAATGACATCTTCACTGACTGTAATGCCCCGTACACACGGTCGGACTTTGTTCGGACATTCTGACAACAAAATCCTAGGATTTTTTCCGACGGATGTTGGCTCAAACTTGTCTTGCATACACACGGTCACACAAAGTTGTCGGAAAATCCGATCGTTCTGAACGCGGTGATGTAAAACATGTACGTCAGGACTATAAACGGGGCAGTGGCCAATAGCTTTCATCTCTTCATTTATTCTGAGCATGCGTGGCACTTTGTCCGTCGGATTTGTGTACACACGATCGGAATTTCCGACAACAGATTTTGTTGTTGGAAAATTTTATAGCCTGCTCTCAAACTTTGTGTGTCGGAAAATCCGATGGAAAATGTGTGATGGAGCCTACACACGGTCGGAATTTCCGACAACAAGGTCCTATCTCACATTTTCCATCGGAAAATCCGATCGTGTGTACGGGGCATTATTATGGGGATGATTTACTAAAACTGGAGAGTGCAAAATCTTGTGCAGCTCCAATCAGCTTGCAGGTTTTATTGTCAAAACTTAACTGAACAAGCTAAAGTTAGAAGCTGATTGGCTACCATGCACAGCAGGGGTTGGTTTACTAAACCTGGAGAGTGCCAAATCTGGTGCAGCCCTGCATGGTAGCCAATCAGCTTCTAACTTCAGCCTGTTCTGTGAAGATTTTACAATGAGCCCTCATTCACATTGGAGTGAGTTGTCATGCGATTTGACCAAGTCGCAGCCTATTGCCCACAATGGCACTCTTCCAATCGGTGCGACGCCGACTTTCCGGTGCCGCACCAATTTGAAAAAGTAGTTCCTGCACCACTTTTGGCAATTTTGGGTGTAACTTTAATAAACATCTGTGCATGAAACTGCACAGATGTCTTTCAAGTCGCACCTGAAGTCGCACTGAAATGCGGCTTTGAAAGCACGCAATTTCAGATGAAGTTGCACGGTTTCAAAGCCACGTTCAATGTGAACGAGGGCTTAGGCCCCGTTTACACTGATGCGACAATCACTCTGACTTTGGAGCACTTGTCTCATCAGAAGTTGGACCAAATTCAGTATAATGGAATCGTTCTAATTGGTGCGACTTGAGTCACTCCGACTTAGAAAAAGGTTCCTGCACTACAGTGATGGGAAAAAAAGTATTTGATCCCCTGCTGATTTTGTACGTTTGCCCACTGACAAAGAAATGATCAGTCTATAATTTTAATGTTAGGTTTATTTTAACAGTGAGAGACAGAATAACAACAAAAATATTTAGAAGAACGCATTTCAAAAAAGTTATAAATTGATTTGCATTTTAATGAGTGAAATAAGTATTTGACCCATTCACATAACATGACATAGTACTTGGTGACAAAACCCTTGTTGGCAATCACAGAGGTCAGACGTTTCTTGTAGTTGGCCACCAGGTTTGCACACATCTCAGGAGGGATTTTGTCCCACTCCTCTTTGCGGATCCTCTCCAAGTCATTAAGGTTTCAAGGCTGATGTTTGGTAACTCGAACCTTCAGCTCCCTCCACATATTTTCTATGGGATTAAGGTCTGGAGACTAGGCCACTCCAGGACCTTAATGTGCTTCTTCTTGAGCCACTCCTTTGTTGCCTTAGCCGTGTGTTCTGGGTCATTGTCATGCTGGAATACCCATCCATGACCATCCATGACCTGACAGAAGGAGGTTCTCACCCAAGGTACATGGCCCTGTCCATCGTCCCTTTGATGCAGTGAAGTTGCCCTGTCCCCTTAGCAGAAAAACATCCCCAAAGCATAATGTTTCCACCTCCATGTTTGATGGTGGGGATGGTGTTCTTGGGGTCATAGGCAACATTCCTCCTCCTCCAAACATGGCGAGTTGAGTTGATGCCAAAGAGCTCGATTTTGGTCTCATCTGACCACAACATTTTCACCCAGTTCTCCTCTGAATCATTCAGATGTTCATTAGCAAACTTCAGACAGGCCTGTACATGTGCTTTCTTGAGCAGGGGGACCTTGCAGGCGCTCCAGGATTTCAATCCTTCACGGTGTAGTGTGTTACCAGTTGTTTTCTTGGTGACTATGGTCCCAACTGCATTGAGATCATTGACAAGATTCTCCTGTGTAGTCCTGGGCTGATTCCTCACTGTTCTCATGATCATTGAAACTCCACGAGGTGAGATCTTGCATGGAGCCCCAGACCGAGGGAGATTGACAGCTATTTTGCGTTTCTTCCATTTGCGAATTATCGCACCAACTGTTGTCACCCTCTCACCAAGCTGCTTGGCGATGGTCTTGTAGCCTATTCCAGCCTTGTGTAGGTCTACAATTTTGTCCCTGACATCCTTGGACAGCTCTTTGGTCTTGGTGGAGAGATTGAAATCTGATTGATTGCTTCTGTGGACAGGTGTCTTTTATACAGGTAACAAGCTGAGATTAGGAGCACGCTCTTTAAGAAAGTGCTCCTAATCTCAGCTCATTACCTGTAGTGAAGACACCTGGGAGCCAGAAATCTTGCTGATTGATAGGGGATCAATTACTTATTTCACTCATTAAAAGGCAAATCAATTTATAACTTTTTTTAAAAGCGTTTTTCTGGATATTTTTGTTGTTATTCTCTTTCACTGTTAAAATAAACCTACCATTAAAATCATAGACTGATTATTTCTTTGTCAGTGGACAAACGTACAAAATCAGCAGGGGATCAAATACTTTTTTCCCCTGACTGTACTTTTGGTCCGACTTTGGTCCGACTTGCATTGACTTCTGTTAAAGAAGTTGTATGCAAGTTGCACCGAAGTTGCGATGTGTTCCGACTTCAAAGTCGTGTGACTTTATACTCAGGGGCAGTGTGAACCCAGGCTAAGCGACTTAGCTGCGGATTCCGCACTGCATCAAAATCACAACCCGTTGATGCAAACCTATTCTGGAGTATATGTTAAAGCGGAGTTCCAGGTGTTTCTGTGTTTATTAAAAATCAGCAGCTGCAAAAAGTGTAGTTGCTGACTCTTAATATACAGACACTCACCTGTTCCACGGTCCAGCAAAGCGGCCACCCGAAGCCTCGCTTCTCTCCCCCTCCTCTCCGCAGCGCCGGCATTGTAAGTGTGGGTACTTGGCTGTGACAGCTTGCGGCTTCACAGCAGGGTGTGCACTGCGCTGTCCTGATTTGCCGGGCAATCTTCTGGGACCTGTGACGTGTCCCAGAAGATTGCAGGGAGGGAGGGGGAGAGGAGGAGTCACCTAGGCGGCAAGACTGGAAGTGGGAGCTGGGTACCTGTCAAATGTGGCATGTCAGGGGGTCAGGAGTCCTTAGGCTAAACCCTGGAAGCTGATTGGTTTGTATGCAGAGCTGAGTGAGTGCAGAGTCCAGGGTGTGAAAATAGAGTGAAGCAATGTGATTAGGGTGATGGAGGTGAATATTGGGGGTGATCTCCAGGCATGGGATTGGGGTGATGGAGGTGAATATTGGGGGTGATCTCCAGGCATGTGATTGGGGTGATGGAGGTGAATGTTGGGGGATGATCTCCAGGCATGTGATTGGGGTGATGGAGGTGAATGTTGGGGGATGATCTCCAGGCATGTGATTGGGGTGATGGAGGTGAATATTGGGGGTGATCTCCAGGCATGTGATTGGGGTGATGGAGGTGAATACTGGGGGTGATCTCCAGGCTGTGATTGAGGTAAATATTGGGGGTGATCTCCAGAGTTTGATGGAGGTAAATATTGGGGTGATCTCCAGGGTTTGATGGAGGTAAATATTGGGGTGATCTCCAGGGTTTGATGGAGGTAAATATTGGGGTGATCTCCAAGCTGTGATGGAGGTAAATATTGGGGGTGATCCCCAGGGTTTGATGGAGGTAACTATTGGGGTGATCTCCAGGGTTTGATGGAGGTAAATATTGGGGTGATCTCCAGGGTTTGATGGAGGTAAATATTGGGGTGATTTCCAGGCTGTGATGGAGGTAAATATTGGGGTGATCTCCAGGCTGTGATGGAGGTAAATATTGGGGTGATCTCCAGGGTTTGATGGAGGTAAATATTGGGGTGATCTCCAGGCTGTGATGGAGGTAAATATTGGGGGTGATCCCCAGGGTTTGATGGAGGTAACTATTGGGGTGATCTCCAGGGTTTGATGGAGATAAATATTGGGGTGATCTCCAGGGTTTGATGGAGGTCAATATTGGGGTGATTTCCAGGCTGTGATGGAGGTAAATATTGGGGTGATCTCCAGGGTTTGATGGAGGTAAATATTGGGGGATGATCTCCAGGGTTTGATGGAGGTAAATATTGGGGTGATCTCCAGGGTTTGATGGAGGTAAATATTGGGGGTGATCTCCAGGGTTTGATGGAGGTAACTATTGGGGTGATCTCCAGGGTTTGATGGAGATAAATATTGGGGGTGATCTCCAGGGTTTGATGGAGGTCAATATTGGGGTGATTTCCAGGCTTTGATGGAGGTAAATATTGGGGCGATCTCCAGGGTTTGATGGAGGTAAATATTGGGGGTGATCTCCAGGGTTTGATGGAGGTAAATATTGGGGTGATCTCCAGGGTTTGATGGAGGTAAATATTGGGGTGATCTCCAGGGTTTGATGGAGATAAATATTGGGGTGATCTCCAGGCTGTGATGGAGGTAAATATTGGGGGTGATCCCCAGGGTTTGATGGAGGTAACTATTGGGGTGATCTCCAGGGTTTGATGGAGATAAATATTGGGGTGATCTCCAGGGTTTGATGGAGGTCAATATTGGGGTGATTTCCAGGCTGCGATGGAGGTAAATATTGGGGTGATCTCCAGGGTTTGATGGAGGTAAATATTGGGGGTGATCTCCAGGGTTTGATGGAGGTAAATATTGGGGTGATCTCCAGGGTTTGATGGAGGTAAATATTGGGGGTGATCTCCAGGGTTTGATGGAGGTAACTATTGGGGTGATCTCCAGGGTTTGATGGAGATAAATATTGGGGTGATCTCCAGGGTTTGATGGAGGTCAATATTGGGGTGATTTCCAGGCTTTGATGGAGGTAAATATTGGGGCGATCTCCAGGGTTTGATGGAGGTAAATATTGGGGGTGATCTCCAGGGTTTGATGGAGGTAAATATTGGGGTGATCTCCAGGGTTTGATGGAGGTAAATATTGGGGTGATCTCCAGGCTGTGATGGAGGTAAATATTGGGGGTGATCCCCAGGGTTTAATGGAGGTAACTATTGGGGTGATCTCCAGGGTTTGATGGAGATAAATATTGGGGGTGATCTCCAGGGTTTGATGGAGGTCAATATTGGGGTGATTTCCAGGCTTTGATGGAGGTAAATATTGGGGTGATCTCCAGGGTTTGATGGAGGTAAATATTGGGGTGATCTCCAGGGTTTGATGGAGGTAAATATTGGGGTGATCTCCAGGCTGTGATGGAGGTAAATATTGGGGGTGATCTCCAGGGTTTGATGGAGGTAAATATTGGGGTGATCTCCAGGCTGTGATGGAGGTAAATATTGGGGGTGATCTCCAGGCTGTGATGGAGGTAAATATTGGGGTGATCTCCAGGGTTTGATAGAGGTAAATATTGGGGGTGATCTCCAGGGTTTGATGGAGGTAAATATTGGGGTGATCTCCAGGCTGTGATGGAGGTAAATATTGGGGGTGATCTCCGGGGTTTGATGGAGGTAAATATTGGGGTGATCTCCAGGCTATGATTGGGGTAAATTTTGGGAGTGACAGCTGACAACACTGGGGATCACCAACTCCAGGCAGTGCATTAAGGAGACCCCCTATTCCTCGTGGCAGACAAAAGGATACCGCTGGTGCTGGCCGTGCCCTGGTAGGAGCTGAGAAGTCAGTGGCAGTGGCTGGGCTAGGATGGCAATCAATGGCAGCCCGGCGTGCTCGGTGTTGTAATAGATCAGGACCACCTTAAGCGCAGGCCCCGCCCCCTCCGCGCTGACATTGGCTGGCCGCTAGTGCGAGGAATGGATTGCTGAAATGCTAAACTTGTTGCTCGCTGATCGGAGGGGAGAGGAGACACACAGTCACACATCGGCACAGCCAGCCTTCTTCTTCTACCATGAGACTTGTCACCGAGCCCGCTCCGGACATCCAGGAGGAGCGCTGATCACCCCCATCCTCCTCTTCATCATCCTCCTCCTCCTCCTCCTCCCCGGTCCCCCCAGCGCACCATGTGAGCTCCTCCGTGCCCCCGATCTCTGCATGCTTCCCCCCCCCCGGGAATGATGTTCGGGCTGGAGCAGTTTGAGCCGCAGATCAATAGCAGAAGCAGCAGCACTAGCAGCAGCTCCGCCGCCGGCCAAGGAGAGAGGAACTTCGCCATGAGCGCCCACTTCAAGAGCGCTGCCTTCCACCCCGGGGGCACGTCCGGGGCTGTGGATCCTGCCATGGGAGCTCTGGGCGAGCCTGCCATGCTGGGCATCAACCTCAACCTCAACGGAGGAGAGCCTTATGGATACCATACCAGGGGACACTCGGATCTCCACCCTGCTGGGATGCAGCCTGTCCATGGCTTCTTCAACAACCAACCTCCTCATCACCATCACAGTCACCCCAACCCTCACCAGCATCACCCCCACTTCCCTGCCAACTTTGCTGGGCCTGAGCCCACCGCCTCCTGTCTGCACGGTGGCCGGCTCATGGCTTACAACAACAACCTTGGCACCCAGCAAGGCTTCGGCGAAGGCTACGAACAGATGTCCGAGGGCCAGCAATCGGGTGAGGGCTTCGGACAGCAGAGATCGGGCAACCTACCCGATTTCCAGCATGCCAACTCCACCGCCTCCAACCACGCTGTCCCGGCCCCTTGCCTTCCCCTAGACCAGTCTCCCAACCGTGCTGCCTCTTTCCATGGGCTTCCTGCGTCCACTTCTTCGGATTCTCACAACCTGGAACAAAGAAGGATCCACAACCAAGCAGGCGTCGATGCTCTGGAATACAATTATCCCAGCGACGGCCCGTCCGGACACTTTGAGGTACCTGTGTTTTCTCCTTCCGAGTCCGAGGGTCATTACGGTGCTGGTCGGCAGGTTCCCAACAGCACCTTCCCCGGTGCTTCTGTTTTGCCTAGACCTCCCGGCATGGTGGGCATGTCCAAAGTTCACCCACAACAGCAACAGCAGCAGCATGGGGTGTTCTTTGAAAGGTTTGGAGGTGCTCGTAAGATACCTGTGGGCATGGAGCCTGCAGTCAATGCCAGACACCCCCTCCTCCAACAGCAGCAGCAGCAGCAACAGACAGGTTTGATTGCCAGACAAAACTCATGCCCGCCAGCGATTGCCAGGCAGCAGCAAACTGAAGGCAATACCCCTAACCCAAACTTGCCAGACAATGGACCAGTAATGCAGAACCAGCATACGCAGTTTGAGTATCCCATTCAAAGACTAGAGAATAGAAATATGCATCCCTATTCTGAGTCCATGTTCAATATGCAGCAGGGACCTCCGCAGCAACCTCCAAATCAAAGATTGCAACACTTTGATGCCCCATATATGAATGTCACCAAAAGGCCCAGGTTTGACTTTTCAAATAATCACGGGGTTGAGAACTGTGCTGCCTGGAATAACAACAGTATTCACAATGCCGGCATTGACAGTCACCTTTCTCCCTCCACCTACCCTGGCCTCCCAGGGGAATACCCTCCTCAAGTGCCGGACAGCTTCCCCCCTGGCCCAGCTCTACAGCACCCAGGTTCGGATCACCAGTCATTGCAACAGAGACAGAACGCTGCAATGATGATTAAACAAATGGCTTCCAGAAACCAACAGCAAAGAATGAGACAAGCTAATTTGCAGCAATTGGGCCATCATGGCGATGTTAATCAAAGCGGCATTGTCCATGGAGGTCAAGTGGGGAGTATTCCGCCGCCTAACTTTGATCGTGAAGGAGGGAGGATTGGTAGCTTTGATCCTCAGAATCCACATGTAGGCCAGGAAAATGCTTGGTTTCCTGGACCTCACCCACCAGGTGACATTTTGCAAAGGAGAATGGCTGGGTCAAATCTCCCTACAGATCCTACATCCCATGATATTAATTTGCAGCAAAATGGATCAAACATGCTTTTTAGGCCGGGTGTTAACAGAATGGGTATGCAGGAGCCACTGGGGCTACCAGGAGAAGGACATGTTCCTGCCTTACATTCTCCGGGTATGCACTCACAGTATGGAAACAACATGGCTAACCTTTCCCAAATGCAATCACCGGGAGGTGGTGTGGGCATGAACAGTACCCCAGCTGACAGAAGGGGCGCTCCAGACTTTGTAGCACCAGCTATAGGCCAACAGCCAGGATTTCCATTTGTTGGATCAAATAGACAGACGACACCTCATAACCCACCTGGTGTAAATTCATCCCCGAGTTCATACCCACCACAGTCCGATTTTCAAGCAAGCCAGCGCTCAACAGCCAGCAAATTAGGGGCACTTTCACTTGGTTCCTTCAGTAAGGCTAATGCAAAGGAAAACATGTTTGGACAAAGTTGCTTAGCTGCCCTTTCTACAGCTTGTCAGAATATGATTGCTAGCTTAGGTGCACCAAACCTCAATGTGACATTTAATAAAAAAAGCCAAGCAGAGGGAAAGAGAAAATTGAGCCAAACAGAGACTGAGCTGAATGGCAACAGTGGGAATAGCTCTACTTCTGATTATTTCTCTGGGGGCTCTTCTCAAGGCAATCAGGGTCCTGGTGCTACAACTAATAACAGTAAATCTACAGGGCAGAGTGGGACATCACAACCCACACAGGGAGAAACTAGTCTTTCCCCAAACTACAACATTGAAGTCACTCCTGGCAATGATGGCAAACCAGTGACTGGAGGTGGACGAGGGAGGGGTCGGAGAAAAAGAGACAGCGGACATGTAAGCCCAGGTAACTACTTTGATAAGTATTCTGCAGACAGTGGGGGCGCAGTTGTGAGCCCAGGGCAGCAGGGCCAAACTGCCAATCAAGTAGAACCTGGTGGCACTCCTCATGATAAGCCCCTGACCTCTCCATCTTGGGGGAAAAGTAATGAGCTACTCCTGAGTGACCAACCTGACCTCATGTCATCTTTGGACAGTGGAATTCAAAGTGTGACTAAATCAGATAGTAGTTCACCTCATGTTGACTTCTCCGAAGATGTCAACACTACTTATGGCAATGAAGATGAAGTTTCTTCTAGTTCAGATAATAACATATCAAAACCCAATAACTGTCCTTTGGTAACAGGGTCTCCAAAAATTCAGCGGAGTGAACACGGACTTCTTAATGGACAAAAACCCATGGGTCTAAATTTACTAAATAACACTACCTCTCTCCCGGACAGTTATGGGTTGAGCAGTACTGGGGCTGGCCACCCTGGCACCCCAGGGATGGAACAGGTCCGCACTCCTACTAGCACATCGACCCAGGATGAGATTCACCCTTTAGAGATACTCCAAGCACAGATCCAGCTTCAGAGACAGCAGTTCAGCATTTCTGAAGACCAGCCCTTGGGGATGAAAAATAAAAAAAGTGACTGTACTGCTCAAAATGTGGACAGTGAATTGAACAGTTGTTGCTCTGACAATGTCAAAAATTCTATGAGTACGATAGACCTTGACTCTCTCATGGCAGAGCATAATTCTACCTGGTACCTGCCTAATGAGAAATCATTGATGGAGGGAGAGGAAGACGACAAGTCTATCACACCTTGGGAAAAATCAAAGAGCCAACAAACCAACAAAGAAGGTATATACATTTAATTATACACTTTGTGCATACTCTGTTTCCTCCTTTAGGCATGTTACCTGTTAAAAATGCCCTTTCTGTTAAAAAAAAAAAAAAAAAAAACCTATTCTTGTCAATGGAATAGCTTCAGTACTTGACCAGCACATAATAAAAATCAAGCCACATATTCTTAAAACCTCATTTTAATTAATTTTCTATTTGCTAAGGCTAGCCAGTACAAAGAAGCATTGCTGGAACCATTCTTTTTTTTGCAGCCTGATTAAGCAATACTTAAATTGATCTTTAAGCCCAGAAACCGTTTTTTTTTTTTATCTAACAAATATCACTTCTTGGACGTTCAAATGCAAAGTGTGCATAGTTACAAATTTACAATCCTTTATTTTTACCCATACAAAAGAGGAAGTATTCGTTCCCATTATAGTCCTGATAAAATGCTATCGGTTAATTAATAGGAGCTGCCTGCAGGGCAAGGACAGAGGGTAATCAATGTTTACTGTTCAATTTACCCTAGAAGAGATATATAACCCTTTACCTTATTATCATTAGGGGTTACCACGTTTCACAAGTGTACAGTAATAGCATACTGTGCATTTGTGCTGTGTATATTTACACACTTCTATACACATAAAGAATGCTTAATATTTCAGGCTGTACATGGGACCACGATTTTAGTTTTAGGTTCATTTACCTGAGATGCCATGTGGTTTATTTTCTCTGTTAATTCTGCAATAATCTATTGTAAATTGTACAGCTTTATTGTGTGTGTGTGTGTTTGTGTAATATATATATATATATATATATATATATATATATTAGTACACACACACACGCATGCAATCATACTTATTTGGATTCTATGGGATGTTTTATTGAATGTTTTATTCATGTTGAATAGCTTTGTTATTCTAAAATAATTCAAGGTTTCTGAAAACAACAACAAAAGAAAAAAAAAACTTCTGTAATGTATTTATTTCTTGCATGAATCTATTTTGTATGTTTTTGAAAATGTGAAATGCAATCTAATATAACTTTATTTTCACAAATCCCTCAGTTTATTGTCTTTGCTTTATTTTTTTTTATTTTTTTTAATTCCTCCACATTTTTCAGATGCAGGGTTAGGGTTGTGTGTGGATTGATGCTTGGTCATTTTAGATTGATTCCCTCTGCTACAAGCGCAAGGTGAAAAGAAAAGCATCACATTTAATCCAATCTTTTGCTCTTATTTTTTAATAGGCAGCACTCCATTCAATATTGTAATACTATGGGAATCACAGTTTGGTTTCTAAATAGCTGGATTTTTTTTTTGTTTTTTGTTTTTTGTTTTTTTAATACTGATGTGCTCTAGTCTGACATTTGCTGGAGTAGACCACTGCAGATCAAAAGACTTAAGATATTAGGGGATAGGTTAAAGAGAAATAAAAAGAGAGTTTGGATGGTTTAAACGTGCATCATTTAATGGCCATGGTTTTGGCTGGCTTTACAGCTTTGAGTTTTGAAGCATGAATAGAAGTCCCCGCTGTTTGCCTCTTTGTCCCTGTTTAATGCTCAGCTCAGGAGGGCCACTATTTGAGGAATGAATCTTTAGCATGCACAGCAGACTCCAGAGCACATCAGCATTCCCCATGCTATGCTCAAGCCACAGCAGAAATTGCTGTGTTTGGGGCCCTTCCTCTTGAATTGAAGATGGAATTATTTGTGTTCTATGGTGCTCTCTAAATTAAAAAAAATAATAATATATATATATAAATATCTATATATCTATATATATATATAGATATATTTTTTCCCACATCATTACTTATCTTATACTTTTTTATGTAAACAGTGAATTCAGCCATGTTTTTTATTTATTAGCTTATTTTGTTGATAGTCTGATTATAATTATTTATCATGGGTTTAATTAAATTAGCTTTAGGAAAAGCCACTTTTAAAGTTTATTTTTTATAAAAATCTAATCAAAAAAAGAAAATACATATACATATATATATATCTATATATAGATTATATAGATATAGATATAGATATAGATATCTCGTTTAGAACTATATGTAAAATATATCTATATATAGATATATCTATATCCTATTTAGATTTATCTATATCTCTATAGCCATATAGATCTCTCTATCTGTCTATATAGATATCTATCTATCTATGTATAAATATATACATATACACACATTGTTTTCATCTTGTATGCATATACTAAGTGTGTTTGTGTGTGCCCATGCATGTGTATGAAATACATATAAAACTGTGTATGTGTATATCACACATATCTGAATGAAGTGTTTATAAATATTCCATTGACCCCATGGGTAAACACAGCCTTGGAGTTACCTATTGTTTTAATTTGTGGGCACCTTTAATATTGGAATTTTTTTTATTTTTTTTTTTGCTGCTTATTTCTTATTAACAATAGATTTCTTATCGTTTGGCTATACAGTGTGTAAAGTGAATCAATATACAACAATTGCTCCCTGTTCTTTCTCAAAGCCATTTTCTGTTTATTATAAGTGGCCACAAGCATTTAACCTCACTGCATAACCTTTGCTCTCCAGTGACACGTTTTAATTTAAGGGAAATAATTTAGACCATTGAAACAAAAGTGAATTAGGAGATTGAAACAGAAGGGGGGGAAAACATGTAAAATATGTTTTGTATTTTTGTTTATTCATTTTAAAATTGCATTTAGATAAAAATCCAACAGTCTTCATTAGACTAAAGCTTGGAAAGGTGTCCAAGTGATGCTAACATCTTACCTACTGGAAAAAACCCCCCTTTTTTTTTTTTAATATAATAGTCAAAGTCGGTTTAACTATACGTCATAGCGATATTTTTTCAGAATCTAAGTAACATGGTAATATGTGTACGGGGAAGGATGAGCTTTCAGGGAAGGATAAGCTTTGGTGATGAAGGGGTTAAGTCCATTATGTTTTTTTTTTCTTCCTTTTCTTAAAATTCCTAAGGTCTCTGCAAATGCCTTCATTTGACATTTGCTCTGCAGGAACATGTAACCTAAAACCACACAGGTGTTAATCGAGCTGGATGTAAATGGATACAAGTTGCCCTGGATGTGTACTATCACATTTTTTTCTCCTTTATTTTTACATTGTTTTTATTTATTTTTTTACATCTTAATTGACTACTTATTTGACTAAAACCTGTGATACATTTAATTAACGATCATTATTACACACTTAGTGTTTTTTTTTTTTTTTTAGACTATTTCTTTCCAGCTGACTTTTGGCTTTACCCATTATAAACTTCAAAAATGTTTAAAGTGCTGTTTTTGAGACTAAAGTATTAATTACCTTTCTTATATGTCTCCAAAATAATATGTGCAAATACATGAAAAAGAAGGGAATATTGTTCTTTGTATTAGCTAGGTAATAGCTGGTGCTATAGTTCTTTTTAAATGTAAAATAGTCATCTATGAAGGATTTGTATACAATAGACTTCATGTCTTTTAATAAATGATTTAGATGAGCTGATTGCACTGATAAAGAGCAGGCACAGATAATTCTCCCAGTGAACATTTGAAAGAGCCTGCGCTGATCTTTATGTCATACTGTATGGTGAAGGCTAAACTTTTTGTCGTAATTAGCCATCTTACCCCATGGGCAATTAAAGTATGTCTAAATTTCAATAGTGGCAGGGCATACTCTGTGACAAATTATAGCCATTAGCCAAAATGCTGTTAAATGTAATTTAAATTGCTTTTTATTTATTGACTTTCAAGGCTAGAGTAGCTGAACATTTTTACATATTGTTTCATTTGAAAAGATAAAAAAAGACAAAAAAAAAAAAAAAAGACTGCAGTGTCTTTTAAATATCACCTATAAATGTTAGTAAATATCTTTCCTTCTGCTATATCTTGTATATAATTCCATTTGTTAGATTTTTTTTTTAACGCAACTCTTTAATATATGATGTGCATAATATTTATAATGAATAAAAAGCTGAAAAAATGTTTTTTTTTCTCTGCAGTAAAAATAATAAAATGCATATGTATATGCCATGAAAATACAAATAGTTATTGTAAAAATCAGGCATGATATGGGTTATAGTAAAATATGTTTATGGACTTTTATTTATAGGCATATACAGTTGAGCCAGAGTACGGCCTTACATAGCAAAATTCCAATTTCCAGGATTTCTTTAAAAAGTGAATTTATAGGCAGGATCCCCCTCCCCGCAGTCATTATACTGCAAAAACTTTAAAGCTGAGGAGCCGGTAAATGCCCAAATCTTGCTATCTCTCTGGTACATATTTTTTATACACCTTTGCATTTTTAATGAATGGAAATACATTCTACGTATGTGAGCATGGAATTTTGTAGTTTAGCTTGTTAAACTATTTGTTATTGCACATTAAGCCTGGTAATACCGCTGGACTATGAGATAATCATTATTTCACGCATCGACTCAAGAGTCCCTTACCAGATGGATGGGAACTTGTCATATATTTGATTATATCATTTAGACATGGCTTTTGATCTGTTATTTTTCTGCATGAGTAAGAAAAAACAGTTTTGCCTTGATATTTTGCTGCACTTTACAATTGGATTTAAGTGAAGTGTGCCAAAACTTCAAATATTTGGCGTATTGTTGCTGTAGGTGGTATCAATATGCTGCAAAGTTATGACGTTTGCAGCTAAAACAACACTCTTATCGCAATAATGATAAATACAGTTTTAGATGATTATACTGCAGGTTTTTGAATGTTTTTTTTATTATTATTGTTTTATTTATTTTGGTTTATATAGTAGGAAAACATGCTCGTTATCACTAATCTTTGATCGGCATCTGAAGATGAACAGTAGTAATGTTAAAATTTTGGCAAAGAACAGATCTTGTAAATGTCAAAAGTTCCTACGTGGCACATATTATTATGATGGGAGATCAGCTAATAGTCATAGGAATTGATGTTCTCGCCTTCTTTCAGATCTCCACCCACTAATACGTCATTTAAAGCAGGGTTCAAAATTCAATATTCTGATCCTATGCTTGCTGTATAATGCTGTATAATGAGCTGTCAAGGAGGGGAGGGGAGCAGTCAAAAATGTCCTGTTAAATGACAGTAGGTTTTTTTTTTTTCTTATAGCCACTAACCTCCTAAGATGTAGCCGTGATGTCATAGTTTTAAAGAAATAAACCAGATAAACACGCAGGGGCTGATTTGCTAATGGAGAAAATTTCCCTCAAATTGGTTGCATGTTTCCAGTGAACACAGACTGGAATGAAAATTACTCCTCTCCTAAATTAGCCCTCTAATCGGAATTAAGAAGACAACTAAATTGGACATATCTCTATTACTAGTATTTTTTTTAAATTTCCTGACTACTTTTATTTTAGTAATATTTTTAGTTATACATTAAAGTTTACAAATAGCTTGTTGGTGTATTTTTACAAAAATATTAAAAATATTTGGCTGCATTATATTGCACAGTTCAATGTTTGGACAAGGCTGAGGGGCCTTGCAAATATATCAGCCATCAAATATGTGCAAACTGAGAATTTTATATTAGGAACGGTACATATTGTTTATTATGAACGTAGTCTGTTTTGATATTTAGATAGCTTAGATTTATTTTCACACGTTCTATCGATCTGTCGCTCTTATCTATGTCTCCTTCACACATACCCCCCTTCTGTCTTTATCTATCTATCTATCTATCTATCTATCTATCTATCTATCTATCTATCTATCTATCTATCTATCTATCTATCATCTCAATTTTTCTCTCTTTATTCTCTTTATGTATCTATCTATCTCTATCTCATTTCTACCCTTTTATCTATCCTATCGCTATCTCAGTATCTATCTATCTATCTATCTATCTATCTATCTATCTATCTATCTATCTATCTATCTATCTATCTTGATATAAGAATTAGAAATTGGAACATACTCTTAGGGTATAATGTAAACATATTATAAAGCAAACCGGTACTATTTTTTTTTTAACACTTTTTTTTATTCTTTTGTTAGCAAAAAATCTATATTGCAGATCCAGAAGAGGTTCATTAGGGGTTAGATGGTAAAAGCAGATATTAATACCTCTTAACACTATAATACATCTTTCACAGAACAGGAAAAGCAAAAAAAAAAAAGAAAGTTTTATGCCAAGTTGATGAACTAACATTAACCTGCATTACTGTGTTATTTTTTTTGTAAATTTTTTTTTACATGTATGTGTATGAGCTTCTGAGATCATGCACCCTCTGGACACTGCAATCATTTGAACAGATGACTAATGTTATATAGGATTTGCCCATGCCTTGATTGATTGGACGGGGCAAACGCAGGCTTCTGTAAAGCACCCACCCATCATTTTATTAAGTACATAATAACTCATTAAATCACACCTTTAACTTATTATTGCAGTTAGACCATTTTATAAGCCTCTAACCCATTATTAGAGACAAAAAAAAAATACAGTACACATACATACATAAAACCCACAAAAGTCAAAGTGACAATACTGAACGCCTACATACCCCTCTGATTAGACCTTTCAGTTTCAAGTCGTGTTCTTTCTACCCGTACCATAAATTCCAAATAACAGAGTTATGGCAGAAAAGGGATTACAAGAAAGACTTTGACCTTCGTATGGTGTGCGTACCATTTATTTTTGAATCATCCATTTCCCACTCTTCCCCATAGCCTATATTGGTTTCCTGTAGTATAGAAATGACTATAATGTACTGGAAGGCAACCATTATCTACTCTATTCCAATCAATAGTGTAAATAGCCTCAGAGAGTGTTTGTATGAAGAGGTAATTAGTCTGGGATGTTGAACTACATTTTGACAAAATATAAAATTGCCGAGTGCTTACTTTTCCTAGTTATTATGTATCCGCTTTTCTTAGAACAATAGTTTGATGTTAATGTTTAACCCATTTTTTACCCTATCGACTTAATTCCCTTTATTTATATACTGCCATAATATATTTCAAAGACGTTTTAATCTCTTTAAAACTCACATAAAACGCTAGCACATTGACTGAGAATTGTTTTTACTACAGTGCCGACCTTTTCATAGTAATAACCTGTCAGTGTTATTTCCTTATTCAAATGAACTCTGTGAATTTGCCATTATAATAACTGTGTACACAAGTAAATTCTGACCTGAAGTTAAAGCGCTGCTAAATATTTCCATCTTGCCGAAGTGCTAAAAATAATGTATGTAGGTTTGTGTAGCTCACTCTTAGGTAATAGAAACATAAGTCTTTCGATGTGATGCAGAAGCAATAATTCCAAACAGTTTTACTGGCTCTATAACAATGGCCCTGATTTATGGGAGTTGGAGCGGATATATAGTGGGCCCAGTGCCCACAGCCACCGGTCAGGTTTCACCTGCCATGGTAGAATGGAAGATGGAATCTGATTGGTTGTCTTGAGGTGTAGCTTCACTTTTTCTTTAAGTAGATTTTGGAAAGTGAACATTGATGTTTTAGATGTTGCACTTGCAAATGGAAAAGTATTGAGTAAATCAATGCAAAGTGTGATAACGATGTGCAGAGATAGAATCCCATACCACATCTGAAATACATTTTGCCAGACCTGCAAATTATGAATTGTGATTGGCTGCTGTGATCCTTTTCTTTGCATGTTCTTTTCCTTATAAGGAACTCCGCTAATACAATATTATCTATATAATTAAATAAAACTTGCGTTGGGGAGAGTAGATGGGCTGCCAATGTTGACCCCTTCCTCTTGCCTTGCTATCATGGTGATCCAATGGCTTCAATACTTTGAGCCACTGACCTGTACAAGTATGCACGCCAGATGTTCCCAAATGCACTCTCACCTATGCCACTGCATCTGGTGTTCCAGATTAGTGGGGTTGATTCACTAAGGCAAAGGGTCTGTTCATTTTGCAAGAGACTTTTCACTTTGGAAGGGGGTTTTTCCCTTTGCTTAGTGAATGTGGTGAAAATTCACTTTACAAAGAATACCCATTCAAGTGTCATGAAAAAAATATATATTATTATTTGCATATGTTTGAATGATGGAAGTCAGCAGAGCTTCACTTCTTTCACTAAGGTCTGGGGGGAAATCCTTGCAAAGTGAAAAATTCCCTTGCAAAGAGAACAGCCTCTTTGCCTTTGGTAAATCAACCACAGCGACTCCAAATGTTTTGCAGCTATTGGATTAACATGAGAGCCAGACAGTCAGCATTTTCACAACAAAGTAATCAATGGCAATATACATAATTCTCTTCTTTAAGCATTTGAATTTGGAGGAACGTGTTACCAGCATGACAAAAGTACAGCTTTTGCTGCTTTGGTTTACAGGCAGATCTATTGCCTGATATTGATGAAAGATAGAATTTGCTTATTCCTAAAAAATAGGTAGGCTGTAATAAATTCTTCCATCTTGAATTTTTTTTTTTTTTACATAAAACAGACATTTTTCCAGCATGCTGGGATATTTCATTATTAACACTACATATGCCTGGACACCCAAACACTCATTTTAAATCATTTGCAGCTTGCACAAGGTCATTGTATCTTAAGTAAGGTTTGATTTATCAGTCTGTAATTGGTCAATATAGCTTTAATGCTGGCTCAGATGTATTAAAAAGGGTTTCTATGATTTTTGCGCTTCCTATGTCATTATCTTAACACTATTTATGTGGCAGGCAAGCCTAAAGTATAAGATCATTTCCATTGATTCATTTATATACTATTTAATTACTATATTTATATATAAGATTCTAATACCAGTTCTGTGTTTTTCTTGATGTGCTTGTATATGTAGCACGTTAAGCAGCAGAAACCTGCATTATACAAGTGCAATGGGGCACACATGTTTAGCTGTTTTTTGTGTTTTCTAGGTTTTTCTTTCCTAATAGAAAGGGTTTGGACACTTGTGTTGCTTAGTGCACAGTAAACACATGATCTATTAGTTTTAGCTTGTTGCAAAAAAAAAAAAATGTGATAGCATTGTGGGACTGTGCTAAGAGTTGGGGTACCGTGGTGTAAATTGCCCCCTTTGGACTTCTATACATTTTAGTGGCAACCAGGCATGGATTGCAGTGCTGTAAATCCGCACTAGTGTAAATAGGCTCTTAGTTATTTCACACAGGTTATTGGCAACTGAGCAGCTACAAAGATCTGGGGTCATAAGGAACAACGTTGTTAAAGTGGAATGGCGGGGGGAAGTGAACGACTGAAATTCGACCTTGCTTATAAGGCCAAATTGCCGTAGGTTTTTTTCTCCCTTCTGAAGAGCTCTATGATTTTCCAACTGGTATAAATGCAGCTGGGGTGGGTAATAAGAGTGCAGAGAGCAGTAATGATATGCACCGCACACTGACCCACAGCAGCTAACCAGCTTTTCATTTATTGGGGGATGAATTCTGGGGTTGTTTCTAAAGGTGACTGCATTTTACATTTTTGTTGTGTTATAAAAGCATAAATGTTTAAATTTGCATTTCATGCAGATATGTTAAACACTCAAAAAATAAATGTATACTTTTTTTTTTCATTGTTTTATGATAAGCATAAAAAGACATCAGTTTGATGCAAATAGTCTTAGCAATAAGTGTTAAAGGGTTTAAAAGAAAACTTTATATATATATATATATATATATATATATATATATATATATATATATATATATATATATATATATACAATTTGTAATAATATATGCACTGGTACTGCCATTGCATTCTGATTTTTACTTTGTGGTGCTGTATAGTGGCTGCGCTGTACTGCTCCTTCTCACAAAGCATGTCTATGTGTTGGCTTACTCATTGAAAATGATAGCTTATTTTAATAGCTGAACTCCAGTCACAAACATTTTGTATCCAACGATATTGCTCAGTAAACACAAAGAATATACATTTTTTGTGTCTACTGAGGAATATCATTGGATACAAATGTTTGTGACTGCAGGTGCCTTTGTAACCCCAAATATTACTTCCTTAAAGTAGTGGCTATATCATCACTGTTCTGTACATAGCCTGTGCAGAAAACAGAGGGGTGGGAGGGGCCCAGCAGCCCCACACGCTACAGGATGCCTGCAGAAAAAAACTACAGGAGGGGGCGGAGACAAGACCAGTTACCCTGCACAAAGAGAGAGAGAGCAGCAGTGAGTGGTCTTTATTACAGGAAGCTCCTGCACAGAGGCTAGTCTGCAGCACAAATGTGGAAGAAATATACAAAGCACTTAAAAATTATATTAGGAATATACATCCCTTCTGTATTTAGAGCGCTTGCTTATTTCAACTTTAAGAGAAGGAGAGTAATTGCACTGATTTACTGAGAGCTCCCTCTAGTGGCCAATCTTCAATTTCTATATTTATTATAACAAAAATCTGGAACCTAAACAATTAAAAAATCATACTACTTAAAATACTGTGTTCGGTTAAGCACTACAATAACTGATTCAAGCATTTACTCACTAAAAACCACTATAAATTCCATTTTTAGAACTGAAACATATATAATGCTAGCTGTGGTAGTCATAGACTTAATACTGACGTCCTGCTGTCCTTTCTTAAGAGAAATGAAAGCATATTTTCAGAAAAAAATATTATGGCTTATTTTTGTAGTGTTTATTGTAAAATACTATTTAATCTGACTTTCACACTATTACATGTTTGTACTGATTATCGTATACATTTGTTACTGTATTAAATGTAGCTATTTGTAGGGTAGGGCTAGGGGGAGCGCTGTATTTTACAGAAATCATGCAGCCCCCTCAACTAACAATTGTTGAGATAAGAAATCAGTTGCATAGGGAGTGCATTGTTTTCAATTAATTGGCAGACCCATAGGGGTTAACTTACTGAAAGAGGAGAGAATGTTCATAAAGATTAATAAAGTTAAGCTCATTCAATGGTATACTGCTTGAATATTTAAAGTGAATATAGTTATATCTTATTCAAACATTCTCTGCTACTTGAATTGTGTAGACTATGCTTAGAAAAGGCAAGGAAAGGGCAAAAGACTAGTCACCAATCTTGCCTATGGACTCCCTGCAGCTGCTCTTTTCTCAATTATTGCCTTACTGTACCCTGTTCTGTATCTCTGTATGGAGGTGGGCACATTGGAGGAGCAGGGCTTTGCTTCCTTATGTCAGAGCCGCCTTCTCATTACTAGTGATGCCTGGTGGGGTAATATACAAGAAGCAGCAGGAGAGATGGAGAAAGCACAGAACCAAAGACTGAATGAAGAAGAAACAGGGATGTCCTTGCACTGCAGGTCTTCAGGTACAGCTTCCTTTCCAGCACAGTAATGACATCACCAAAGCTTATGAGACTAGTGATCAGAAGCAGCAGTGCATTACATCTCACACTGCAGATAAGACCTAATTTTAAGAAGGAATTCTATTAAAATTGTAATTGTTTTTCTGGGTGCTGCTTAGGCACAGTTAGCATTTCTAAATGTCCCCTAAAACAGTGGTTCTCAACTCTGTCCTCAAGTACCCCTAACAGGCCATGTTTGCAGGTTTTCCTTTATCTTGCACAGGTGCTTTAAATCAGAGTCAATGGCTTGGTATTTTGGACAGCTATTTTATCTAAGAGAAATTCCCAAAACATGGCCTGTTGGGGGTACTTGAGGACAGGGTTGAGAACCACTGCCCTAAAAGACCGCAAAGCATTTTTTGAGTTAATAAATCAGCCCCATAGACTTGCAGTAGTAAAACACTACTTAGAAACAAGATTAACATCAAAACACATTGATAACATTAAGACCAAGCTGCTTTCTTTTTCATGTATACCTAAAAAAAACAATTGTTTAAAATATAGCAATGAGTTGGGGCAAGAACATAACCATGACGAAAAGCTCTAGCAGCCTATTTGAGATGTTTTCACAATAGACAGATAACATGATGGTGATAGCACTCAATGTCAACATGTAGTGAATCTCAGCCTTTTTTGCAAAGCAAAATGCAGCAATAGGACTATTAAAATTACATGAAATGGTGTCATGTGCCTCAGTGCCATTATTAAGACGTTGTCTTCACATCAAAACCCACAGAGCAAATAGTATGTCAGGAAAAATAGTGACACTGGTGCTTACGTTTCTTGCAATGGCTGACAAACGCTAAGGCATCACATATTGTACATAATGCACTGAGCTAGCATGGGGAAACAGAAGAGTGTTCTGCACTGTCACTGACTGTGTAAAATAGGACAGGATGGTACATTTTCCAGTGTTAAAAAGGTTCAAAAAGACTAAAGCTGAGGTGGATGGAGGAATGCCCCCCTGTTGGGACATTGAATTCTAAAAGCGGCACCCACCACTGTCAGAATACTCTGATCAGTGGCTGCTCCAATGACTTCTGCCCCTTTGGCAGAAGTTGATTAAACAGTTTTGATCAGTGTATAGCCAGCGTAATACAGCAAAATATGTATATTTGTTACTTCTATACTGTATGTGTGTTTTACAGAGATAAATAATGGTGTCTAATCTATGAGACAATAGATGTCTGGGCCTGGGGCAATAGAGGTGCCAGGATAGCACTTTCTCATATTAAGTTTCTGTTTTTCACTCATTTTATAGACCAAGTAAGATGTGATTTATTGCAGCTAGATTTATATTTAAGGATAGGCAATTTTGACAGAATCCTTGGAGATGATGGAAGAGTAAAGCAGAAAGTGATAACTTGTGTCAACACACATAGGGGGTTATTTACGAAAGGCAAATCCACTTTGCACTGAAAGTGCACTTGGAAATGCAGTCGCTCTAAATCTAAGGGGTAGATCTGAAATGAGGGGAAGCTCTGCTGATTTTATCATCCAATCATCTGCAAGCTAAAATGCTGTTTTTTTTATTTTCCTTGCATGTCCCCCTCGGATCTACAGCGACTTTACTTCCAAGTGCAGATTTTCCTTTAGTAAATAACCCCCATAATATATATATATTATATTATATATATATTATATTATTATATATATTATATTGCACATATATGCACTCTAATGGCTGATCAGTCACTCGCTCAGCTTGAATTATACTTCTTCAGGAGAAGATAGGGCAAACAATTCATAAAAATCTATGAATGGATGGCATGTTCATCCCACCACAATCTGGGCAGGTGTCCCTGCAGAAAAGAAAAATAGGTAAAAAAGTGACTCCGGACACTAAGCCAAGCCTAATGTATGAAGAGTATTACATTTATGTAGACCACAAAACATTCAAAATGTATACAACTATAACACACTCCTGTTAGAGGTGCGCCCTTAGTTGGGGAACAATGGTGTTCTATTTTTAACGGTTGGGGACGGGTTTGCTATTTTTCTATAAATTTTAACTGTCATGGTCTAAATAAATGTTAAACTTTTTATGCATTCAGGTTGGCTTACTCTGCGTGGTGCCTGGAGTCATTTTTTTTCCTTTCTTTTAATTTTGATGGGGCAACCAATGTAAAGATGTCATGTATGTTTGGCCTAGGTTGCACAACAGCACAGTTTCTGCAGGAAGCTAGATTTCTGTGCATTTTATAAAATAATTGATATATTTATAATAATAATAATGATAAGGCTGGAAAGCAATTTGCTATTTAAAAGGGAATATTTTCTCCCTTTTTCTTTCTATAAACAAATAAGTGTTGTATTCATCAGGTACTTTTTTTTCCCCAATATGAAAACCTGTAATATATTATCTTTTTTAATTGCGGAATAAAACTTTTAAAGTGTTAAGTAGTGCTCTCGCTTGCATCTGTAAGTGATTATTTGCGAAATTTGTGTGGAAATATACTATGAGTTAAAAATACAAAATGATGTATCTAATTTATGCAAATAAACACTGCTAATATATACGGAACATATACGATTATTAGTTAATTATGTCTTGCCAAGAGTTGAAATTGTTGACACATTTTCAGCTCACACCTTATTGAATCATGTGCGAATGCATAACATGATGGAATTTCATCACCTTTACATATGCCTTGTACTCGGCTCGTCTGAGAAAACAGTTAAGAGATGTATTCCTTCTCAGACTCCTTGTGTGAGGTGACGGGATTCTGAGAATGAGGTTACTAGTATTTCATAGACATGATAGGCCTCAAGTAGCTGTGTTCTATCCACGTACAATACACCTACATGTTTTATTCACATGCTTTACTTTTCTCCCCAAACAAAATATGTTAGTGTAAGTGTGAAAAGAAAAAAAAAACAATCATTGTGGAAACATCACTCCGATTGTGTTAGGTACTTGTGTGGTTTTGTGGTATTTCTCTATAATATTGATGATATTTACATCTGCTCTGCAAATAATCTGGCAGATTTTTGCAGATGCCAAACATTGCCGACTCTGCCAGTCAGACATCAATCATAACACCGGGATTGCTTTTTTATTTTGCTGCTATCTGCATATCAAAGTGGCGTTACGGTTCCAATAGAAACCAATCAAATTCAGACGTTCCTTTTCTATCTGACATTTTTTCCGTTGCTCATAGTCGTTGGTAGGAGACAGCACATATATTTCTTATACGATCTCATTGATCAAAAACTGTGTACAGGCAGTCCCCGTCTTACAAACAAGATTCTGTAGGTTTGTTCTTACGTTGAATTTGTATGTAAGTTGGATTGGATACATTTTGTAAGTGTAACTCCAGACAAAAAATAATTGTTACATTTTTTGGATAGCATAGGGAAGAATTAACATCCCTGTAATGTTTGTTTTGGTGTCTGTGCCCCTGTTCAGAAGATTTCACCTCACTTTCTCTCCTTGTGACTATTTGATTTTGAAAAATTTGGGTTGTCATGGAAACAAGGATTGGTGATAAAGCTTCAATGGAGACACCTTTTTTCCCATGATAACTCTTACAGGAGTAGATTTCCTCTCACTTCCTGTTATCTTCCTCCATTTGTAAGTATGAGTCGTATGTAAGTCTAATTTTTGTAACTAGGGGACTGCCTGTAATTATATAGAAAAAGGATTTGTGAAACAAAAAAAAAAAAGAAAAAGGATATTTAGGCTGCCCCTAAAAGCAGCACAGCTATTGACAGATCTAAAGAAAATTGTACGATCAGTGTGTATTGTGTATGTCCAGTTACATAAGATAAGTTACATCTATTGGTCTTGGTCTGATGACAACTCCTTGAACTATTATGTTACTGACTGGTCTAGTTTACTAATTTGCCTGTTTTTTTTTTTTCTTGGCACGATCACATCCCAGAGCCACATTGCTGTCTACTAAATCTACACACTGTATATAAGTTGAGAAAATAAAAATTTCTCCTAAAGCAAAACGCCTCCAAGGTGCTTTGGACCTCTAAGGTCCAATAACGTGTGTTAACCTCCCTGGCGGTATGATTCTTTCGGATTTTAGGTGCTGAAAGTGGTACAATTATTTTGCATGGAAATTTGGCGTCTTATATTGTAGGTCTGTAATTCTTAACAATAACACACTTAAATCTGTCCAAACAAGATTCTAGTAGATATCCCGGGTATGATAAAGTTTGAAACACAAAAACATAAATTATAATATAATAAATAAAAAAAATAATAATAAAAAAAAATAATAATAATAATAAAATAAATTTCCCCACGATTCACTATCGCTCAATTCTGCAAGTGTTCTAATTTACTATCGCTGTTTTCTAGCTGGTCTAAAGCCACTTTTGACGTAAAGGGACACTTTTTGGTTGCTATGGACAATCTCCAGTTTCCAGGCAGAAAGAACAGTATATATAACATAAAACTGCATGCAGGGCATGGGCCAAAGCACTGGGGACAAAAGGGATGTGAAATCATTTCATACAGTACTGTAATCTGTAAGATTACAGTACTGTATGTGTTATGATTTTTACAATTTTTTGAATTTGCCGTCAGGCTCCGCTCCCGTGCGTCGCGACGCTCGCAGGGAACGGAGCCTGGCAAGGAGAGGCTTCGGAGGAGGACGGAGCCCACGGACACTGCGGGATCCCGGGGACAAGGTAAGTAAAGTCACACCAGGATCCTGCGATGTAATCCCGAGTGTGGCTCGGGGTTACCGCTAATGGGACTGAAATTTTAACCCCGAGCCACACTCGGGAAAATCTCCAGGGAGGCTAATGCACGTGCCTTAAAGCAACACATAGTGGTTGATTTACTAACTGTTCGCTTTGCAAGTGAATTTTTGCTTAGCTTAATCTGGCCATACATTATACAATTTTCCTATTCAATCACCTTTAGATTTACCCTCAACTACGTAGGGCCTGCCTGATTGCATACTATTTGAAAGTGTTTAGGTTGACCTCATAGTATATGGTTTTGGTAAACCCAAAGGAAAATTGTACAAGAAAATTGTGCAATGTATGGCCAGTGAATGTGCCTCTAAATTCACTGTAACAGCATTTTTGCTTGAACATTATTGGACGATGGAAGTCAGCAGAGCTTCACATTTTCACTTTATAAAGTAAACAAAGTTAGCATTTGCCTTTAGTAAATCAACCCCATAGTAAGAATGGGCCATTAAAGTATACACTACAATAATACCTATAAATTCGCACATAATTAAAATACCCTACATTTTCCTTTTAACTCAAACATTAAAGAACTGCAATGCCGCGTAGACAGGGTTGGATTTTTCGATGGCAAATGTTCGATGGGAGCTTGTTGTCGGAAATTCCGACCGTGTGTAGGCTCCATCGGACATTTTCCGTCGGAATTTCCGACAAACAAAATTTGAGATCTGGATCTCAAATTTTCGATAACAAAATCCATTCTCATAAATTCTGATTGTGTGTACACAATTCCGACACACAAAATTCCACGTATGCTCGGTATTAAGTAGAAGAGCCGCACTGGCTATTGAACTTCATTTTTCTTGGCTCGTCGTACGTGTTGTACGTCACCGCGTTCTTGACGTTCGGAATTTCCAACAAGATTTGTGTGACCGTGTGTATGCAAGACAAGTTTGAGCCAACATCCGTCGGAAAAAAAACATG
This sequence comes from Lithobates septentrionalis, assembly GCA_037952835.1. Classification (NCBI taxonomy): domain Eukaryota; kingdom Metazoa; phylum Chordata; class Amphibia; order Anura; family Ranidae; genus Lithobates; species Lithobates septentrionalis. The sequence goes on along the minus strand of JBBDGP010002267.1, from coordinate 927,649 downwards.
GATTTTGTTGTCGGAATGTGCGATCATGTGTACGCAGCATTAGAATACCTGCCATTTCAGTAGCTCTTGGGCTATGTAAAATACACTTAGGACCCATTCATACAAGCATACCAATCTCTACTCCTGTGCAAAGGCCTGTCTTCAGTCACCTGGGATGCATGTGCTCGAGCCGGTTGTACTGGCAGTTTTTGGAAATCTGCATCTTTCTGCATCATGATCCGTGCATAGGACCTGCATGGATGTGCACTCCAGGAAGCGCATGGGGGTCCATGCTGCCGGCCGCCTGTCATTGATTTCAGAAGGCTGTCTGCATGGAACACCTGTGCATCTTGGGCAGCTGAAGACAGGCCATTGACAGGTGTATGGGTCGATGCGCCCATGTGGATGAGGCCTCAGGGGTAATATCATCATGCTACCATACAAATGTTTTCCATGGCCACCTTGGAGGTTTTTATTTGATCCTACGTTGGTCTTGTTGTACGGTAGAAATAGGAATACAACCCAAGCTGTAAGACACAAGGGTATTTGCAAGTTTATAAAAAAAAAAGTTTAGTAAAGAAAGACTTTAGATTACCACATATGGTTTATGTATGCTGACATTTTGGTTAAGCTAGAAATTTTTTTAATACAAATTCTAAATATGGGAAAATTTTACGCATACGTATATAATGGTAATATAAACTATTGCATTCCTTCCTTGAAGGCCTTAGTGATTTATAGAAGAGTAAAGTAACACTTTTTGTTGGTGCCTAATATAAAAATTATTAATAATTAGGCACTGATATTGTAAATTAACATGCTATTCCTGTTGATTTTATTTTTAAGATATTTTGTCACATTAGTATATTTAAAAGTGAGTTTTTGTATATTGCCAATAAATACTGTATAATGAGCCATTTTGTCATTTCCTGCAAGGCTAAAATACATTTTGATATAGTTCATATTTTATATAATTGTTTGTACTCTTTTAATACCTTTTTTTAATTCCTGGCCATGGTAAAATACAATCATGTGCAGATGGTCTTTTGCTTCTAAAACACGCTGTGTTCATATGTACCTGTGCGACCTTGTAATAGCGTTATTCACTATTGTCAGGTGAAAGTTACAGCTCAAGCAGCCATATAATGAATTGCCTCCATTGATTGACACTGCTTGGTAGCAAAAACATTGTTACTGGCAATACTGTGCATTGTAAACACAAAGGGCTTGATTCATTAAATTTGAAAATGTAAGCATTTTGTGCAAAATTTAATTTTTCCTCGGTTCGCTTCATAATTATTGCATTATTCATCATTCACATGCAGATTTTTTTTTTTTAATAATAATTTTCTTTAGCTGAAATCTTCCTCACTGTGGGGGAGCATAAGGAATATGAAATATAAGGAATATGAAATATAAGGAATATGAAGTTAGAGCCTGTGATCTTTGTCTCTATACCCTGGCCACAGTTAAATAACCCCAGTTTTATGGTTTTGAGTCAATTGTATTTATTTTGTTATGCATTTATAAGTCTTTAAATTGATGTTTTGATTATTTCCTCTTAGGATTATGTATTTTTTAACACTTGTTAAAGGCTATTGACACTAGCGTCACAGAGCATTATGGCTTTCCTAAAGAAAGTTGCTTTCAGACCTGCTCACCCATTATTGACTCTCTATCCAGCCTTTAGGAACAGATCAGGGAGCAAATGTGTGGACGTCTGGAGCTGTACCTGCTGGCTAAAAATGCAAAAACAAAATATTCGTATTTCGCATTTCGGATTTACTTAAGCAAAACATTATACACTCCCTCCTAAATCTTGAAATTCAAGTGAAAGCAAGTGATTAAATACACTGTTGAAATACATACCGGTATATATAAACTGTTCTAATTGATAGAAGATTTGTAATTCTATCCTTCTAATCCAGGCAACACTAGCTGACAGTATAGCCAGGTCCTGGACCTCCAGTGCAGTTAAGCAGTACACTGGAACCCAACTGTAAATATTATAAATCTTCATTGAACCATAAGTCATGGTGCATAGTAGGATACTTGGTGGTCAACTAATAAGGAAAATGAGCTAAAGTGTAGTAATTCATAGCAGCTGATCAAAAGGCAGCATATTATTGCACCATGTTATGTAACAAAATATTTGTCCCTTTTCGTTTAAAAAAAAAAATATTGCATTTGCCTGATATTTGCTAGGCTAGCATAATGGGATACCTATATTTTCATCTTGTAGCACATTCCTGTTTAGCTGGCATATTTCCATTTTACACTATATGAATGCTCATTGATACCATTATGTAGGGGTGGTGTGAACGACACTTCATTCAAGTCAAGTTGTGGTATGAACAGGGCACATAAACTATTGTTTTCTATGTGCCCTTGTGTAGAGCCTGCCCTGATCTGTGCAGATCAACACAGTTTAATAGAGATAGTGTAAATGAGCCCTGAGAGTAGTGTTAAGCAGCAATTTACGAGTGCTGTGTTTTGCCAGTTGTAATGCAACCACTGTTAAGGAATCAGGGCCATCTATCAGGATGCAATATTGTTGACAGCTGCCAACCAACACTTTTTTTTCAGGCTCAAAGCTACTGAGTTAAATAGCTGTCTACAGTAGTCAGTTTAGATCTGCTGATGTCAGCAAGAAGCAAGCTTTTGAATTGACCATACTCTACTGTGGAGAAAGGAGAGAAACGTTGGAATACCAGTCAGTACAAGTGTCTAAAGGTGTGTTTTCTTTGTAAGAATAGATCACCTCTAACGTTGAGTGTCCTAGGCGTGTTGATGTTGCTGCATTATGTAAAACTTAGTTTATTTTTTTCCAGTTTAGATTGGGTTGCCTTGAGACAAAAGAGATTATATATTTAATGCATTCATTCCCTAGGGTTCTTCCAGAAGTTACTATTGGTTCCTTGAGCTGTGGCTGATTGAATGCCGATCTGATGGTGCCTGCATAGTCCTGCATCCAGTAATACTTTGCAGAGCCAGCAGCATAACACCATTGATCATTTAGCTCTCTGGCATACTGGCCATCACTGCAAGGGGGGCTTTCTTACCACTAACCACCAATGTAGATAGCACTCTTTGCATTAATTACCAATGTAGGGGACATTCTTCCTGCTGACCACCACTGTAAGGAGGGCATTATTTCTTACTGAACACCAGTGTAAGGTAGGACATTCTTCACACTGACCACCAACATAAGGGAGGCATTCTTCACACTGAATATTAGTGTAAGGGGGACATTCTTCCCACTGATCAGCAATGTAAGGGGTATTGTTACAACTGACCCCTGAAGAACTGATTTTAGCAGTATATCCCTGAGACCTGAAATTTTTTTTTCAAAGATTCCTCTTGGGTAAAGGCAAAGCTGATTTAAAGGTAGGAATTTGTGAAAGAAGCTGCTATTGCTGACTTCTCTTTTAGTCTGGAGGACATGCTGATCATTATGCTTCAGTACTTTGAGTCACTAACCCACTAGAAGTATGCAGAGAAGGGGTTCTTATATTTTCTGGCTTTCATGATAACCATACTTGCTTTGGGTCAGTGTCTCAGAATATACTGAAGCCAGTAGGTAAGCTTAATGGCCAGGCAAGGCAAGAGGAATACTTGCCCAATTCTTAGATTGTACCACTGAGAGATCTAACAACTTGTTCGCAACCATGCCCTTTGCAATATACTGAAATCAATGTGCTGTTAATGAGGTGATTGTCAGCAAGCAGTTAAATCTCACACTAGGAAAAAGGTCGTGGGTAGTCCTAGCCTTAGGCCTTTGTTACAGTGTTACAGTTATCTGCTTCATTGGGCTAATATATTACATGTTCAAGGCTTGTTCAATAGGACACTTCAAATAGTAATAATGATGGAAAGTTAATAGGCCCATAGCAAGCATCTGACTCTGGAAAACGTAAAGTGGGAACTAAACCTAATTTGTAAAAGACTGCAAGTAGGCATCTGTTTATTGCAAAGGACACATGCTATATCTCTTCTGCAAAACCACACACTTACCTGCCTGCTTGCAGTTATCTATTGAATGTACACTGAGCTGCACATGTGCTGCTCAGTGTACATTCCCATCACACTGACTCCTGTGCACATGCATGGGATGATGTCACCCCCCTCCTTCCCCATAGCCAATCAAGAAGCCAAAAACCCAGCACCCCTAAGTGGCCTGGGAGAAGATGACAGCAACCGGTGAGGAATGTAGCTGCTGTGTCGCTGGAAGGTGGATGTGAGTATTTTTCAGTAGTTTAGTATCACTTTAAATCTGAATGCTGGTTGCTGTGGGTTACAGCATTTTGCAATTTCTCTGTACATGTACTGCTATACTGAATTACCCACAAGGTAATGGGGCAGGCAGGACTTTTTACTTCAACATCAAAGCAATTTTAAATATAGGTAACATTATACATTACATTTCTGTTTTCAGATGCTTTATTGTTTGCCTTTAGAATGTTGCTGAAAATGTATGTCTATATACACTAACAATGAACCACTCTTAATTGCTTTCCTTTTGGTTTGGTAAAGAGGACATTTTGTTAAATCTGTAAGTGCAAACAAATACCTATTGATCCTTCAACAAAGTGAGACCATACCTTCCTGTGCTCTCTGCCTGCTGTCTGTTATGAGTTAGCATTGCTCATAGCTGTCTCTGTGAACTACAGAACACCTCCCCCCCCTCTATTATGGAGATGAGGGAAGGGTTAGAGGTTCTCTAGCCCTTTTCTAGAGTGAAGTGACAGCACCGTTTCTCCATAGATATAGTGCAGATCAGTGATTGAGCATTACCGCCCAAGGACAGGAAGTATGTTAATGGCAGGATCACCAGGAAAAATAAAGTAAACAAGAGGCCTGAAAAAAAGAAAAGTAATGCAGCCATCACATCTATGAACTGGTAAGCTGCAAAACGGTTTATTACAATGTTGTTCTTGGGTTTAGATACCCCTTAAATAGCCTAAGTCTAACATCTTAAACTAAATGAACAAATGTCAGTGGCTGGTTTTGAAATAAATTATTCCTGCTGGATATTTATGTTTAAAGAAAGAGATAGCCAGATTTTTTTTTTTTTTTTGAGGGATGGTGTTATGTTTTTTTCAGCAGTAAAGACAGCTTCATTTTGTAATACACACCTGCTGAAAAAATAACAAGCAAGGATAACCTAATTTAAAGGAAACCACAGATAAATGTGGAGATTCAATTTCTGACCTTCCTCTGAACATGCTTGTTGCGCGGCTACCTTCAGCTTTAGTCACCTAGGACAAGCATGCAGCAATTGTAGACAGAGCCCTAGATTAGCATACTTGTTCTGGGTCAGTAGACCATTACCATTGGGTAAGCATGACAACCAGGCAGCTAGCATTTTCATATTTTCATAAAGAGAGGCCTTAAGCGGCAGTAATACATGGTTCCTGAAAGTGAATGTAAACCCTCACATATACCCAGTGAAGTGAACAGCCTCAGATGATACACAGGGATTAAACAAATCTCCCTACATAAGTTTTACATATATATATATATGCTGTCTTCAGCTTTCTATATTCTTTAGAAAGTTCTTATCATGTTACAGATTTTCTCTTCCTGTTCAGCACTGAGTGTGAAGTATGGGCAAACAGCCAAGACAGCTTATTGGAGGAAAGACACACACCCCCCCCCCCTCAACATAGGCAAAGGAAGGAAGGAATGTGCAGAGCTGCGCTCTGACAGGGCAAGCTCTCTGCTAATCTATTTATAGCAACCTCCCTCAACACAAATTTCAGCCTGGTTTTATCTCCTGTGTCGGAGAACTTGTCAGACGTTATCATGCTGATAACAGGAGAACAAAGCAGGAGAAAGCCACAGGAATTAGTGCTTTGGAGAGAGATAAGAAAACACTACAGATATATGTGCCCGGCTCAAATTTCATGAATCGGGTTTACATCCACATTAAGCATGTACAAACAGCACTTTAAGTGCTTACATGGCGTGTTCTTTTAGTACATATTAAATTACGGAAGGGGGTTTATTCAATAAGAAAAGGAGCAATGTGCACTGTGCAGTAATAATATAAATTTATTAGCACCTCTGGGATTTCACTTCAGTCAAGCAAATAGGGTTAATTGCAGTGGGTTGCTACTGTACTTTTTACATGCTTATGGTCCTGTTGACTAAGCCCCCCCAAAAAACAAAATGTAATTTAACATGGCTGTGTATTTTTGTGATAGGTGGCTGATGTTCTCTGGATTTTAAGATAATTCAGTAAACTTAACATCTGCACAATATTAATACAAAAAAGTAAAAAAGATTAAGAATTATGTGCAGGAAATCATACATTGTTTTGCGGTTGCTATTGCAATGTGGTTCTTTTGTAGTGCGCAGTAATTGTAATAAATTGGCAATACAGTGATCACGTACTAGAGTGACCCTGAAAAAAAGTCAATACTGATGACTATTTTATGCAAATCAATGGGAAACGTGTTGGAGACTTTGGAAAATACAATCAGAAACCATCATTTTGCCTGGGGTGACGCAGCTATATCCCAATGGCACTAATAGTTATGAGAGGAGTGAATAATCTACAATTTTCCATTGCTAAGGGTGGGAGGGGGGTGGATAATAGTAAGTTTGCATCATGTATTAGTTTCTATTTAATTGGGTCATACATTGTAATGGCCAAATAGCCCTGATCTGGTTGTGCAAGTGTCCAGTTGTATGACATTATAATAGGAGTTTTAGTGATCTGCTTTTCCTACCTATTTATTCCACGGTGTTCTAAATTAGATAACATTTATTTAGTAGGTGTATTGAAATATGTCAAAACTGGAACCGGATGCTTGTATTTAAGTAACACTAAATAATATCCCTATTCTTCAAAAAGAATCCCTACACAACCATTACTTAAAGTAGAATTCCAGGCTAGTACTACCCTGTTTCCCCAAAAATAAGACCTAGCGTGATTGTCAGCGATGGCTGCAATATAAGCCCTACCCCCCAAATAAGCCCTACCCTTTTCCCCTGAAAATAAGCCCTACCCTGAAAATAAGACCTACAAGGACTTTAGGCTTATTTGGGGGGCAGGGCTTATATTGCAGCCATCACCAACACTCACGCTAGGTCTTATTTTCGGGGAAACAGAGTAGCTAAGCTTAAAACTACTCCCACCCCCTTCTGACATTTACTAACTAATTAATTAACTAACTACCCTTTGGAAGGACAATGCTTGTATTTACTATTCTCAGGAAGCTCCAGTCCGGTCACGTGACTGCTTAAGCTGGCAACGGATGCCCCACGGTAACCCTATGGGTGACATCACCGCCCATGCATTCCATCCATTGTTGGCACTCTCCCCTTTAGCTAGCTGCTAGGGAGATCATGTGACCGCACGAGAGTGCTCTGAGGATAGGCAAGTATAAGCATCTTCCTTTTATAGGGTTAGTAAAGGAGTTGGAAGGTGGTGGGAGCAATTTTAAGCTTAGTTGGTTAAAAGTTGAATTCCACTTTAATGCCCTGTAATCTACTTTTCATAAAATAATTTCTTACGGTGTTTTTCTTCCTCCATGTAATATGCTCTATGATTTCTCAAACCTCTTCTGTTTCCCCCTCACTTCCGTTTGCATGGAACGAGCAGTGCATGCTAGTTTTGGTCATGTGCACGTCTCTATGCCCAGTTCAACTCCCATAGTCCATCTCGGAAGTGAACAAGAGGGGGTGGCAACCTTCCCTACATACAATGGGACCATGGAGAACGAACGTAGCCACCCTCTAACAGAAAGTCATATCTCAGCAGCAAAAAAAAAAAAAAGATGGAGATTTGGAGGTGGCTGAAAAAAATAGAAAAAAAATAGAAGGTATTTTTCTGAGTTAAGAGTACATACTGTACTTGAATAGAATTTAAACCAGAGCTTAGTGTCATGTTAAAGAACATTTTGTGAATATTAGAAACTATCATTGGTGGAATCCATACTCCTTTCTGTCTCGACAGAACTGGTATTTCCTGTTCCGAGTTTATTTAACATGGAGAATAAACACTGAGATAAACCTGCAAATGATTAGCGTAACAATGGAAAGGATGTTTTTACTAGAACAAGCTGAAGATCATCAGTCTACAGTGAGCTTGCCTTTGGTTTGGAAAAAAATGCTCGTGTTTAGCTTATATAATTTATTGCTATGTACTGGTTTTTAATGTCTATGTGAATTGTCATTGATTAATAGAAATGACTATAATAATATCATACCCATGGAATTCACGTTTATGGCTCTTCTGATTAATTTGCTTACCCTACCAGAAATCTGTAGAATGCAAGTTCGGCTGGGCCACCTCATCCAAGCATAACTGATAACATCATAACATAACATCTCTTCTCTACTTTACCAACTGAATGCACAAATGTATTTATTTTTCAATGTTATCAGCTTTTGAGCCACTTGTAAGGATGCCCATAGACTAGATATACAATATAGCCATCATCCGGGCAGAAAATTTAGAGTATTATAGATCGTGAAAGGGAGAGAGATGAGTGGCATGTATTTAAATATGGCTTCTAGTTTTCTGTAATATGGAAGAAATGTTCTCTTTTTTATTGCAAAGTTGGACGGGACCCTTGAAAATTTTTGTATAAAAACATTCAGGGATTTTCTCAATTTTATTCATGTTTCCAGTCCAGTCCCAGTCCTTCCCCCAATGTTAGGAGATCAGATGAGGCCCTGACCATTTTCTTAGATATATGGCCACAAAGTGAAGTCCAGTCCTCCCTTCGAGTACTCAGAATTGACAAGATGAAGAATTTTGGCTGTTTAAATCTCAACAGCTCTATAAAAATGTATGTTCCTATAAAAATATACATAAATATACTGTAGATCCCAATCTTCTTCTGATAATGCTGCATAATGAATACTATCAGCAGTTTTATTTATAGAGCGCACACACACTGCCAATTATTTTAACAGATTGTAAGTTGACTATTTCTTGTAAAACTTTTGTATTTTGGCTCATTTGAAAAACAGTTCTCGTATTTCAGCTCTAAAGTTGCCTCTGGTATGCACCTGCTCTGTCAAAGAAACACAGATGACCTTCAGGCAATATAATACAAGAGCATAAGCTAGACTTCCTGTTATCTTGCTGACTTCTATAAACTTAGATGTGACATAGGTCGTATAGGGAGCAGCTCCCTTACAAACTGTTAAACTATGCCAAAGTGTAAATTATGCAGTATTTATTTAATTTATTAGTTACAATTTTTTTTTTTTTTACGTGCTGGTTTTATAATCTCTGAGCAACTGCCTATATTTCAAGTGAATGTTGACTCCTAAACACCAAGTTTAGAATGCTATTGTTATTATTGATAATGTATTTTTTGGGAGTTGTAATAAAAGTCAGTATGCTATGGATGTTTTACACTAAACAAACACTCATCCTGTGGCTTTCGTAACATAAAGCACATTGTATGAGATGTTTTAGATATGAATGGATTTTTATTCTTGTCTGGTATGTCTGTTGTACCATTTACTTGTGTTAGAAAGTATCCTGTTCTCTTTGTATTGCTTCCTTTGTGTGAAATACCTAGTGACCTTGCCAGTCCCCCTGCTTTCATATTTCAAACTAACCACACTAGGCATGGGAGCACATCCATCTCGGTGTGGTCAGCTTTCTGGCTGTGCTGGGAGAACAGCTTGCCTGTCCTCCAATGGTCAGATGTGTGCTGACAACCCCCCCCCCCCTGCTCAGCCATTAATTGGTAAGATCAGTGTATTGGTGTTTCTCCACCCCACCTCTCCAAGCCCCTTACGTAGCTGATAACAGAGATTATATGATCACTTATATTAAAAAAAAAGGATTTTTTTTATACATGCACAAAGGTTCTAAATTGTATTTCTATTTTAAACTGAATGCATTGTTTTACAAGGTAAGGGTTCACATATACTTTAAGCACCATTCACCAGTTGAATAATCACTGTGCTACCCTTTATGAAGGGTTGATGTAAGTGCAGTTAGGCTTTGGCTGTGAATGTTCATGTGAATTAACTTCATTTATTAGGATATAGAAGGAAATTTCCATAAGTGCTATGGCATTTCATGTTGGTTCTCAGAGAGGTGAATGGAGCCTGGTCTAAAGATGCCAGTTTACGCCAAACCAATGTGGTGTACATAGCATTGTATGCCATTGTTGTCTTATATCAGGGGTCACCAAACTTTCTAAATAAGGGGGCCAATTTATTGTCCTTCAGACTTTAGAGGGGCCAGTCTGTGGCCAGTGGGAGTGAAACATTTCCTGCATTAGTGGGTGTAAACCACCAAATTTGGTAATAGGGGAGGAATTGTGCCCTACTGTTGGTATCATTGGGAGAAAGAGTGCCCCACCGCTGGTGTCAGTGGGAGGAATAGTGCCCCATCGTTGGTATCATTGGTAGGAATAGTACCCAATTGTTGGTGTCAGTGGGAGAAATGGTGACCCAGTTTTGATGTCAGTTGGCAGAATAGTGTCTCATATCAGTTGGATGAATAGTGCCCTAAGGGCCAGATGAGGGCAGGCAAAGGGCCCCTGGGACCCAGTTTGGAGACCACTTTCTTAGATGATGATACTGTGTTCCTAAAAAAAAGTAAGGGACGTTTTAAATGTTTTTTTTTTTGTTTTTTTTAGAATTCTAAAAAGGTAAATTTCAACGTTGTCATTTGGATTAGTGAGATGAAAAACTAACCATTCTCTTCACCTGTTCATGAATTTTTAGATACATAGTTAATATATGTGTCCTGATTCTTACATAGTAGTTTTATTATTTTATCTTAGATAAGTTACATTGTTAGCACAGTTAGTGTCTGTAAGGCAGGCTGCTAGTTGGGCAAATGGGCCCTCAAGCTTAGATTGGCTACAGTGAGATGTTATTTGGGAATGTGACATTTAATGTTAATGTTCCCAGTGGCAACAGTGAACTTAGCACCCCTTTGAAAACTAAATGTCATACACTGTTGTGAAAAACATTTGAAATGTGCATGTGTTTTTTTTTAGAAATAATAATTCTAGTGGAACCATACTACAGTTAATATATTGTATATAACTCTCATACAGTATATATTTTAATAGTTTTATGGATTTAAATGCCAAAACCCAGCTGAAACTTCATATTGCAGTTTTGTGTGGATTCCCCCAGTCTCAATTATCTATCATCTTTTTTTTTTTAACAGTCACCAAGCCACCATTTTCAATAAACTTTCACCTACCTTCTGGTTTATTTATACAATAGTTTGTCATAAAATGCTGATCAAAGACATAAAATTGCCATATACGGCAAGTTCAGCAGGGACCAGCCCTGCTGGACTGACCAAATCCTCTTGGACAAGCTTGTTGGCAAATTTTCGCTCAATCAGTGCTGCAATTCTGATTTGTGTATTCTGAAGGCGGGGGAGTTCCTGCTGTCAGAATACAACAGTGCAGCCATCATCCTCCCTGAATGTATGAATGGGATTTTTTTTTATCAGCCAGGTGGCTGACCAAAAAAAAAAAAAAAAAAACAAGAAAAAAAAAATCCATCTATGACCAGGTTTAAACACCCATTTCTAGCTTTGTAATCTATGGATTGGTCACAGACAGCTTTTCAAATTTTAATTAATCCACATGTGTTCCTGCTTAACCATAGCCATAAAAAATAAGAGTGAGATTTATCAAACCGTGACATGTAATACTGCATGTTAAAGGTGGAATATTATGTAATGGTATCAAATGAGAAAATATTCTTTGATTTACTAAAGGGGGAAAAGATTCAAGCAGGGGATTGCTAATACAAGTCATTCCAGTCTGTCCCACTGTGAAAGTAAAGAAATGGGCAGTATTTCCATGAATGGTAGGTGGTAAATATGCATTCCCTCCTACCTTCTTCATGATTCCAGCCCATCAGCAGTGAAACATGCTTGGAGAAGGGTCCCCAAAATAAGGGCTACCTCTCCACAAGTTTCCTTTACCCATGCTGGTGAGCACTAAACTCTTATGGGCCCCCTGAGTGCCAAAGTGCTTGGTGGCTGTCAGTAGTAGGCAGGAATGCCTTAGGAGGCAAGTTGATTTGAGCATAGTGAGGAGGCCACCTGCATGCTGTCTTTACTACAATACAAATATCAGCACAATTGCCTTGGCTGCCAAGTTGCTATTTCCTGGGTGACATAAAAAATAAAACCTGTGTGACCTGATGATTATAGAATTATCACTATGGGCAACTCATATTACATTTACCATTGAGGGCAAACTAACAGGTTCTAAGAAATAAGAAACTCCCACCCCCTTATACCTTTGCTACTCTCCCTAGTTGCTTCGTTCTTCTGCAGGAGCCACTAGGAAATACCCAGAATTTCCCTCATTGGGGGGTGGGGGGGGATTTTCACATGGCCCCCTTCTAGGATGCAGTGTTTGGATCTAAGCGAGCATTTGCCAGTCCTTTAAAATGTTATGCGAGAAAGGAGATTAAATAATTGTGTGTAAGTGCCAACACCGTGTAATGCAGTGCTTTCCAGGGTTAGGGCTCAGCACTAAAGCAGGGGATGTTCTTTCACGAAAACCTGCCACTTTGTCTTGGATGGGCAAACTGATAGTCTTTTATGCAAGTGTTTGCTTAAAATGAATGCTACCTTATTCAGCATTGTATCGCACCCTGTGTGTATTCACAAAAAAGATTGCATAAAATTAATAAGGTTTTATCAAAAAAAATGTTTTCACATGGAATGCTGTGTTTGGCGAGCTTTAGTGAATCAGTCCCTATGTTTTACACGAGAAGGGTCTGAATTTGTATCAGTCAGATCATTGGTCAGTTTAGATGCAAATAGTTCTTAGCTGCGTTTTTAAAGTGTAACTCCATTTTTGTTGAGAAAGAAACATTCCCCTCTGTGTGGTCTATGTACATTTCAAGGATTTTAACAAACTTTGTTGCAGATTCCTACCTTTTGTTATTCTGAAGAAATCGCTGTGTGTTTGTCTGTGTCCATGTGGGAAAGTGAATCTAATGGGAGTGGGTTCATAATTATCAATCAGCTGCTGCACTTGCAGGGCTCTAATAAGGAAAATTGCAAGGCCTGCATCCCTTTAGATGTGATTTCCTATTTGTTGCAAGGGATGCCTGAAATAAGACTTGTATCTTAGGGCAGACTTCTGGGAAAATCAGTGAGGCAATCACACAGGCAGGAAATTATATTTCTGGGGGGCGTTCTGTACACTGTCTGTGTACAGAACACCTCCAGGTAGCCATGTTGCATTGCATTTTACTGAAAATTACAGCGCTGCAGATTGAAAAGGAAAGGTCATTTTTAATAACATTCAATTACAATATGACTTGTGTTGCAATTGTATACGCTATATTATTATTTTTTTTATTATTTGCTATTTTTTTTTCCCATGAAAGTGTAGTTACCCTTTAATATCTGAGTTGTAATTTTGTATCTTATATCTAGCAAAATTCTCTCTAACTAAATGCATCCAAGTTTTAACTTTTAATATAAACATTTTTCTGTGCGATAGGCTAAATGCTTCCATTTTATTTAATATTCTATCACACATCCAAGCCAAGAGAACATTCATCTTTCAGATGAGATCAAGTCAGTACCATGACCACATTCTATAAAAATAGCCAAGGAATCTTTATCCGTGACCTTTTCAGAGCTTTTTGCCCATGGATTTCCGCCAAGGACCTAATGAGACTGGGCCACTGCTAGGCAATTGCAGCTAATCAGTGAGCTACAGGTGTGATTCTCACACACAGCCAACGGCGTCATCTGCTCTTTCTCCTTAGCTACAGACAGTTGCTTCATCACTCGATTTGCATTTTACATATTACAAGCAAAAAAGAAATAAAATATGTTCATGTAGGCGCATTTAGCACAAGCAAAGGAGCAGGACTGGATGTTGTAGATATGAATATTTTATGTATTTTATTTATACCAGTCAGATCAATTAAATTAATATTAGAGACTTCCTTCAGTAGTTGGTAATAAGCAAATAAAAAAAGAGGCACTCCAGAAAAGGGTTAAACTTTTTCCATTTGCCAACACAGTCTCAGGGTTTTCAGCATGCTGGTATGAAAACTTCAATGGAACATTTAAGTGGATATGTCAGTGTTTCTCAACCTTTTTTCAGTCAAGGCCCCCCTTGAAATTATGGACAATCTCAAGTCACCCTTTGAGATTATGGACAACCTCAAGGCACCCTTTGAGATTATGGACAATCTCAAGTCACCCTTTGAGATTATGGACAACCTCAAGGCACAATTTGAGATTATGGACAATCTCAAGGGACCCTTTAAAACTATGGACAGTCTCAAGGCACCCCGTTCTAAAATGTAAAAAAAGATGCTTAATTTTACATAATGCGGCAGCATCGACAAACCCAACATTAGTGGTGATTTATTCTTTTAAAGCAAATACACTTTTGCACACTAGTACTGACTAGTATTCCAGTGTTTCTCTTCTCCCTCAGTTTCTCTCTCTTACCCAGCTAATGTGACTCCATTGCTGATGGAGAGGGGTAGGGGAGGGTCACACAAGGATGCTGTGCAGGCGATCAACACCCTTCTTATCTCCACTGATGACATCAGGAGGCCAGTGGCTGGAAGGTTGAAATGGTGCACAATAAAAACCTGTGGCTTTGTGTAACTAAAAGGCAGGCTTGATCCATCTGCTTGCTTGTATACTTTTTTGGGCAATTTTTAGGCATTTTGCCAAGGCACCTCTGAAGAAAGCTTAAGGCACTCCAGGGTGCTTGGGTACCTTGGTTGAAAAAGGCTGGGTTATGTAAAACCTAAGCTCCCATTTAAAATCTGCCTTCTGATAAGCACCGGTTATTTGGGAACTTGCTGGAGTAGATACCAGTCCATTTTTTATGAGGATTTATTGCTGGAAAGGGCTTCAAAGATTGATTAAATAAAGGCTACAATTCACCAAGCAGACACCATGAGCAAGTGAAAAGAATTAAACTCATCCCTGGATAACCTTAAAGAGTCACTGTCATTGTGTTTGTGAAGGTTCTCATGCATCCAGGTCATGGAATAGCTAGTAGGAATCAATCACATGCTACCAGGCTTACGCAGGTAGTTACTTGGATTAGTGGCAAAATATCATTAACGCTACAGAACATGTCAAGTTAAATGTGACTAATTACTACTAACACTACTGTAATTGGGTTCAGAATTATTCAAATGTCTTTTATAAGACTTGTATGACTAGACTGAAGTCTAAATGATCAGTCAGTGTATTATGGTTAAACACTTGGTTAAATGCAAACATTGGGGTGATTTATTAAAACTGGAGAGTGGAAAATCTGGCACAGCTCTGCATAGAATCCAATCAGCTTCCAGGTTTTTTTTGTCAAAGCTTAATTGAGGAAATTGGGAAAGACTGTGTTAACCGTGTGAGGGTTGCTTGGTCTGTAAAACTGGGTGATCTCTCCTCCATTATGTCTTACCTTATCGAGGGTTCAGAAGCAGAGATTTTGGTTAAAGTGGAAAATCCCTTTAGAAGGAATATTAATTTAAAATGAACTGCAGAGAAAAGTGTTTCTAATCCATTTCTCTGTTATTCATACTGCAGATCAACATATCACATTGATTACATTGTGGTGTATGGTTGATGCAAAGGTGTTGACTACATTAACTATACAAACACATTAGGAGCTCTGTTATCAGTCATAAGAGATTTACTATGCACTTTAGATAACACCAACATGTAGCCTTTCTGAGCTAGCATTGGATGGTGAACAAAAAAAGATTCCTGTTTCTTGCACATCTCACTTATGACAAACATCTGTTTATTGACAGAACTTGTAATGTGTTTGTTGCTCGTTTTCTTGGTGGCATTGTTGCTTCCACTAAGAGCTCTGGCATAATAAGAAGGCAATGCCTTCCCAAAATTAATTATGTACCCCCTCCTAGAAATCCTGCATATAGTGCCCCCTATTAATTCTTCTGTAGTATGCTGACTCATTACTATAAACTCCCTGAGGTCAGTGTCTGGTGCGAGTTTGATTACTCGGTTGTGATATGACTTCAGTACATTCACTGCAAGATTTTTTCAAAGCAGAAGAGTTAACAGGTTACGTAGTTGTTCGGTTGTGCTTAAAGCTGATCTCTGGAATTTGAATAAAAATACCTTTGTAGTGCCTCCTTCCCCGGGTAAGGGTAAAAGTTAAGTCTAGGGGTAGAAGAATAAGCTGTAGTACTCACTTTAGAGTAGTAGATGTTCATCCTAATACTAAAATCTGTAAATATATAGGCATCCACAATCTAGGACTAACTTATCTAGCCCTGTAAAGAAGAAATCGCTATACATACCTTTTTTGAAGCCGCTCCGGTTCCATGCTGAGCTGTCAGCGGCGGCTTCTCTGTGTAGGTGGGTGCAGAGGAGGCCCATAGAAACTCTATAAGTGACGTTGCTTCCTAGTCCTTTTCCAGCCGTTGTGTGCTGTCTCCTCTGAAGCGCTTCTGCCACTGGAGACCAGACCACATCGGCTTCAGAAAAGATATGTATAGCGATTCCATCTTTACAGGGCCAGATAGGTCAGTATTAGATAGTGGATGCCTGTAGATTACAAGATTTTAGTATTAGGGTGAACTTCTACTTTGAGCCACTGGCCAGCTTCATAAAGCTCTTTGGGGTTCTGGTGGAGACACCCCAAAAAATGAATTATTGAGGCTACATAAGGCCCCTGCACACGACAGAAAATCGTACAACAAAATACAACTTTCGAATCGATCGTGCGATAATCTGATTATTATTACACAGCTTTTGTCTGAAATTTTCCAAAGGGACATACACGAAAATGTTTCTTGTATGATACCAGATAATACGATTTTGGTTTAATCAGTATAGTTTTCGTCCCAAAAAAAAAAAATGCACATACAATACATTACATCACTTCCAAATTTTTTATTCTGTCGTATGAGAATCTTCGTACTTTAGTAACCTCTTCATTTTCACTATAAAGGGTAGCATGCAAAAAAAAAAAAAAAATTGAGTGATCATTCGTCGTCCGATAACCTCATCGCGTGTACTAAGCTGTACCTGTGTTGACTATTAAAATGTTATCCTATTTTTCTGCTGGATTTTTTTTTTTTTATTATTGTCATATTTTAAATGTCTACAGATACACTACACCTTTGTGTTCTTTTTTAATTTCCTTTGCACTTTCTTTGTGTATTTTTTTTTTTTTTCATCACTTCGCTCTCCTTGTTTTCTTTTCTTTCACCCTTACCCCTTTTTTCTCCCTCTCCCGTTTTCCTTTCTTTCCTATTCTTTGTTTTCTTCTTGGCTGTTCCCTGCAGTTGAACCAAGGTTAACCCCCCATCCTATTAAAAATTAGAAGCAGGGGAAAGCAGGGGGAATTTTTGCTTTGTTTTTCTAAAGCAACTGCAGTAATTGCTATTATTTCTTCACCAGTTGCCAGACCTCTCCTCACAATGGACAACGCAACATATGGACATTGTTGCAGCAGAGATCATGCTTTTGCCATATATTTGCATTTATGCATATGTATAACATGTCTTTGTCTGAGAGTAAACATGGAACGGAGAGGTAGCCAGACATTTGCTTTCACTGCACATTTGGACATGTGCTAGGCGTATTTATATATAGCATTTAAATGAACATGTAATCTCTGCATTTGTTTACAGATGGTAGATTGCCTTTGGCTGCTTTAGGACTAAAAGTACCTGCTAGCCTTTAGCCTTCAGCTGAAACTTGTAATCTAAGTACAACGGCAAAGTTAAAATTTGGTAAAGCACATATATGTAATATTTTTTTTTGAAATAGAAGATATATTGTCCCAAAAAACACATTTTGTTTGAGTCTGGCCATATGTTAGGATTAGTTGCCAGGCTGAGAAGACCTGGAGTTTGGCTAGTTTTAATGTCCAATGTCTGGTGGTTGTGTATCATAAGAGTGCATATTTCTTATTTCCAGTTAGCATTTACTCTTTTGTATGAACACATATAATTAGCTTCACGTAAGAAGAGAGTAGAAAACAAAAACCTCTCGCAAAATGCCATGTTTTGTCTTGATCTTGTTGTTAAACAGGGCTTTGATACCAGGCAAACGACTCCCCCATACATAATAATGATCAACCCTAGATTTGAAAAATACTGTACAACACCAGAAAGAAAAGTTTACATTGGTCAAATCTGATCTAATTTTTAAAAGGATCAATTGTTTTTTCCTAAAGAAAGTTGTTTAATAATGGAAGCAGCCATTTGTTGTAGTTGATTATAATAATGTACCATTCTCTATCAAAATGGTCATTCTCTCTTAAGATCGTATTGGTACGTGGATCACCAGTCAAAACAGTATGAGACTCTATACTGGCCGTTGTGCACCTCATATCTATGGATGTCAACAGACTCCCCTACCTGAAGGCACATAGGTAAAATAGTATTGGCTGCACTTTAACATTTTCTATAATTTATGCAACCTCTGCTGAGATAAGAAATGTTTAAAAGTACATATGTGGCTGGCGTTCATTTTCCATGTGAACATATGCAGCTGAAAAGGCTGACTGTATCTGCAAAACCTGCAGTACAGATGCTCCTCAAAAGGACATTCTGCGTTCAAAAAAATGCAGCGCGAAACAAAGGAGGCTGAGGCAGCCTCCAAACTACCATGTGTATTGCTCCCATTTGAACAAAGCTCTGGTATAGCTACTGTGTCCAAGTACATAGAAGGGTTTAGCTCTGTAATTTACACTCACCGGCCACTTTGTCAGGTACACCTTGCTAGTACCGGGTTGGACCCCCTTACGCCTTCAGAACTGCCTTAATTATTTGTGGCATAGATTCAACAAGGTGTTGGAATCATTCCTCAGAGATTTTGGTCCATATTGACATGATAGCATTATACAGTTGCTGCAGATTTGTCGGTTGCATGTCCATGATGCGATCTTCCTGTTCACCACATCCCAAAGGTGCTCTATTGGCTAGAGATCTGGTGACTGTGGAGGCCATTGGAGTACAGTGAACTCATTGTCATGTTCAAGAAACCAGTGGTGAGATGAGTTGAGCTTTGTGACATGGTTCATTATCCTACTGGAAGTAGTCATCAGAAGATGGATACACTGTAGTCATGGACATGGTCAGCAACAATACTCAGGTAGGCTGTGGCGTTTAAATGATGTTCAGTTGGTACTAAGGAGCCCAAAGTGTGCCAAGAGAATATCCCCCACATCATTACACCACCGGCCTGAACCATTGACAAGGCAGAATGGATCATTTCATGCTGTTTACGCCAAATTCAGACCATACCACCTGAATGTCGCAGCTGAAATCAAGACTCATCAGACCAGGCAACATTTTTCCAATCTTCTATAGTCTAATTGTGGTGAGCCTGTGCGAATTGTAGCCTGAGTTTCCTGCTCTTAGCTGACAGGAGCGGCACTCAGTGTGGTCTTCTGTTGCTGTAGTCCATCTGCTTCAAGGTTGGATGTGTTGTGCATTCGGAGATGGTATTTTGCATACCTTGATTGTAACGAGTGGTTATTTGAGTAACTGTTGCCTTTTTATCATCTTGAACCAGTCTGCCCATTCTCCTCTGACCTCTGACATCAACAAGGCATTTTCCTCCACACAGCTGCCGCTCACTGGATATTTTCGGTTGTGTGTGAAATGGTTGTGCGTGAAAATCCCAGTAGATCAGCAGTTTTTGAAATACTCAGAACAGTCCGTCTGGCACCAACAACCATGCCACGTTCAAAGTCACTTAAATACCCTTTCTTCCCAAATTTTGATACTCGGTTTGAACTTCTACAGGTTGTCTTCACCACATCTTGATGCCTAAATGCATTGAGTTGATGCCATGTGATTGGCTGATTAGCAATTTGTGTTACCAAGCAATTGAACAGATGTACCTAATAAAGTGGTCAGTGAGTGTTTACAGCATTCAGAAATGTAATACAATGCCCTAATCCTGTGCTTGAAATGAGCATTTTGGTGTATTTTTCACTTATATGCCTGTAAACCCACATAAATACAGGTAAATATGTAGAGACATAAATATATTTCAGTAAATTAAGTGGAGTGGATAAAAAAGTATACGCTTCTACAGGGGTGTGGACGTTTTAAAAAAAAAAACTACTTGTCTCAGGGACTAAATCGGGGTTCCAATCTTCTCGTCCCTCATAACAATCTACTTGTCCTGATAAGAAAAATAGTTTTAACCAAAACCATATTTAAATAAGGTGAAGAGTTGATGTTTTTTTATTAGGCAGAGGGGCTTTTAGGAATGTCTGGTACTTTTAAAAACAAAAGGGTCTTTATGGCGACTTAACATTGCGCTGTTTTTCTCCCACTCACCTCCCTGCCTGTCTCCAGCACCGCACCCGGAACTAGCAGGGAGTGGAGAGACCTTGCAGTGTAATGAGCACCGATTGGGTGTTCGTCAGGAAAGGGGACTGTCGGGCTCTCTTAACGCTCAGCAGAAGCGCATCTGCTGAACAAGTAAATGAGGCGCCGGCCCCAATGTGAAAAAGCAAAAACGTTATTCCTTCTAGTTACCCTCGCACACGGAAGCACTTGGGTGCTCAGTACAAGCGCATGCTGAGCAGCCTAATCAAGCTCCAGAGTCTGCTCCTTTAAGGGGGGAAAAAAAAGTAAAACCATCAGCTGGGCTAAAAGTAAAAAAAAACACTTGTCCGACACCCAGACCTGCATGTCCCGGGCGTCGGGCAATATGATTTAAGCAATCCCTGCTTATAGACGCTGTACAGACCTATAGGCACCTAAACATGCATAAACGCAAGTATATTCACTGCATGCTTTCTACCCCCCCTACACTGAATGTTTCTCCCAGCAAGATCAGCGTAGATAGGAGTATTTAAATGACGTCTTTAATGTGACATTAAAGCTTAAGCTTTTTTTTAAATAACAAACAAATAACAAACAACAACAAATTACAAATGATGTCTTTAAAGTGACATTAAAGCTTAAGCTTTTTTTCTTAATAACAAACAAATAACAAACATGTCATACTTACCTGCTCTGTGCAGTGGTTTTGCACAGAGCAGCCTGATCCTCTTCTTCTTGGGTCCCCCACTGGTGCTCCTGGCTCCTCCCCCTTGACCAGCGTCCCCAATAGCAAGCTGCTTACTATGGGGGCACTGGGGTGTACTCGTTACCCAGCCCCACTTTAAGCATCCATAAGATACATAGAGCTGTGGCTCAGCCCTGCCCCCTGCTCTTTCCCCATTGGCTGACTGGCTGTGATTGACAGCAGTGGGAGCCAATGGCCAATAAGGAGAGAGAGACACCCGGAACAGCCGAGGATTCTGTGCACATTGCTGGTTCGAGAAGGCTCCCAGGTGAGTATTAGGAGGGCTGTGGTGGGAGCAGCACACAGAAGGTTTTACTATGCATGCAGGTAAAAAACCTTTAGCCTTTACAACCACTTTAAGCCTTTTGCACATGGGTAACTAAGATTGTTCAATGTAAATTCTGTCACCCCCCCCCCCAGGGTAGCCTAGGTGTTTCTTACATCCTCCTATAGGCATGAATAGACATGCGCGACTGAACTCTGGTATATGGCAGTACTCATGGTAATATGAGTATAGTTTACAGTATGTAAAAATTAGAAAATGTTTTACTATTTGCATATGCCTGTATGCTATAGGCATTTTTGCAATAAATCCACCATATATCTGCAATATAGCCGCACACAGCTATTTACGTCTGTGGGAGGCTGTTCATGGCACATGGAATGCCCAGGCAGGGAGAAATGCTTGAGTTTCTCAGGCACCCATGTGCAAGAGACCCTATTCAAACACTGTTAGTAAATAACCAGTATTACACAGAGTAAGGCTGAGTTCACACTGGAATTAAGAGCAGGCATTTGAGAGGCGTTAAATAGGCCTCTAAAATGCCTATGCACAAGATACAATAGACAGCTCATAGTGCAGTTCACACTAAGCGTTAGCATTGCGTCGCTTCAAAATTGAAGCCTCATGTCAACTCAGGAGGCATTTGAAGCCTTTTAACGCCTCCCATTCAAGTCTATGGTAACACCTCGCTAATGCTCTGGCAGGCAGTTGCAGAGCGGTTGCGAGGCGTTAAGGTTCGTTCATTTAATGTAATGGAATAGGCGTTTGTGGAGCAGTTTTAACGCTCGTCAAATGCCTCAAAACTGCCCATAGGGCGTTTGGAGAGCATTTTTAACTCCTCATTAATGCTTTAAAACGCCTGTCTAATGCCCATACTAAAGCTCATTGACTCCTGTCTGACGCCCATACTAAAGCCATACAAACTCTATAGGAGCGTTTGTTGAGCGTTATGCCCTGTACACACGGTTGGATTTTCCGACGGAAAATGTGTGATAGGACCTTGTTGTCGGAAAATTCCGACCGTATGTGGGCTCCATCTCACATTTTCCATCGGAATTTCCGACACACAAAGTTTGAGAGCTTGCTATAAAATTTTCCGACAACAAAATCCATTGTCGGAAATTCCGATCATGTGTAGAGAAATCCGACGCACAAAGTGCCACGCATGCTCCGAATAAATTAAGAGACGAAAGCTATTGGCTACTGCCCCGTTTATAGTCCCGACGTACGTGTTTTACGTCACCGCGTTCAGAATGATCGGATTTTCCAAAAACTTTGTGTGACCATGTGTATGCAAGACAAGTTTGAGCCAACATCCGTCAGAAAAAATCCATGAATTTTGTTGTCGGAATGTCCGATCAATGTCCGACCGTGTGTACGGGGCATTAGAAATTTAGGCAAGTGTGAACAAGCCCTAAAGCCAGCCATACATTGAATCGAAATTTAGCCGGTTCAGCAGGGACAAGTTGAATTTTGATCCATGTATGGACAGGCTGGTTGTACACAAGTCGATCCATTTTCAGCCAGCGGTGCTTATAAGTGTATTCGGTGAGGAAATAACCCCACTGTCAGAATACAATAACATAATAGGAGGGAATTGAGTATGTGGATGGGGGAATCAAGTAATTTGCTTCTGTCCATCTCGCTGGTTGAAGGAAAAAAAAAAAATGACTCGTGTATGGGCCGCCTTAGGGCTGTTTTTAATAATGATGAACAGGAAACAATTCTATACTCAGACATCTAGTTAAATCTTTAAATATTTAATACCTTCTAAAAACATATGATGTTCTGATTGCATCTGCAGTGTTTTCGGTGTGTTAGTATTTACATCAAGAGTGCATACACGTACACCTCTTTTTGTTTAGAGTAAAAACATTGCAGTTCCTTTGTGGGGCTTTACTTTTCAGTATCAGGTATTCCTGGAATGCCACAAGGTTACCAAACCTGGACCACAAAACACAAGACGGTTTAGAAAATACACCAAAAGCAACAAAAGAAGTGTATCCACTTTCACAGCTCTAGTAAACCATGTTGATCTCAGGCCTTCCCTCAAGCCCAAAGGTGTCCCGGAGTCCTGACCACAACATTTTCTAAAATGATGTGTTGGAACTAGTCTAAGAGAAATTGTTTTGTTCAGGCAAGCTTTTCTTCCTGGCGCTCTTGTCTGGGAGCTCTGTGTATATGTGTCTGCAGGAGAGAAGCAGAGTGGAAATGTCAAGGGTCACGCAGAAGGCGGAGTATCAGGTCATAGGCAGCTACTACCCCAGTGTGAGAAACCTGAAACGTGTTCTGCAGCTTAACTGTTTCCACCCCAGCTGCTTTCCCCGGCCCGACCGAGCCAGACATCAGCTGCGCACGCTGGATAATATGCAAACTTAAATGTCCTGATGGATTTGCTTTCTGCATAATATTACCCGTTGGTTTTACAAGCAGAAGCCATTTGCCTTTTAACAACAAATATAATATCACATTATGGTTCTTTCAAGCTGTTATTAATATTCAAAAGTAATAAAATGAATGCGATAAAACCAAATGTCTGTGACCTCCGTGCAGTGATGATCTGAATAGCTAAACAGATCATCTTCCAGGA
The DNA here is from genome assembly GCA_037952835.1 of Lithobates septentrionalis. Taxonomy (NCBI): domain Eukaryota; kingdom Metazoa; phylum Chordata; class Amphibia; order Anura; family Ranidae; genus Lithobates; species Lithobates septentrionalis. Next base: position 903,778 of record JBBDGP010002267.1, on the reverse strand, counting down.
ATAGATACTAAGTGATACTGGGAGCATTCTTTACCGTGATAGGACACTTGTGAACCATCTAAATTGCTTGAATCGTCCAAAAAGTGTTCAAAAGTAATCTCTGTTTACAGGCTTATCCCTGAAAAGAAAACATTACGCGATTGTTGGTTTATGATGCTAATGGATAATTATACGGAATGATAAGCATCTACACACACAGTTTTACTATGTTGATTATGCTGGCCACAGGCTGGATTACTGCTTGTTCATAGCTACCTGCATGGCAAAGCACAATCAAAATATTGGTGAATGGAGCCAGTCAGACCTCACTATGGGCACTGCTGTCCATTTGGCTTTTATATGCATGCTGAGATTTTGGTATATTTAACCATTCTAGTTGTAAAAGGTGCCCTAGTTGGATAACTTTCACTCAAAAAATGTTGGGAAACCACAGGTTGTTTGGTCTATTGTGCCAAGGCACACAGTTATAGATGGAGCTTTTAACCTGTAAGTAGTTTCATTTAAAAGGAGAAGTACAGACAAAGCTTTTTTGGCCCTACTTTTCCTGGGGATGACACTTCGTTTTGCACTCCTGTGACCCGTATTCAGTCAAAAGCAGGCTAAAGCCTGCTGTCGGCTGATGTCACTCAGCCAGTCCAGACTCTAGAGAGATCCTGATTATAATTAGTATTATTACACAGGATTTATATAGCGCCAACAGTTTGTGCAGCGCTTTAATGTTGGGATCCACCCAGATGTCTGACCGGCAGCTGGCTTAGCCTTTTAGTGAGCTGCCGAGAGGCTGAGCCAGCTACTGCAGCCCTCTTCAGAGCCCAGTGCTCCAGCGAGCAATAGAGGGGCAGATCACAGAGCTGGTGACTGACAGTCACCACTCTCTACTCACTGAAGACCGGAAACCGAGTGATCAGTGGTCATGGGATCACTCCTGGTCTTAGGGTGGGGGGTGGCAGATGCAGCATCGGTCTGTTCTGAACTAGATGAGTATAAATGTTTATTTTTTTTTAATTCCCATGCTTCTTTTTTAATGCAAGTATACTTGAATTATTTTGCAATGTAAAGTAAACGTTTTATTCAGGTCTCAATAGGGATTGACCTTGGGTCAAGTTTTTATTGAAGTCTATGTCCCAGCTGGGGGTGTTCACCCTCTTGATTTTTCCCAGAGATTGATGTTACAAAGCACTCTGAAACTTTGAGTTGTCACCAGAACAAGGTGCATGTTGAAATCTTCCATTGAGGACACTTGTTCTAGTGACAACTGTCTTAGAGAGGAATTCCCTTCACTTTGAGTGGATTTGCTCTTTTCCTGTTGCTTTTTACGGGAAGTGAAGGTACATTTCCTCAGCGGCCACAAACAGAGGTTTCAACCCATCCATACTCTATCCAAATCTAAAAAAATATACATATAATAATAAAAACATTAATTAACAATGTCTGCATGAGTCCACAAAGCATTTTGGTGTTCCTGAAAATCCTATGCAAATGTTGACTTTCTAAAAGTCAGTATTTGCATATGGCTAAGCACACTCTCCCCATGTGACAGCACTCAGGTGTAGTAATTGGTTGCTCCATCACTGGGCATTGCACTGTGAGACTTGGTGGGCAGTTTTAAGATTCATCCCATACCTTCAAATTTGTTTTTTAAATGGGGTTCCCAATGTGCATCCTGGAAGCCTAAAATCATGGTCTAGTGCAACCTGTGGGGTAGGAAGATGGAAGCGAGCCAAGAACCTCACAGCTGGATTTGGATTTGGGAAAGCAATAATAAATGAATGAAATTGTCTATTCACATCATTTTACTATGTACTCTTTGTCCGCCATAAGTGGTCAAAACTAGCCATGAAGATTGTCCTTTGACCTGGCCAAATAAGTAAATGTTCATGTTTGTTGTCTATGGCCATCTTTAGAGATGAGTGATCTTTTTTAAATTAACAGTGAGCTGCATGAGTATGAGTGAAGTGAACCAGTGGTTGTTGCAGTAATGTGATGAAGAGTTTTTAATTCTTTTCTACCTCTTCTGCACATATTTTGAGGTCCATAATGAGTATAGGGTCACTTTACATTTGAGTAAATCGGGCCATTAACATACTGCATTGGAGGATCTCTAAAACTTTATTTTTTACTTACTGATTTTTTTTGTTTTTTTTGTTTAATAAGATCTGGCTGTCTTTGGTCCCTGAAACATATCCGTAGATCTAAAAGACCCATATAGCCTTAGTTTGCTAGCCCCTTTAATCCCCTGCACAGCAGAAGTTAGACTAGGAAATTAATGTGGAGCAATGTAAGCCAGTCAGGCTGTTCTGCTTTGCATAGTGCTGCCATTGTTCTGCAGAGAGCCTACTGATAGGTGTAGTGAGCTAATCTCATCCCTGAGCATCTGCTTCTTGCTATCCAGTCAAACACACGACCAAGTCTTTAACTAAGCAGTATTGCTTATAAGGATGTGCATACCCAAAGACAAAAATCTAATATATTGCTAACCTGTCCTTATTTGTGGTGGCTGCATTCGTTTTTATTTTTTTGCTAAGAAAATTTTCAGCAAGTACACAAAAAACCTGCTGATTTTGCAAAAAAGGCCCCATTCATATGGGCATACTGTTACAGACTGTGTTCTGAGCCATACACCAGTTCCACACAGTTGTACACTTGGGGATGCATTTGGAGATCTGTGCAGCCGTCCACCTACCATTGATTTTAACAGGCTGCCTGCATGCAGCTGTATGGAACACTTGTGCTTCCTGTGTGGGTAAAGATGGCACATTGTACGGGTGTATAGAACAGTACACCCATGTGATTGATTTCAAATGCAGTGGCCTTGTCACTTCCTGTGAGGTGAAGTGAAAGCACAAACAATGTTATCTTTGTTCAGTAAATTATTAATCTCCCCCAATTTCCCACCATGTAATGGAGATAAAGAGGGGAAGACATGTTCAAGTCAAGCCTGGGTGACCTCCATGGTTCCCTCCATAGATACAGTGGAGTGAGGGAGTGTTGGAACCCAGGGGCAGGAAGAATCACCAGGTGAAAATAAAGCGGAAAACCCCAAAAAACAAGAAAACAAATTTAGCCACCACATTTGAGGACTGGTATGCTACAATATATTACATTTCTTTAAACTTAGAGAAACGTAGGGTCAGGAACGTGGCTGATGCCTGGCAGGAGTGAGGGAATCTCAGGAGTGGCTGAACAGTATTACAAATCTTTGGCAGGTAAAACAATGTACACATATATATTTCAACTGTGTATTTAACCTTTTTCTTGGAGTTCTGCTTTCACAGAGTGTGGCAATGTAAGGGATATGGATCTGTTTACTTATTAATTCAGAATAATAAAAAAAAAAAAAGTACACCTTTATTTTTAGCTGGTTTGGGAAGTATCCAACTGAGTTAACCCCTAAACAAGCCCTAGTTTCCGTCCACAGTTTGCTGAACTTGTTTGGTTGTCTCCTATGTGACATGTGACACTGCAGCCCAACGTCTATATTTACGCTGTATTGGCAATCTGAGAACACGCCATTATTTTAGATGCTGGATTGTATTGTATTACATTCTGCAAACAAATACCAACCAGAGTGGTGACATGCATATGGTCTATAGTATTTCTTGACCTGCTGGTTTTTATTCACAAGTCACGTTTTTCAAGGTATTGGCATACGGTATTTACTTATTTATTTATTGCACTAAAACATTTTACATCATTTTTTGAGTACACTAGACTCAAGAAAAATTTATAGTTAGTATGATATAGCAACTGCACACTTTCGTTTCTGCATATCATCTCTCTCTGGGATGGATGTACAGGGTGACACATATGTACACTATCTAGTAAGTTGATTTGCTTAGGAATGAAAGGCGGACCTGCCAATTACAATGTCACTGTGTTGCTTGCTTAAGTACAATTCGATTGATACATGAATGTTTTAAATAGATGCTTACTATGCTTAATGTATATGAAAAGAAAGGTTCCCCTAAATGGACTTTAACGGCACTTGCAAAAGGATATTAAATAGTAGGTGCGTTTGACAAGGTATAAAGAGTAAAATAATTTTTTATTTGAAAATAACATAGATTAAAAACATTGTGTACATTAAATTCAATGGAACATATTACACAGTCAACAAGTTTAGTGTTGTTGCCAAACGGTAAAGTTCTATACGAGGGCTCTTTTCACACCCAACGCGTTTCGGAATAAACAGTGTTTTTGTCCTTCTTCAGGGGTGTAGCAGAAAAGAGAAATTCATCTAGAGTAATTAAAGTGTAAGATGATGAGTGAATTACCACAACACGTAGATATAAATGTATTCATCCACTTGTAGTTAGATAATCAACCACTCACTTACTATGCTTACTATCAATTTTAATAAATTATAACTTGAGAATAATAGCACACCTATTTTCATTCTTAAAGAAAGAAAAAAAAACCTATAAGGCAAAGGGATAATGAGCTAGTATGCACCGCATACTAGCTCATTATGAAATACTTACCTTAGAACGAAGCCCCCGCACCGTCTCCTGGTCACCACTGAGGTCGCTGACATTTTGCCTCTGCGATTCTTCCAGGTTCGCGGCACCGGCGCTGTCTTCTTTCTGGCAAGGAGATTTTGCAGCAGCATCCACCGGACCTTCAGAGCGCATGCGCCGCTGACGTCAGTGGCTGCATGCAAGGTGCATATCGCCTAAACCGTACAGGTTTAGGTGATATTCATTTTACCTACAGGTAAGCCTTATTATAGGCTTGCCAGTAGGTAAAAATGTGCTAAAGGGGTATACAACCGCTTTAAGAGGGCTGTGTAATGGACTATATGCCCTAGTATAGATTTTTTTGTTATAATGGATAATGACACTATTGGGCATTATTGCTGTGTACTTGACTGCTGCTGGCAGATCTTTATCTCGTGTGTATGGGAGATAAGGTCACTGTGCTCCCAATGAAGCAGTCAACCTAGCCACCCTTAGATTTTTTTATTCAGCGTACAGGCTGAGCTATACAAACCTGACAAATTCCTCCATCCATGCCACATGGAGCAGATGGACGAATCCAGTTTAAGTTGTATTTTGACAGCAGTTCCCAGCAGCTGCAAGAATACCAAACAGCAGTTGCATCTGATTGGATGCAGCTGCTGTTCAGCCTAAAATTTTCTATCCGCTTACTTAGATTTTTTTAATTCAAAGATATCAAGCAGTAGAGTGGCAACAGGGCCATCCATGGAGCAAATTTTGAGCCGTTCAATAGGAACCAGGCAAAATTCTTACTGTGTTAGGGCAGCATTCCAAGTACAGTTTACTGAAATTTGAAGACCTTTAATCTTGCCATGGAATAGAGGAGATATACTGAGAAATGGAAAGTAAAAGTATATTCTTATCAAGTTTTATACATGATACACAGAAAAATGCAAAATGTGCCCATTAGCCAAGTGATTGATGAGTACTTTGCAATGACTGTAGTGTGTCTGTTCTACCTTGAATGCCTAATAGTATTGCAAATAATTGAACAAACATTGTCTGGTCTATTTTGTAACCTATGATGCAGGCCATTGCTTCCCAAAAACAACTATGATTGTTCTCCTTGTACTTAAAGTGTTATTAAAACCACAACAGTAAAATCTGTATATGCAGTAAAGCATGCTTGTTATACTCACTGTGGAACCTAAGGGGTTAATCCTGTGAACTGGGTAAAAAGGCTGTTTCTGTCTTCTCTGATCCTCCCCTTTTTTTATTATCCGCAATCCATCTGCTGATAATACAGAGCACTCTGCACATGCTCAGTTTGGTGTGCTAGAGAGTTTTAGGAGGGTGCATGTGATCAGCACAGGGCAAATTAGCACTGTCCAGACAGAGGGTCAGGGCTCATAGGACTGTCAGAGGAGAATGAACACTTCTCCTACAAGCTTCAACCAGTGCTTTGCCGGATACTGATAGATGATTGCTATATACTGTATATATGCTATATACTGCTGATGGGGAAAGGTATTTAGCAGTTTATATTTACTAAAATTTACATCATTTACTAAGTCCTGAAACAATTGCACTTGCAGAGTGCAACTTCACTTTGCCAGGTGCACAGTGTATTTGCCTTTAGTAAACCAACTCCAGTGTGGTCAGTTTTCTGGCTGTACTGAGAACTCAGCCTTCTCTTCTCCAATGATTAGATGTGTTTTGACATGCTCCTCCCCCCCCTCACAGCCATTCACTGGGAAGACGAGTGTGTTGCTGCTTCTCCTCCCCCAGCTCTCTAAAATCCTTATGCAGCTGAGATCAGAGGGTATGTGATCACTTACAAAAAAAGGGAAAAAGTATTTATATTGTTTTATATATATATATATATATATATATATATATATATATATATATATATATATATATATACACTACCGTTCAAAAGTTTGGGGTCACCCAAACAATTTTGTGTTTTCCATGAAAAGTCACACTTATTCACCACCATACGTTGTGAAATGAATAGAAAATAGAGTCAAGACATTGACAAGGTTAGAAATAATGATTTGTATTTGAAATAACATTGTTTTTACATCAAACTTTGCTTTCATCAAAGAATCCTCCTTTTGCAGCAATTACAGCATTGCACACCTTTGGCATTCTAGCTGTTAATTTATTGAGGTAAGCTGGAGAAATTGCACCCCACGCTTCTAGAAGCAGCTCCCACAAGTTGGATTGGTTGGATGGGCACTTCTGGCGTACCATACGGTCAAGCTGCTCCCACAACAGCTCAATGGGGTTCAGATCTGGTGACTGTGCTGGCCACTCCATTACCGATAGAATACCAGCTGCCTGCTTCTGCTGTAAATAGTTCTTGCACAATTTGGAGGTGTGTTTAGGGTCATTGTCCTGTTGTAGGATGAAATTGGCTCCAATCAAGCGCTGTCCACTGGATATGGCATGGCGTTGCAAAATGGAGTGATAGCCTTCCTTATTCAGAATCCCTTTTACCCTGTACAAAGCTCCCACCTTACCAGCACCAAAGCAACCCCAGACCACCACATTAAGTCCACCATGCTTAACAGATGGCGTCAGGCATTCTTCCAGCATCTTTTCATTTGTTCTGCGTCTCACAAACGTTCTTCTTTGTGATCCAAACACCTCAAACTTGGATTCATCCATCCACAACACTTTTTTCCAGTCTTCCTCTGTCCAATGTCTGTGTTCTTTTGCCCATCTTAATCTTTTTCTTTTATTGGCCAGTCTCAGATATGGCTTTTTCTTTGCCACTCTGCCCTGAAGCCCAAAATTCCGCAGCCGCCTCTTCACTGTAGATGTTGACACTGGTGTTTTGCGGGTACTATTTAATGAAGATGCCAGTTGGGGACCTGTGAGGCGTCTGTTTCTCAAACTAGAGACTCTAATGTGCTTATCTTCTTGCTTAGTTGTGCAACGCGGCCTCCCACTTCTTTTTCTACTCTGGTTAGAGCCTGTTTGTGCTGTCCTCTGAAGGGAGTAGTACACACCGTTGTAGGAAATCTTCAATTTCTTTGCAATTTCTCACATGGAATAGCCTTCATTTCTGAGAACAAGAATAGACTGTCGAGTTTCAGATGAAAGTTCTCTTTTTCTGGCCATTTTGAGCGTTTAATTGACCCCACAAATGTGATGCTCCAGAAACTCAATCTGCTCACAGGAAGGTCAGTTTTGTAGCTTCTGGAAGGAGCTAGACTGTTTTTAGATGTGTGAACATGATTGCACAAGGGTTTGCAAATCATCAATTAGCCTTCTGAGCCAATGAGCAAACACATTGTACCATTAGAACACTGGAGTGATAGTTGCTGGAAATGGGCCTCTATACACCTATGTAGATATTGCACCAAAAACTAGACATTTGCAGTTAGAATAGTCATTTACCACATTAGCAATGTATAGAGTATATTTGTTTAAAGTTAGGACTAGTTTAAAGTTAGCTTCATTTAAAAGTACAGTGCTTTTCCGTCAAAAATAAGGACATTTCAATGTGACCCCAAACTTTTGAACGGTAGTGTATATATATATATATATATATATATATATATATATATGTATATACACAAAATGTTTTGCCTTTCATCTCTATTGTAAACTGAATGGGGTGTTTTACAAGGTGGGGGTTTACATATACTATAAATATACCATTTGAACGTGTTTTGTTATATATGTTTGAGAAGTTCAAAAAATACCTGTTGATCCTACCAGAAATGTTGTCAGTTGATAACTTTAACTGTTGGTGTGAAATGCATGGAATGATGGTCACTTGATTCAGTCAGTATTGATCAGATGAGTCACCTATCTATGTACACAGTGCCACTTCTGCCACCCCACCTAAACTCTCCAGTCTTTTGTCTGTGTTTATGGAAAGACCGCAATTTGGGTCTATGGCTAGGTTAGCCTATCATTAAAGGCTTTTTTTTTTTAACCGTGGGTCTTTCTCAACAAGTTGTATAGATGACATGTCATATTAACTCCCGCATCCCCTGGGGGTGGTGTGCCCATATTTCGAAGAGCAAAGACAATGTGAACTTACTGCAGCGAAGTAATTGTACAATACATTCTTACAAATTCCTTCTGCAAATGAATTCTAATATGTGATATTTATCTAGGAAGAAGTCCATGGTAGTGGGACAAGACATCATTTTAATTGTGCGATCATGCTGTGTCTGTTGTTGTTATCACTACAGTACATATGCTGTTTTTGTAGCCATTGAGCATTATATATTGCTTTATGAGACATCAGATGATAGTGTCTTTGTATCAAGGCAGAGAAAGCTGTTTTTGCAGCTGGTTCGGATGGAAGAAAATCTCTTTTTACATTTGACACAGATCATTAACCAAGGAGTTTAGGCCCATTATGAGCACAATAATACATGTGTGTTAAAGCCTCCTATTGACACTGCTTGAATTATAGTGTAATATACGCAAGGTGACACACTTACACCTATGTGGACATGGTGTAAAATGTATATTAAGATTAATTCTGTAATAATTGGATGGCAATGCTCATTGTTTTCAGTCTCAATGCTATCGGATATTTATGTATGTCTTTCCAAATGCTTTGCTAAATGTCCTTTGATGCATTTTTTAATACAGCCTTTCTCAACATTTGTACCCCAGAGGAGCACTTGAAAAAAAAATGTAAGCTTATGGGGAACCACAGCTGAAATTATTCAGGGTCAGTGATAAAAATGCCATATATGCTGGTGGTCATTGGGAAGAATGTCCTCTACATTGGTGGCTATTAAATAGAATGTACCCTACATTGGTGGTCCTTAGGAAGAATGTCTCTTACATAGGTGGTCACTGGGAATAATGTTTCATACCTTGGTAATCAGAGGGAAGACTGTCCCTTATATTGGTGGTCAGTGGAAATAATGTGTCGTGCCTTGGTAATCAGAGGGAAGACTGTCCCTTATATTGGTGGTCAGTGGAAATAATGTGTCGTGCCTTGGTAATCAGAGGGAAGACTGTCCCTTATATTGGTAGTCAGTGGGAATAATGTGTTTTGCCTTGGTAATCAGAGGGAAGACTGTCCCTTATATTGGTGGTCAGTTGCAATAATGTGTTTTGCCTTGGTAATCAGAGGGAAGACTGTCCCTTATATTGGTGGTCAGTGGAAATAATGTGTCGTGCCTTGGTAATCAGAGGGAAGACTGTCCCTTATATTGGTAGTCAGTGGGAATAATGTGTTTTGCCTTGGTAATCAGAGGGAAGACTGTCCCTTATATTGGTGGTCAGTTGCAATAATGTGTTTTGCCTTGGTAATCAGAGGGAAGACTGTCCCTTATATTGGTGGTCAGTGGAAATAATGTGTTTTGCCTTGGTAATCAGAGGGAAGACTGTCCCTTATATTGGTGGTCAGTGGGAATAATGTGTTGTACCTTGGTAATCAGAGGGAAGACTGTCCCTTATATTGGTGGTCAGTGGGAATAATGTGTTGTACCTTGGTAGTCAGAGTGAAGACTGTCCCTTATATTGGTAGTCAGTGGGAATAATGTGTTTTGCCTTGGTAATCAGAGGGAAGAATGTCCCTTATATTGGTAGTCAGTGAGAAGTATGTGTCTTAAAGCGGTTATAAACCTGCGTGGTTTTTCACCTCCAGCCGCTGTCTCGCATTCTCATTGGATACATTGATAGCAGCAGGAGCCATTGGCTCCCACTGCTGTCAATCAAATCCAGTGACACAGGAGCTGGGGGGGGCAGGGCTGAGTTCTGTTGTGTGTGTCAATAAATGCCACAGCAGGGCTCGGGAACGAGCCCGCACGAGTAGCCCCCGTGGAATGCGGCTCTCCGTGGGGGCACTCGAGAAGAGGAGGAGCCAGGAGTGCCATGGCGGGACCCCAGAAAAGGAGGATCAGGGCCACTCTGTGCAAACCCCTTGCACAGAGGAGGTAAGTATGACATGTTTGTTATTTAAAAAAAAAAAAAAACTAAGCTTTACAATCACTTTAACTTGGTAATCAGAGGGAAGAATTTCCCTTACAATGGTAGTCAGTGGGAAGAATGTGTCTTATCTTGGTAGTCAGAGGGAAGAATGCCCCTTACATTGATGGCCACTGGAAAGACTATCCCAAACATTGGGGGTCAGTGGAGAATGGGTGCCCCCCTTACAATGGTGATCAGAATGCCACCCTTAAGCCCGGTACACACATTCAGTTTTTTTTGTTCAACCAAGAGATTGCTGTACTAACTAAGAGATATTAGTGCACCTAAATCACCCGCTGTGTCTTTTGTTCTGACAGGGGTACCCCCCCCCCCCGCCAAAACACACCAATCAACACTGTCAGCCATCGGATGCTGGTTTTCCATCATGTTCCCTCGACAAAAAACGGTCCTTAGACTGGCTTCTGTCTGAAGGACAGCTATGGTCTGAATGCTAGACAGTTCCTGCTGACCCAGCCGATATATTCAGTCCGTGCTTACCCAGCTTTACAGACAGCTAAAAGGGTAATTGGTGTCATGCTGCTGGCTCTACCAAGTAGCATTGGACCCAGAATTATGCAGAACAATAGGCACATCAAGTGAGAGGTCAATCAGCCACAGCTCAAGGAACCCCTGGCAACCTTTGGGGGAACTCTAGTTGAAGATGGCGGTTATTGCACATTATATGCTGGGCATCATTTCACAAAAATGTTGTAACAAAGAGATTAACATGTAGTTAATAATTACCCTGTTACCATTTTCATAAAGTTAGGTTTTGTTTATTTGTGGATGTGATTGTGTGGTGCAGCATGGCCAGATCAGCACATTGCACTGCTCCCTTTTAGAAAAAAAAAAAAAAACTTTATTAAGATGTCCCTTTTAGAAAAAAAAAAAAAAACTTTATTAAGATGTCACACAGAAATTTCATAATGTTCAATTGCCACCCGTTTACCAGCACGCAGTACTTTATTTTTCACTGTACATTGCACCCACACCACTGCAACACAGTGGTGTGAACCAGACATATAGGGAGACAAGGCACTTTGCCTTGTCAAGCAGTGGGCTTGCGCTGAAATAGCACAGTCCCTTAGTCTTTCCAAGGTTGTGGGCCACAGTTTAGCATCATCTCAACTTCGTTAAAAAGTTGCAGCTGATCTAGATTTGTGGTGATTTCAGTTACAAGAGACCAATCTCTTAAAGGGATCTTTCTATCTGTTGGTAGTCCAAGGGTGACCATAGTATGGCTGATATGAGCAAGCTGTATAAGGATTTATGTTTTTCTAGTTATAGGTGGGTAATGGAAGGAAGTCCTTGTGAGTGATAATGATGCATTGACAGTGCTGCAAGTATATATTCTTGCCTGCAGAGATTTTTATATATTTTGTAAAATCTCTGCACTTAATGAGCAATTGCTACCTGGACAGTAAATTGTTGGCTGATTGCACACCAGTGCTTATGAGGACAGGCAGATCTGCCATGTTACCTTGTTGATGAGAGTTCTGTTCTTGAATGGCCTGATTTAAACAGGATGGTTAAAGTGGATCTAAAGTTATAAGGTTTTTTTTACCTTAAAATTCAACTTCATGTAAAAAATAAAAATGGACAAACAGGCAGGATTTTTAATGCAGAAGTAACATACTTAGTCTCTTCTGCATTAAAGTCACCTACCTGATTGTTCGCCCTGTGCGCAGCTCACTGTAGAATTTGGCATTTTCGAAGCTGACCGAACTCCCGTGCATGTGCGGGAGGGACGACATATCGGCCCAGCCAATGAAAGCGCCCAGCGATTGATACCTGGAAGCAGGCCCCTCAAAGATGTCAGTGGCTGGCGGGGAGCTTCAAGACACCACATTGCTGGCTGGACTGAAGGGGAGAATAATTGCGATTTAATGCATTCTATGCATTAGGCCCGGTTCACACTGGTGCGACATGCGCTGCGATTTTGAGAGCACAAGTCGCATGACAAGTTGCGCCCCATTAAGTGCAATGGAACCGTTCTAATAGGAGCGACTTGAGTCGCTCCGACTTAGAAAAAGTTTCCTGCACTATTTTTGGTGCAACTTCGGCACTACTTGCATTGACTTCTGTTAAAGAAGTGGTATGCAAGTCGTGCTGCGATGTCGACTTCAAAGTCACGCAATTTTGAGGTTACAGCAGTGTGAACTGGGGCTTAGGGTAAAAATCCCTCACTAGCTGTTTCTCCCCCTCCCTCACCTAAATACTTACCTGAGTCCTGTATTGATCCAATGCTGTGTCTGTCTGCAGGTCTTCTCTCCCCTCTCCTGTCTTTCATGGGCTTGGCTGAAAGCTGTTGTTCAAAACCTGTGAGGAGGAAGCTGGGGAGGGAGTCAAAGCGCACTGTATGTGTCTATGGTCGCACACAGCCCGCCTCAGGAGCAAGCTCAAACGTGTGCCACCATAATAAACGGCTTCCTGTGGTGGCACACAGAGAAAAGGAGCAGCTGAGAGTGCCAACAGGGGACCTCAGAAAAGGAGGTTTGGGGCTTCTGTGTACAATTCCTTTGCACAGAGCATGTAGGCACAACATGTTTTTTTATTTTGGTAAAAAAAACAAAAAAACTTTACAACTGCTTTAAGCTGGGCACACACATGTACAGTTTATAAGCAGTGACAACAGAAGATCTGACAATTGCCCATTTTTCAAAATGGCTGTCAAGGGACTGGCAGTGTATTTCTTTAGAAGTAGAATATTTGAGTGTTTTGCTTGGCAATAGAATATATTTTGTTGTGGAAAAAAAATGATACATAGCATAGCTAATTCCTTGGCCTTCAGATGAATCAATTATAGCAAGCAATGTGTAGATATGTTCTATTACACATAGCAGTCCCATGTGTGAAATCGTCTAAAGGGAGAACCAGATTTTCAGTTTCATGACTGTAGTGATAGGTTTATAAAGATAACTTTCTGCGACCTTTATATATGAAGCTTGTATTGTAAAGACACTGTAGCATTCAATTTCATACATTAATGATGGCAATTATTATAACGAGCTGTCTGTTGAGACAATAGAAACTTTGTACTTCAATGGCAGACTATAGTCCTTGTTTACATTCGGTCCTCACATTATGTTCACAGTACTTGTAAATGGATGAAGTGAGAATATATAGCTATGAACCTTTTGCTGCCCTATCTGTCATGACTGTTATTTGCTACTTCCTATTTGGAACGGGTAGACACCCACTGTACAGGCAAGAGACAGTAGCTGCCTGTAAATTATTCTGCTCCTTTTGCAGACTGAATCTGTTGTCAGCATGGCTGCTAAGGCATGTCCTTGTGTATTCAAGCTCCTCTTTGCCTAAGGCAGCTGCCTCTTCAGCCTAAACCCTCTTAAGGTCTTGGGTAGATGATGCCTATTATTGTCAGCACTCAGCGTGTTGTTCACAATACTCACACTGTAATAAATCGAATTGAACACACAAGAAAAAGGCTGTTTTCTCTCTCCCTCCCTTGCTGTCTCTCCCTCTCTTTGTATGTATGTATGTATATATATATATATGCATGTTGAGGGAGGTAATGATTTACAATAAGAACCACATCTAGTTGTAAAGTGCAGTACATTCGTAGTACTCATTCTTGCACACATAATGTCAAAGACTCATCCAGATCTATTCTTGGCATAGCGTGATCGAGAGTTTGTCGACTCATCACTTTAATTACTGACACCTATGAATTGCACAGGTTCTGTGGCTGAAATGGAGGTACGGCAGTGACTAAACCTGTATAACATAGATATGGCAGCAATTAAAAGGATGAGTCGGCAAACCTGTTTACACTTCTGACCATGTTAAGGTGTAACATGCATGTGATCCCAAATGAAATGAATTATAATATGTGGCCAGATACTTCGTTACATTGGAAAACAGGTGAATTAGAAAACAAAAGTTATCACTTTATATTTACCACTTAGTGAAGGTGTCACATCATGTCACATGATAATTACTTTTGCAGTACAACCATGTATGCATTCTAATTTCCACTGGCAGTCAATAGAAATTCTTCTTAAAGTGATACTAAACACACACTGTTTCCCTTTTTCCTATGTGATATAAAGCTGTCACATGACCCAGCTCTTTCCCAGCCTTTCTGCAGGGAAACATAAGCAGGAAGAGTGTTTAGTCCTCTTCTGCTGGTCACATGTTAAAACAAAACAAAAACAGCATTTATAATAATAAATATTTAATATCAATAAACTGTTTTACATTGCCATACAAATATACTGTATATTTTAAATTAAATCTTTATTGTTTTGTGGAAATAGCAGGGTGTGGGTGGATTTCTTCCAGTCACATGCCCCCCAGCCTGTGTCTTAGAATAAGAGGGAGGTGAAGCCACTATTAATCTACATGTAATATCCCACCCCCATTGTGTTTAGCTGGTTAGTGGGCATGGAGGAGAAGGAGGGAGGGAGTGGGCTGTCATTTATCGCTATGTATACGCTCACATGTGTGACTCTATAGTCACATGGGCTGCTCAGATGTGAAATGCTCAGTATAGAAACTCACTGAAAACTGAGCATGTGCAGAGTTTCCACCACACCTGCAATAATCCCTAGCTCAATTGGGGACATGAACACAAGGTGGAGATAGAAAACAGCAGGATCAACTAGGTTTTTTGAAGAATACAGAAAATGAATCTCATAGTGACTAAGTGAGTATTAACAGAATGTAATACACCATTTATTGATAGCTCTTTATGATGTGGGTTTAAGATGGCTTTCACACCGAGCCGCCCATAGCATCAGCGGTAAAATGTGCTATTTTTAGCTGCGTTTTACCGTCGGATTTGCGGCGCATTTCGACCGCTAGCGGGTGCTTTTACGGCTTTAAAAACGCCCGCAATGTGCTGCAATGCCGGCAATTTGCCGGCCGTATTGCAGCGCTGCCCCATTGATTTCAATGGGGAGCAGCAGTGGAGGAGCGGTAAACACACCGCTCCTTCACCGCTCCAAAGAAGCTGCTGGCAGGACTTTTCCTGACGCCCTGCCAGCGCACCCTCGGGCTTTCACACTGGAGACAATGGAGCAGCTGTTTGAGGGTGGATTGCAGGCGCTATTTTTAACACTATAGCGCCTGCAAAACACCCTCGGTGTGAAAGGGGTCTTAGTGACACTTTAACCACTTGCCTACAGGGCACTTACACCCCCTTCCTGCACAGGCCAATTTTCAGCTTTCAGCACTGTCACACTTTGAATGACAATTGCGTGGTCATGCTACACTGTACCCAAATGAAATTGTTATCATTTTCTTCACACACAAATAGAGCTTTCTTTTGGTGGTATTTAATCACTGCTCAGTTTTTTATTTTTTACTAAGAAAAAAAAAAGACCAAAAAATGTGAAAAAAAAATTTTTTTTACTTTGTTTCTGTCAGTAAATTTTGTAATTAAGTAATTTTTCTCCTTCACTGATGGGCGCTGATGAGGCGGCACTGATAGGCTGAACTGGTGGGCATTGATGAGGCAACACTTATGGGCACTGATTAGGTGGCACTTATGAGGAGGCACTAATATGCCGCACTTATGGGCACTGATAGGTGGCACTGATATGTGGCACTGATGAGCACTGATAGGCGGCACTGATGGGCACTGTTAGGTGGCACTGATAGGCGGCACTGGTGGGCACTGATAGGCGGTACTGGTGGGCACTGATAGGCGGCATGGATAGTGGGTACTGATGGACATTGATGGGCGACATTGATGGGCATTGATGGACAGCAGTGATGGGCAGCACTGATAGGCATGACTGATAGTGAGCAATGACTGGCATCACTAATGGGCACTGATTGGTGGCACTTGTGGGCAGTGGTGGGCACTGATTGCTGGCACTTGTGGGCACTCATCGCTGGCACTGATTTGTGGCACTGGTGGCGCTATTGTAATCAGGGCACTGATGACCAGTGCCCTGATTACATGTGTAGTGATGACCAGTGCCCTGATTACATGTGTAGATGTCTCCTGTGAGGAGATGCCGCTGATCGGCTCTCCTCACCACACACTCTGTCGATGTGAGGTGAGGAGCGCAGATTACTGGCATCTCCGTGTTTACATGTGACCGGCTGTGATTGGACACAGCCGATCACATGATTAAAGAGATCGGGGTTGTGCCGTGTCCTAGCACGGCCGTTCTGGGACGCCGTCATATGACCGCTTCCCAGAATGAGAGCCACTCCGCCGCACGGCCATTTGACTGGCCTTAAAAAGACGCCAGTTCTTTTGGCAGAAAAAATGCCCATAAAGAGCATTTTTGTACAGGCATTTAAGAGCATTTAGTGTTTTTTTGCTGCCAGAAAACTGCTCTCATAAATGCAAGACAGAAGGGTTATTTTTCTGCCTCTAAACACTGAGCTTAAAATATGCCTTTAAATGTCCTAATGTGTATAGTCACATAGGACAACATTGAGCTGCTTCTACAGGCAAAGCGCTAAACTCCTCTAGATGCAGTGGTTTTAAAGCCACTGTACATAGACCCTCAAGCCAAAAATGTGGACTTCCCTTTAATTTATTTATTTCAGGTACTTATATAGCGCGTCAATTTACGCAGCACTTTTACATATACATTGTACATTCAAATCAGTCCCTACCCTCAAGGAGCTTACACTCTAAGCTCCCTAACTCACATTCATACATACTAGGGACAATTTAGACAGGATCCAATTGGCCTACCAGCATGTTTTTGGAGTGTGGGAGGAAACTGGAGTACCCGGAGGAAACCCACACAGGCACAGGGAGAACATGCAAACTCCAGGCAGGTAGTAGGTAGGTAGGTAGTGTCGTTGGGATTTAAACCAGCAACCCTTCTTACTGCTAGGCGAAAGTGCTATCCACTACACCACTGTGCTTCCCTATCAGGTGTTTCCAGTAAGAGGTACTGTTAAGCTGGCCATAGTTGGATTTAAATCCAGTTTGATGTTTGGTCCATCTATGGCTGTTCCTGCTCATCAGAAGTCAAACTAGTTAACAGCTTTTGTTGAGTAGGATGTTGGAAATGTTTTCTCAATCAGTGGGCTGCAAATCAGTGTATTCTGACAGGAGAGGAGTCTCCACTGTCAGAATACAATAGCTCAGCCGGGAGGATTCCTCCATCGACCTTGCTTCTGTGGACAGTGGAATCTGTTCGTTCATTTCCGTCCCCTGGCTGATTGAAAAGAAAGCGATCCATCAATGGCCAGCCTTAAAAAAGGACCTGAACTAAAAAAGACAAGCAGAGGACAACAGATTAGTCAATATTGCCTGCAGTTTCCTTGCTGCAGATATTTACCAAATTCTTGATTTACAATGCTTTGTTCTGCACTGTGTTTCTGTATGGAGCGACCATCTTGGTAGATGAGCATGGCTTTGCTTCCCCATGTCACAGCTGTGCCCCTGATGACTGCTGATGACTTATGGGGAATATTGAAGATTCAGCAGGAAAGGTAGAGAAAGGCCAGATCTGTAGAATGAATAAAGTAGGAGCAGGGTAATTTTACCAAATTTCCTGAGACTAGCAGGCAGGGACAGTAGTGCTTTAGATCAGTCTTTTTCAACCAGGGTGCCCATGTACCCTGGGGTACCTTGAGGTTTCTTCAGGGATATCTTGGCAAAATGCCTAAAAATTGACAAAAATTGTATACAAGCCAGCAGGTGGATCAAGCCTGCCTTTTAGTTACACAAAGCCACGGCTTTTCATAATGCACCATTACAACTTTCTAGACACTGGCATCCTAATAACCAATGACGTAATCAGTTAATAAAGAGGATGTCTGTTGCCTCCACAACATCCTTGTTTGACCCTCCTGTGCTACTCTCCCTCAGCACTGGGGTGACATTAGCCGACTGATGGAGAAAAATTGAGGTAGAAGAGAAACCTAGGAATACTAGTTAGTACCAGTGTGCAAAAGTGTATTTGCTTTGGAAGAATAAATCACCTCTAACGTTGGGTGTTCTACTGTACATGTGGATGTTGCTGCATTATGTAAAGCTATTGGAATAGTTTTTTTTTTTACGTTTTAGAATGGGATGCCTTGAGACTGTCCATAATTTTAAAGGATGCCTTGAGATTTTTCTATCATTTTAAAGGGTGCCTTGACTGAAAAAAGGTTGCTCTAGATAATCTCACACTGCAGATTTACAGCTGTGAGACTGAAGGCACAGGAGTGCCTAGGCACACTTACATGTCAGAAAATTTTACGTCAGTGCAAAATCTGGTGCACCTGTGCATGGCAGCCAATCAGCTTCTAACTTCAGCTTGTTCAATTAAAGGGGTTGTGAAGGCAGAAGGTTTTTTTTTCTTTGCATTCTATGCAATAAGCCTTCTGTGTTCAGCAGCTCCCCTCAGCCCCCCCCCCCCCAACACTTACAGTAGCTGAGGTCCCTCTCTGTCCAGCGATGTTCATGAATGTCTGAGATTCTTCCTCCTGATTGGCTGAGACACAGCAGCAGTGCCATTGGCTGCTGTCTATCACAGTCAGCTAGCCAGTCAGGGGAGAAAGGGGACGGGGCCGGGTCAGGGCTCTGTGCCTGAATGGACACAGGGAGCTGTGACTCTGCTCAGGCGCCCCCATAGCAAGCTGCTTGCTGTGGGGGCACTGAACAGGAGGGAGTGGCCAGGATCACAGAAGAGGGACCCGAGAAGAGGAGGATCCGGGCTGCTCTGTGCAAATCCTTTAAACTTTGACAAAGAAAACCTGAAGCTCTCCAGTTTTAGTAAATCAACCCGTTATTTTTTTAGGATAAATTTTAGACAAGGTGCTTATGCACAATTACCATTTTATATGTTCCCTCTAACATATGTAATCAATACTTTTGAATTCAGGCCAACTTTAACTCTACAGAAAAGACATTTTAAACAATTGTGTGCTTCCAATTTGTGGCAACAGTTTTGGGAAGATCCTTCTCTGCCCCAGCATGAATGTGCCCCTGTGCACAAAGCCAGGTCCATAAAGACATGGTTTGACGAGTTTGTTGTAAAGGAACTTGAGTGGCTTGCAGTAAGCCCTGACCTTAACCCTATTTAATACATTTTGGGTGAATTGGAACGCCGATTGCCAGGTCTTTTCATCCAACATCAGTACCTGATACATCGCATATTTCAACAGACACAATTCATAATCCTGTAGAAAGCCTTCCCAAATGAGTGGAGGATTTTAAAAGTTAAAAAGAGGACCAACTTCATATTAATGACCATGGCTTTCTGTTTGGGATGTCCAACCAGCTTATATAGGTGTGATGATCAGGTGATAACAAATGCTTGTTTTATAGCATCTTTACCGGGGAGTGTAGGTCTAGTACTCCAAGGTTGCTGAATTTCTGTTTTGCTGAGAATACAGACCAGAATATAAGAATACAGACACCTCCTCCTTTCTCTTTTGACACTATTGATCATAAATCTATAGGAGCAATCAAGCAAGTGCAATGCTACCACTGTACTCAGATATTAGACAGCCAAGCATGCTCTGCAAACACTGTGGCATGTTTTGTAGACACTCGCCATCTATGTAAATGATAAAAATCCATTTTATAAAGCTGCATAGATATCCGCATTATGCATAAAAATGTTTACATGTGCATGATGTGGGGGTTAAGCGGCCTTTTTTATTTTATGTTATGCGAAAATGAACTGTGATATAGAAATCACACATTGATATCAGTTATCTTTTGAAAAAGTGTTTTGTGATTGGCAATTACACACATCCACCTTGAGATAACCCCTAAAATGTACTTGCTAAAATGAAATTACTTTAAAGAGAAAAAAGCCTTTATCGAAATGCCCACAGAGTTTCCTTGAACAGACAGATTAAAATATTACAACATCTGTATCTGCATCTCAATTTTACATCAGGAAAATAACTATGTGATAAGAATCTATGTTTGTAGTAGAAGTACAGTTATATATTTCATCCTGCTGTGCTGACTGGTAAAATTGATTGAACTCCTTTTAATTTTAGGGAAGAACATTTGCTAGGTTTCTGTGTAGCTGCTAGCTGGAGTTTGCTACTTCTGGGAATACAAATTACAAGGATGCCCTAAAGAGGATTGAGAGATATTTCAAGGTAACCTAAAATAAACAGGAATGAGACGATGTCGATGATATTGCTTACAGCATCTGAATCTCTAATTGTTCTGCTAGCTTCCCGTGTATGATAGACATTTCTGCTCATGTTTGTGTGCCTCTTCTTTGGTTTTGTAACCAGAAACCAACATCGCAGTACCTCTACTGCTGTTTGATCAAGTAGTAGAACTATAGGTTAACAGAAACCTAAGGTGCACCCAACCCAAGGGCATAGAAAGCTACAAAGGGCCCTATTTGCAGCCCATGTGTCTGTAGTTAGCCCCTGCTGCTGGGGTTTGTTGGTGGCTTTTGGTGATTATATTTCAATTTCACCAGTTTGGGATGCTGGATGGATATTGTAAGCTTACAGAGTGTATATGGAAGGCTCCATAGTCCACAATTTTATAATTATTTAAAGCGAATTGTTTCATCACACTGAATGTGGTAACACTGTTTTTTTTCGAACCTTCTTTTAATCAGCTGGACCCAGAACATTCCCACAACAGGATTTTGGGCATTCATACCAAGGCTTATATAAAGACTCTTTGCTGTAACTGATTGTTTTATATAAACTTCCTTCTTGTCTATACCTAGAAAACCATTGTGATTTACATTTTCATACTTAGTCCGGTTGAAAAAAGACACAAGTCCATCCAGTTCAACCAACAAAAGGGGAAAAAATAAAATAAATTATCATAAAAAAAAAAAAAAAAAAAATCATACAATCCTATACCCACTGTTGATCCAGAGGAAGGCAAAAAAAAACCCCAGCAAAGCATGATCCAATTTGTTCCAGCAGGGGAAAAAATTCCTTCCTGATCCCCTGGCAATTGGATGTTCCCTTGATCGACTTAACCTATAAATGTAAGTATCCAGTTATATTATGTCCTTTTAGGAAAGAATCCATGTCTTTTTTTTATAGCAATCTACTGAGATGGACAGAACAAGCTCTTGAGGGAGTCTATTCAACATTTTCAGCTATTAGGCCTCATTCCCACGAGGCGGATCCACTCATCTCTGTCCGCCAGCTCAGCAGGAGATCTCTCCGTTGATCTCCGCTGAGCCGGCGGATAACAGGTCCGTCTCTGCTCACTGAGCAGGCAGGGGCCTGTCAGAGCGCCGCCGATTCCTATGGAGAGATCGGATGAAAACGGACAGCATGTCCATTTACATCAGATCTCATCCGATGCGCCAGGACGGATTCAAACGTATCGCCATAAGTCCGATTTTAGCAGCTCGGAACGGATGTCAGCGGACATGGTAACCGCAGACATCCGTCGCTCAATGGACCTGCATGGAGCGTCTGTTCAGGTCCGCCTAAAAAACTGACAGGCGGACCTGTACAGTCCGTTCGTGTGAAAGGGGCCTTACTGTGAAGAAACCTTTCCGTATTTGCAGATGAAATCTCTTTTCCTCCAGACGTAAAGAGTTCCCCCTTGTCCTCTGTGAGGACCTTAAAGAGAATAACTCAACACCAAGTTCACTATACAGAACACTTTTGTATTTGTACATATTGATCATATCCCCCTTAAATCTTCTCTTCTCAAGAGAGAATAAATTAAATTTCATTGAGATGAATAGATGGACACTAATGCATGCTTGTCAAATTACTTTACGTTGCACCACTAAAGTGTCCCTATTGCTTTAGCAGTTTTTGTCCACCCCAACTGGCCACAAAAGCAGCATACGGTCTCAACATCACCATTTGTTGAGATTTTACCTCCAGTATGTGCATTGACAATTTCGTCCTTGGTAATGTGCATCCAGTTTTAAAGAATAAGTGTAAGACCTGCTCATATCCTACTATGCTATCCTATCATACAAAAATAGAGTTGTACCTATGTTTATGTATTGTAAATTTTTTCAGCTCTAGAAAAAAAATAACTAGCATACCTAGAATGTGAGGTAAACAAAAGGTTATTATTTAAAATTGTTCTCTTGGGTGGCAGTTTGTGTGATTCAAGGCCTATCACTGATGCTTGTTGGTTTGATGAAAGTACCTTGATAAGCAATGTACATCAGTATACAGAGACATATAGTGTGTCTCGCTAGCGACCGAGGAAATAGCTGTAGCCTTCTTTTTTTTTTCCTGTTAAGCCATCCTACATCATGACGATCAATAATCTATACTGTAATGTTCATTATGTAATGCTTTTACAGTGGGAATCCTGGCCATATACACTGTCAGGATTTATTTGTGATCACCAGCTTGCTTGATAGCCACATCTGCTAGAAACCTGTTACTCTACTCTTCGATAAATCATATCAGCAATGATTTTCTGTCATGTTATGGAAAATGAAAATACTTGTGCTATTTTTTTTTTTTTAGAACTCAAGCAGACCTTCAGAAATCAAAGCACATGTTGCTGAATTAAATTGAATTAATCCAAGTTCTGTATTGTTTTATGTAGTGTTTTCAGCAATGCATATATCACATCTCTAAATGGTTGTAGCCTACACTGTAAAGTGCAGGACCCAGCGTCAGCTGAATTGCCTGTTTTTATCCTAATGAATGAAATTAAGCTGAACTCCAGGCAGATAAATACCATTTAATGTAGTTATATATTCCTTTGAAATAAAATAAATGTAATCTTACATACAACTAGCATAAGTATCTGTTTCTTGATACCAACCTCATCCCCCACACAGTAACACTCAGACTGGGAGAAGAAGCTGCAGCACTAGAAGTCAGTCAGACCCCACTGCGTGCACATGTGCTTAAATTCATAGGAAGATGAGCAGATTTGATAACTAGTCGGTGTTGGTGCTTTTTTATTGTCCAGTCAGAAGGCTGTGAGTGGGGATGTTATACATCACTTTGAGCAGAACTAAGGCCGGCCATACACGAAACAAATTTCTTTCCTGCAACCAAGAAATTCACTCGATTCCCCCATCAACACAGACAGTGCTGATGAGGAAATCCCTCCTGCCAGACAATTGTCTTCCCCTGGTTGGGGGGGGGGGGGGGGGGCAGAGGAGGGCAGGGGAAGACATTGATTATCGCTAGTGGCTATAACAGCCGCTAGGGATAATTGGAAGAGAATCCGGCAGGCTGGTTGTACCCAAGTTGATCATTCAGCCTGCCCATTAACGGTTCAAAGCTCGGCCAGTTCCTTCTGAACCCAGCCGAGCTTTGAACCATGTATGGCTGGCCCTAAACCAACCCATTTAACAGTTTCCCAAAACAGGCATGTATTAAATGATAACTATCACAGTTGCTTGTGAACTGAACTGTCAAGTCAACAGATAACTTTGGTCATAGCTGTTAAATGTGCAATGAAGATCAAACAGAGGCTAAGATGGCAGCTTTCTTGGCTGTAAAACATTGGGGGGTTTGGTTCCACTTTGACTCGAACAGGGAAAGCGCTTTCACCCCAAGTGACACCTGGTGTCCAAGATGTGCAATGGTGTATGGCTCACCTAAGTGGTTGGATGTGTATTTTTTTTTTTTTTTTTTGGCAGTTTGCCTTGAATTCAACCTTAGGCCATATATTTGCTTTATTTTCCAGTGCTTACTTTTTCAGAATTCATCTTCATTTTCTACCGTTTTTATTTACAAACCTGCCATGCCCAGATTGCTGTTTGCAAGTCGATCATTTAATGTATTTGTTTTTAATGTGGTTGATGTTGGTCTTTTTATTGGGCATGCTTATATTTAATCTAATCATTGATGAGTTTTCACCATAAGAACAAAGGGCATGTGGCATCTGCCTGTCCTCTGTTGCACCAGGACCTGCCAATATTTTTGATGAGTCAGATTCAATGGATGGAAGGTGGCATCTTTAAATACTTTCCAGTAATTTGGACAATATCTTTCTGTGATAAAGGGTGTCCCCATAAATGGTTTGAATATCATACAGATATGATATCAGGCTTTAGACTTTAGTCTAAATTAGCAACATCTATATGTTTGGAATCCAAAAACACAACCGTGGATTGTACGAAGAGCCATGGAAGTCTCTAAACAACCGTATAACAGGTGTGGTTATCATGCAGCTGGGTTTGATATCTGATCATTGCTAGGGCTGATTGTCAGTTTGAGGTGTTCTTTTCCATACAAAAAGATATTCTAAGCAAGCATACTTTACAGAAAACACCAACTATTTCTGTTTCAGAATAATAAATGCTGTGAGAAAGAATTCTAGAACTCTGTTGATATTTGGCTTATTTAAGCCAATCACCTTCCATCAATTTAGGGAAGTCAGAAAAAGAAAAAATACATTTCTGCACTTTGCACACTGCTGTTTGCTTTAGTAAATATGCATTAAAGAATATGCGTATTTGCACTGATTTTAAAAAAAGAAACTATTAAGAAAAAAACATTGAGAATAGGAGAGCAGTATTCTACAGCAGCTAGTCAAAATTATTGATCAATTTTCCATTAATGAAAGATGAAGCCAGGTTGGTTGCTGGTATTAACAGCTCCACCTTTGTTCCCATTGTCTTATCTTCAACTGGGTCTGATTTCTAAAAACGGGAACAAAAAGTGAAGCAGCTGACCAAAGCAGCTACAATAGTCCTGTTTCCTTTTTGCAGAAAAACTAAAGATGAAACCTGATTGTTTGCTACAAAACAAAAACTATAGTATGCTGCACACATGTACAGTAGGGAAATATGCATTAACATAACACACACTATATTTTATATATAGATAGATATATATATATATATATATATATATATATATATATATATATATATATATATATATACAGTACGCACTGTATATTGCACATACATGTAAATTTAGCAAAGCTTTTGCAAGCTTTCAAAGGCCTTCTCTAAAATACAAAAGTCTGGCTTTTTGATATGTGTAGACGGAAACGTATCTGCCGCAACCAATATGTCATGCTGTCATGTTGTAGATTTGTCAAAGAGAAAAAAAAATGTAACCTGTCCTAAGGCAATGGAAATTGTGTTACGACTGTCCTTTGATTCATTCTTGGTAATGTAAGTAAGCCTTGTAAATAAACTAAACTGAGATGCAGAGGCTAACTCTGTTAATTGTTATACGAGACAAGGTCGGTTCCCAATAAACCAGCCTGGATATATGATCCAAATAAACTGATGTTGCCTTTACAAGATCGCTAGCAGAGTGATTCACGCTTGGTTGCCTATCGGGGATGGCTGTTGCACACTGGACTCACGCTGTGTGAGGGTATGGGCAGCCAAGGAGCAGTAGCTGACGGTTTGTCAGAGCCTTTGAAGAAGTGTAAGGGACGAGCCTCCAGGCCAGTAGCCTTTCTAAGGATCCTCACCTCCTGTTTGTCACTTTAATCTCGCCAGCAAGCTGAAAGAGTGGAGCTGATTCTTCAACAGACCTTTAAAAGGCTGTACTCTTTCTATTGTCCACGCCTTTGATTGTGATAAAATGTGACAAAAACGGCACACAAAGCCTAACAAAATGTGTAGACTTTACTATTATGCACTGTATGGTAACTTTAGTTATTTGATATTAGCTCTGCACTCGTACAATATGTGTGTGTATAAATATATATATATATAGATATCTATATCTATATATAGATATAGATATCTATAGATATAGATATCTATATCTATAGATATAGATATCTATATCTATAGATATCTATATCTATATAGATATATATATATATATTGTGAGGTCAGCGCGTGATCATAGCCGTACTTTTTATCCAACATAACGTGTTTTGTTATTTTTCCAATAGTTATATATATTGCTGCACAAGCTGTTGCCACTATAAAAATCCTGTATAATAATGATATTCTTTGCGAACAACACTAGAATGCTACTTGGTCATGTTTAAGTCTATTGTTGTACATTATATAAATAATATTAGCCTGTCTAACTCCCAGAATAGAAATTCCCTTTTGCCTGCCACTTTCCCCCCAGTGATCAGGCTCTTCTCTTTTTTTTTCATCTTTTATCCA
The DNA here is from genome assembly GCA_037952835.1 of Lithobates septentrionalis. Taxonomy (NCBI): domain Eukaryota; kingdom Metazoa; phylum Chordata; class Amphibia; order Anura; family Ranidae; genus Lithobates; species Lithobates septentrionalis. The sequence goes on along the minus strand of JBBDGP010002267.1, from coordinate 877,428 downwards.
ACATGCATGTCCACTGTTTAGAATAAGTCAGACAAGATTCCCATAGTACTGTATACAGGGAGAACTTAGGACCTGGCCGGAAATCTTCGCCCAAGGTCCTTTTTGTAGATCTTATTTAAAGTGTATATATAGTCCAAACTTTTTTTTTTTTTTTAAAGATCAGTACCCCTGTCAAATTTTTGTTGTGTAGTTTGTACCCCTACTAGGTGTTCACCCTCTCTATATGTCCTGGTGACCAGTGTCACTGAAAAAGAAAGTAAGTGGAAATCCAAGCCGTTATAGCTTGTACACACTGGGAGGGGGGGGGGGGGATTTACTAAAACCTGGGAGTACAAAATCTGGTGCAGTTTTGCAGAGAAACCATCAGCTTCAAGGTTTTATTGCCAAAGCTTAATTAAACAAGCTGAAGTACGAAGCTGATTGGCTACTATGCACAGCTGGACCAGATTCTGAGTGCTCCAGTTTTAGTAAGTGCCGGTTCACACAGGGGCGGCACGACTTGCAGGTCGCCTCACTGAGGCGACCTGCACACGACTTCAGTGGCGACTTGCAAAACGACTTCTGTATAGAAGTCAATGCAAGTCGCCTAAAGTCGCCCCAGAAATACTACAAGAACCTTTTTCTAAGTCGGAGCGACTTGCGTTGCTCCTATTAGAACGGTTCCGTAGTACAGAACGGGAGGCGACTTGTCAGGCGGCTAGGTCGCCTGACAAGTCACCCCTGTGTGAACCGGCACTAAATCTCCCTCACCATGTTAGTTTAGCTGGATTTTTTTGCACACCACAAAACATGAATGGTGTGAACAGGACACATAGAAAACAATAGTTTTTCTGTACCCTGTTTACACCATACATGTGCGGTGGTGTGTAGAAAAAAAGCAGCTCAACGTACTTGGTCTGAACAAACCCTTATGCCGCGTACACACGAGCGGACTTTACGGCAGACTTTGCCCGGCGGACTTTTCGACTGACTTTACGATGGACTTTCTGAATGAACGGACTTGCCTACACACGATCAACCAAAGTCCGTTGAATTCGTACGTGATGACGTACGACCGGACTAAAATAAGGAAGTTCATAGCCAGTAGCCAATAGCTGCCCTAGCGTGGCTTTTTGTCCGTCGAACTAGCATACAGACGAGTGGACTTTTCGACCGGACTCGAGTCCGTCGGATAGATTTGAAACATGTTTCAAATCTAAGTCTGTCCAACTTTTGAGAAAACAAAGTCCGCAGGAGCCCACACACGATCGAATTGTCAGACGAAATCCCGTCCGCCGGGCAAAGTCTGCCGTAAAGTCCGATTGTGTGTACGCGGCATTAGAATTGTCACCAGAACAAGAGGTGAGGGGAAATCTTTAAATGGGTGTTGTGAAACACATCTGTAATGTGGGATCTTTTCTACCATGATTTTTAAACAATGGCTTGATTGCATGCGTCTTATAATTTAACTTTTGTTGTGTATGGCTTGTTGTTCATGGTTTGTAAAAGTTTTTTTTTGGGTATGTTGAGTAGTTAATATTGTAATAGGTTCAGTCCATACTTCGGGTTTTTTTTTGTTTACAGGTTCTGGATTTGTTTCAGTGACAAGTGTTTAAGGAATTATTTTCTATTTGGAAAGATTTCCTCTCTCTTCCCGTTGCATGTCTGGGAAGTGCATGGAACAGGATACAAACAACACCTGTTCCGACAGGATACAAACAACAAAAAGTAAACTGATAGGAGTTCCCTACTCTATCCAAACACTAAAAAAAGTGTTGATTTTGCATATACATATAAGTAAATCTGTAATTAGAGCCAGACCTTCTTTAAAAATGGCAAGTGCTCCACCTTCCGTATCTTCTGAGTTAATAACTGAAATGAGCATTTAGCCACTGAATGTAGAGCTTATGGTCTGCATACTTGCATAAATTAGTGACTCAGGAAGGACTAAAACCAATGAATCAGCATTTCAGCCAGCGACCTAGTATTTTCAGCAAAGGCAACCGCCATTTTCTTCCCAAATTGTTTATGCACAATTACAGAATTGCTTGTGTTATTCAGTACATGAGCAGCTAACGTTGATATCACATGTTGGTTTTTAGACTTATCTACCTAGACTAGTTAAAGAGCAATTAAGATGGCCATAGTTCCATTGCTCATAGCAGCCCAGTAAATTTCAGTTCTTTGTAGTCAGCTGAAAGCTGAATTGAAACCTGATCAGAGAATTCCTGCACTTTGCGCAATACTCCTTTTTATATAGCCTTCTTGTGTTAACCAAATGTGCAACTCTATTCCGATTTTAGATTTCTGGTATCTGTTCTAATTTGTAAACCTAAACAACCCAGTCCGCCCATGCCTTGTAAAAACATCTACTATTTGGTTAATTTACTAAAACTGCAGAGTGCAAAATCTAGTGCCATTGTGCATGGTAGCCAATCAGCTTCTACCATTAAGGGGAATTACAGACAAAGCTCATTTGGCTGTACTTCTCCTGTGGTTCGTTCTGCACTCCTGTGATCCATTTTCAGCTAATAGTGGACTGTGACATTACAGAGCTGGTCCAGGCTGGGGAAAGGTGGCGACCATATGGCTGGGATCCACCTAGGAGCCTGGCCTGGCTCCTGTCGCAGCCTCTCAGTGAGCCACTGAGAGCCTGAGCCAGCCACTCCAACCCTCTCCACAGCCCAGCACTCCAGTGAGCATGGAAAGGGCAGAGCAGAGAGCCACTGGCTGAAGTCACTAGCTTTCTGCTCACGGAGCTCTGAGAACTGAGCGATTAGCAGTGTTTGCTCACTCAGTTCTCCGGTGGGAGACAGATGCAGCATCGGATCAATGCTGCATCCACATAGGTAAGTATGATTTCTAAATAAATACAAAACCCAAATTACTCTTTTAAGACAAAGCAATAAGGGTATTGATAAATAAGCACACACTACCCATGCAATCTCCCTTTAAATAGTGAAGAGAAGTCTCTTTTGCACAGTGGGGTTGATTGACTAAAGAAGCAGACCCTGTTCAGTAAGCTTAGTTGCTATGGTTAAGCAGTAATCACTTGTAATACCTGATCATGTGCAAGGAATTTAAAAAAAAAGAATTTTTGCATGCACATGATTGGATGATTGACATGAACACCACTCCAATGTATTTACTTAGTGAACATTTTCTGTACTTTGCTAGGAAATAATTTTCTACTTCAATTGACGATGGAGTAACTGTAGAAAAAAGAAATAATTCTAGACATGGTTTTTCTCAGTGAAGGAATATTTTTGTAGCTGTGTAGATATAATATTTAGGATTATCATTTTGCAGAATAATTAATAGAACATTTGGCTTTTTGGCCTCAAACGTTTCTGAAAAAAACAAAAGCAAAACAACAGTAGGTTAACCCTATTCCTCCAAACTTACTGTATATTTTCTCTCCAAAGAAATAAGATATTTTCCCCTTTTTTGATGTGGCAGTATAATCACATAAGTTCATCTTGTTAAGTAAAATATGACTGAAGTACACTTCCCAAGCTTTTTCTGGAATCCTTATTTCACTGAGTTCATTGGAGCAGAAAAGCAGAAGTACTTATGCTATCTCTCACTGTAAACCTGTTATCTCGGGCCTCCCTTCCCTTTTGCAGTTCCATGCTACATTACATGCCATGCATATTTAAAAGATGCGGTAAAATGAATTTATCACTGCTGCCTCAGAGATAACAAATGCTTTAAACTTACATATACATTAACTGTTTAATGGCACGAAGCAGTGACCCCTTTTTTTTTTCTAGGGTAATGCTTTGATTTTATTAACATCTTTTCCTCCAGGCAGAATTTCACAATATAACAGAACAATTTCCCAATTGTTTTACTGTGTATGTTATAGTTTTTTTTTTTATAACATAGGATTGGATGTGGTTGTAGACGTCTATTACGAATAGCGACAGGGGGGGGCAGACACAGGAGCTGACAGGCGGGGGGGTTGAGGAGGACAGAGGAGAGAGCAGACGATGGAGGCACGTAAGCTGACCATGGTGGCCAGGGCTCAGCAGCCATGATCATCATGGTCAGCTCACAAAGGGGGACACAGGAAGTGGCAGGATCAGCCAGGTTTTTTACAGTTCAGAGAGGGGCAGGTTAGACTGCACAAGTACTGTGCTGTTTAATCTGCTATAAGGGAACAGGATCTCTTCTTTTTTTTTTTTTTTTTAGGGTTACAAGCACTTTAAAGCTGAACTCGGGTCCGAAGAAATTGTTACCCTTGCAGTGGTTCCCCCTCTCCGCTGCAAGTTTTAAAGAGGTAGTAAAGTAATAAAAATCTTGATATTTTTTTTTTCCCAGCTCCCCTGCAGGTTTATGCCATAATATGCTAGTATGCACCACATACTAGCACATTATGACAAGCTTACATATCAAAGGATGCCCTCCAGTGCTACACTGTCAATCCATCTTCACCAGAATTTCCTTCCGGGATTGCTCTGTTCAGCTGCTTGAATGGTCGGGTCACTGTGATGTCACTGTCATGTCATGTTACGCGCAAGAGTCACATCGCCACAGCGCAGAGCAGGTGCCATAATGTACTCTAATCTGCTCTAGCACTGCTCAATGTACATTACCTCTTACAGGCTGGGAAAAGCATTCACGGAAGAAGAGATCAATTGAGCCTTTTGTGCCATAAAAACCCCCGCTGTCAGTGTTTTTTTAATTATTTTTTTAAGTATACTGTTGGTTTAAAGTGGTTCTAATGCCTAAAGTTTTTTTGACCTTAATGCATTCTATGCGTTAAGGTGAAAAAAATAGGGCTGCGGAAATTAACGATGAATTCCTCAAATAATCGTTAATTTTTTTGATCAATCAAAATTTTTATGATCGGTAGGCTGCATGCCCTGGGGCCTCTTTGGGCCAAGCTGTGGCTGCAGCGCAGCGCTCTGCTCCCTCCTCCTCCACTATATGTCATACAAAGTCTGCAGGCATCTCCCGCTGTGTGTCTCCAAACTGTGTGTGAAAACTTTGGCCACGCAGTGAGAAAAGTCTTGCTCTCCTCCTAGATCAGCTCGTGTGATAGACGCAGTGTTCTAGAGCTGATCTAGGAGGAGGGCGGGACTTTTCTCTCAGCGCCGCCAAAGTTTTCACACTCAGCTCTGAGACACACAGCGGGAAATGCCAGCAGACTGTGTAATCCAGGTACAGGCATTGACTACAGTGAGGCTGCGATTATGGGCACAGTGAGGCTGCGATTATGGGCACAGTGAGGCTGCGATTATGGGCACAGTGAGACTGCATTATGGGCACGGTGAGACTGCATTATGGGCACGGTGAGACTGCATTATGGGCACGGTGAGGCTGCCATTATAGGCACGGCGAGCCTGTGATTATGGGCACGGTGAGACAGCATTATGGGCACGGTGAGGCTGCCTTTATAGGCATGGCGAGCCTGTGATTATGGGCACAGTGAGACAGCATTATGGGCACGGTGAGACAGCATTATGGGCACGGTGAAGCTGCAATTATAGGCATGGCGAGGCTGCGATTATGGGCACGGTGAGACAGCATTATGGGCATGGTGAGGCTGCGATTATGGGCATGGTGAGGCTGCGATTATGGGCACGGTGAGACTGCATTATGGGAATGGTGAGACTGCGATTATGCGCACGGTGAGGCTGCGATTATGGGTACGGTGAGGCTGCGATTATGGGCACGGTAAGGCTGAGTTTATGACGTGTGAAGTCCTAGCGATGCCCCGCTATGTCCGGCTTCGGCCGTTGTCATAACAACGGTGCTAAATCAGCTAAAAGTAGTTGAATCTGTATGTGCGTTATAATTAATCAAAATTAGTCGATTCATCGATTAAAATTTTCGTGTTCGATTAATCGATTTTTTTTTAATCAGTAACAACCCTAGTAAAAAACCTTCTGTGTAACAGAATCCCCTCCCCTTATACTTACCTGAGCCCATTCTCAATTTAGCAATGTGCATGAGAGCCGAGGCAGATTGATAGCAGCGGAAGCCATTGGCTCCCGCTGCTATCAATCAAATGCTGTGACAAGGGAGCGGGGGATGGGGCCAAGCCTCCCAGTCTGGGTCAATAGACACTTGAAAGTGAGCACGCACGAATGTCCCCGTAGGAAACTGTTTCCTACGGGGGCATTTGCAGAAGAAGAGGAGCCATGAGCGTCAGCAGGGGACACCAAAAGAAAAGGATCGAGGCTGCTCTGTGCAAAAACCATTGCACAGAGCAGGTAAGTATGACGTTTATTTTTTGTTTGTTTTTTTTTTTAGAAAAAAGGAACCTTTGATATCATGTTAACTGCTTGTTTTTATCTAGTGGATTATAAATAAGATGAATTACTTACCTTACCTTACTCCTTGCTTACCCGGCAGCAAGTGCTTTCCTCCCGGATACAATGTCCTGAGATGTGGGGGGCCCTCGGCATCCTCTTGTAGATTGCAGGACTGATGTTCCTGTGCTAAGGTCAGGCAGCAAAGAGAAGCAGCTTTAGGAGACCAGACTTACAAGGAGGAATCCTAAAGGTTTGAGGAATAAGGTAATATTTCACCTTATTCATCATCACTCAGACAAAGGGGATTTAGGCTTGGCAGTGCAAAGGGGGGGGGGGGGGGGTCACTGCAAAGAATTCCCTTTTCTTCAGCCTGGTTCAGCTTTAATCTAGATATAGCAATTGATTAATACAAAGGAATCAATCAGTCTAGTAATCTTGTGTTCACTTTACTTGGGTGTAATTGGTGTATATTTTTAATTTTAGATAGTTTTGCTTTTACAACTTTTTTGTATATGTCACAATTGTTAGGGGAAATGATGTCTAAGCTGCAAGTAATCTGAGGGTTTGAAACATTTTGTCATTGAGATAAGCTTATAAAGTACAGAATTGCTGAATACCCCGATCAGGGTTGTGTTAAGTGAAGGGGTTAGAGCGAAGGACTGATAAATTGGTTCCAAATGATCTGATTTATGCTTCCTCATGTATGTCCAGTTTAAAGTGAATTGACTTTATGGAAAGCAAAATCACTGTGATGTTGATTAGACTAAAGTATTATATTTAGCTTTTAGGTTTTTGCTACCACAGCTGAGATATCAGCAGTGGAAAACTAGCTGTGTTGTCACCTTTTATTTAAATCTCTCTGGAAAAAGCTGCATAGACGCTGTGTAGACACACAGCTTTAAGGCACTGTACCTGGTCGCTGCAGATAATCATTTAATTAGAAATGTGCCCAGAGCAAATCTGAGCATTGATGGATTCCACGGAAATAGGTTAGCTTATCTAACTAGTGAGGAGAGAAATTTAAAAAATCTGCACCCCCTGAAGATTTGCCCAACCTAGACCTTTTTCCCAACATATATATATTTTTTCATTTTATTTATTTTTTTATAGTCAAAAAGCACCCCTTCCTTGTGCCAGGTTAGTATACCAGTCATAATCTTTAAAGCAGAACTTTACCTAAAAAGAAAAGTTCTGCTCACCCTCCTCCTTCCCCCATCCTCTCATTGTTACCTTTTTTTTGGTGGGGGCTTGTACTTATTTTATAACAGTTTCCCGCACCTGCTGCTGCTTCACCTCCCCCTGAAAACGTCACATGTCCCAAGAGACTGTGGGCCCATTGAGAGAGCGCAGCGTGTCTCATGCATGCTCAGTAGGAAGCTGACTGTGAAACAGCAGGAAGTCACAACCAGCTTCCCACAAGCAAGATGGGGACTTGAAGGCCGGGGAAGAACCAGCCCGGATGAGGACAGCACTGGATCCCTGGGCTGGAAAGTGTCTGTATATTTAAAGTCAGCTAGAGTATTTGTGGCTACTGACTTTTATTTTTTTTTGTATAACTGACCAGAGCTCCTCTTTATTATCCTGCAGATATAAGCAAATGACTACCAACTGGCTGAGGATGGTCACCAGGCTCTACTTAATAATGGAAATGATGAAGCAACTTAATTACTCTGTAAAAATACATGCTTCCACTGCCCCTTGTGAACTGCTAAGGGGGGACTTTTTTGTGCCCATTCTACTTTTCAGTAAGACCCCTTTCACACTGGGGCGGTTAGCAGGCGTTATTGCGCTAAAAATACCGCCTGCAAACCGCCCCTAAACAGCCTCCGCTGTTTGTTCAGTGTGAAAGCCCGAGGGCTTTCACACTGAAGCGGTGCGCTGGCAGGACGGTAAAAAAAGTCCTGCAAGCCGCATCTTTGGAGCGGGGAAGGAGCGGTGTATTCACCGTTCCTTCACCGCTCCTGTCCATTGAAATCAATGGGACAGCGCGGCTATACCGCGGTAATACCGCGGCTATAGCCGCGCTGTACGAGGGGTTTTAACCCTTTTTCGGCCGCCAGCGGGGGGTTAAAACCGCACCGCTAGCGGCCGAATACCGCGGTAAAACAGCGCTAAAAATAGCGCTGTTTTACCGCCGACGCCCCCTACCGCCCCAGTGTGAAAGGGGCCTAAAAAGCAATAGTTGGAGATTTTGGATACAAAAGATTCCTATGCCTTTACAGTGTAACTTCCCTGTTTTAACTGAATCAGTCTCAGTACAGATTTATTATGATAACTAGACCATGGGATTCCAGTAGATTACCCCAGTTTGCTGACCATATTGTGATTCCTATTTTTTTTCAGTTGTTCAATAGGAAGCATTGTGATTACAATGATTTCTTTGCAACCATACTGTGTGTTGTTGAATTAATTAGTGTGAACTGTTGCTAAATGGTTTTCTAGTGAAAGTGAAAGAGATGTTGTTAGCTTGTCAATTTAGGGGAAAGTAAGGCCTCATTTAGATGGGCTTTGAAGTTTAAACATCCATTAATGCACGTATTGCGTTAAGACATGTGTTTGATGCATTTATGACATGTTTTTAACGCCTTTTCACTGCACTAAATAATGCTTTCCAGGCGCCACTTCTGTGTTGATTTTCTATTGTATAGATTGCATCTCAAACTCGCTGTAAACACCACAGGAGCATTTATGGTGTTTTTGAAGCGCATTTACATTTACATCAATAGGACTGTTTGGGGACCAGTAAAGCCAGTCAAATAACATGTCAGATCAGTCATGTGAACAACACTGGTCACTGCAATGCACATAGTTTTGACAGGTGCACAGGGAGTCCAAAAAAGGCAAATGAGAAGCCTGCTTTTGACACTAGTATAAATTTAAGCCTGCCATAGATGGCTCAAATCTTAGTTGGTTCAGCAGGAACTGGTCGAGATTCAAACCATGTATGGGCAGGCTGAATGTACCCATGTTGATCAATCAACTTGGGTACAACCAGCCTCCCGGATTTTACATGTGATCATTGCTAGCAGCTGTTATGTCTTCCCCTGGTGGTGACGGCTTATCCTGCCTCCCCCCTCCCCCATCGGGAGAACACAATGGCTCAGCGGGAGGGATTTCCCTGTCAACCCGTGGTTGCAAGAAAGAAATTTGCTTTGTCTATGGCTGGCCTTAGCCTAACAGCGCATACTGATATTTATATTCAGCAATTCATGCTGCCTCCCCACTCCTTCAAATATGTGACCCTCCCTCACATGACACCAATCAGCCCTGAGTGGCCAGTGGCCAGGCCCCAACACTACCACGTGGGTTGGAGCAATGATATCATCAACCCAAGTAAGCTCTGACCCCAGAGCTTACTCAGGGTGGACTCCTGCAGTGGCGCGGTGCCATGGATACATGAGTATATCTTGTTGGGGGGCCCTTTCACTTATTTACTCTTTGAAAAAATGTACTGAGCTTGCCCTACTTAACAAATCACTAATTAAAATAAGGGTAGCCACATGAACACTGACATTTGTATAGATGGAGAAAATTTGGAAATGACACCATCAGTTTTATTGTATCTTTTGCTGTAGATTTACATTTTCTCCACAGAAGTGTGTAGGCTTTACAAATAAAAGGTTCAAATAAAGCCAAACAAAATCCTGTTTTATTTTGTCTAATCGCTTTATAAAATTGATTGAATGCGAAGGTCTGCAGATCCATTTATTTTGTTTATGTGACCGCTGACGATCATTGTCTGACTAATAATATGAAGGAGGTGAAAGCAGTATATTGCAAATTGTTTTTCAAGTGCTACATATTTATCACAATGCATTGAAGAAGATGCTAAATTTTTGTCTCATTGTTTCCTTACAGCCCACGATCTTCCCCAGAACAAGACCTCAGCAGCGGCACAGAATGGAAGCCATTTGCAGTGCCTATCAGTTCACTGCACAGATGACATTGGGGAGTCAAAGGGTAGGACTCCTGTACCTACATGGAGATCACTTCATTCTGACATTTCCAATAGATTTGGAACTTTCGTGGCTGCCCTGACTTGAAAAATTAGACAAAATACATTTTTTTTCTTTTTTTTTTGGTTCATTTTCCTAAGAGGCCGCTAATAATAGGTGGACTAATATTTTTTTTTTAGGTTGGTACCTGCTTAGTGGCTTTTGGACTCGGAAGGGTTAGTTTGAAATAAACCTCATATTTTTGAAACTTTTGCCACAGTATGATACCAGTGTTAATTCTTCATCATCCAGCACATATTATACTTTTTTTCTTTAAGTCATTTCCCTGTAAAGATGACTTCTGGTTTATCTGGGCTAGAGAAGGGCTTTTGTATGTTAAACATGTATATGTATTTTCTTTACTGCTTTTGTTCATGCTACATAAACATATTATTTCTAGTAAAAAAAACAAAAACAAAAACTTTTCTGTAAAAGAAGGTTGGTGTTTCCTATTAAAATGTCATATTGTATTTGACCGTGGCTGAGTTACAAGAAAGGGAAACTGAATATTGAACTGTCTTCTGTTATCCACATTTATTCGATGAGGCTTTTATTTATTTTTGTTGTTTTTTTTGTTTGTTTGATTGATGACCTAAAATGGATATTTACAGCTATTTTGCACATAGAATTGTATGTCTTTTTTTTATACATCATATTGTTGGAAATTGTTTGCAAAATAAATGATGAGATAAGTAAGGTACCCTGTTTCCCCGAAAATAAGACCTAGCGTGATTGTCGGTGATCGCTGCAATTTAAGCCCTACCCCCCAAATAAGCCCTACCCTGTTTCCCCGAAAATTAGCCCTACCCTGAAAATAAGACCTACAAGGACTTTAACTAGGGCTTATTTGGGGGGGGGTAGGGCTTATATTGCAGCCATCACCGACAATCACGCTAGGTCTTATTTTCGGGGAAACAGGGTCTGTCTCCATGGAGATCATGGCCTATGATCTCTGACTTGTGATTGGTCAAGTTGCCATGATATGTGCTGTCGTGGCAACTTGACCAACCACAAGTCAGAGATCATAGGCTGAATACTTGTGCAGGTATATTCAATAAGGCAATGGCAATGTTCAAAAAGCAGTAACCCATAGCAACAATTGAAAAATCCAGTCTTAATCTTAATCTTCAGCTTAATTTCAGCCGACTTCAGTAACTCAAATGCTATGAGCATATGCACTTTGAACTTCATCATTGTTTTTCATACTGCTTTAAGCCCGATGCAAAGGTACGTTAATGCTGAGCTTATCTAGGTCTAAATTCAGGTCATAAGGTGGTTATTGCAGAAACAATACTTGGAAACTGTTAAAATATTCACATCAATTTGATTTATTTTTGTGGAATTTATTGTGCAGATCTGTACAGTGTTCTTATTTTGGGAATTTCATAAATTAAATGAGGTTACATGTTTCAGTTATTTGGTAACATGGTGAGTTTACTTCTTTCCTTGATTAGCAAACTTCACAGTCTACTAGACGTTATATATACCATATGTTTCTTTTGTGACACCAGAGGTGGACATACACGTAATAGATCTGGGCATTTTGTCTACTTGTCCAGATTTAATGGAACAGTCCTAGTTTGTGGTCCAGGGAGGCTCCACACCTTTAAAAACACATATGACCATGGTTGGGTAGATCTGACAGGGTTTTTTTTAATTAAAAATTGTGCATCCATTTATTTAAATATAACACATTAAAATGTTGGAAGGTATGAACTAGGCTATTGTCAAGGGCAGCTTTCAATTATACTTTGCGCTCATTATTAAAAATTCAGTTTATAAACCTTGTACTTCTTCTCAAAATAGTTAGTTTAGAGAGAACGTTAGCCTAATCTTGTGTCTCTATACTTTCCCAGACTGTGGTAGACATCCCTTGGAAAACCTTCTCAGTTGATTTGCCAATTTTGGATTTTCCCTGCCAATTGCTATGGTTTTTCCCCAAGATGGGCTGGCACCAGGGATATCTGCAAAGAGCTCTTCCTCTCATAACAAAAAAACATCACATTTGCTCATTTTTTTAATATGAAAGATTGTTCAATGGCTGGATCCAACATGCATCAACCGCATGCCTCACTGTCATATGCCAAGCATGCCCATATTATTTTCTACTTTCATTAAACATCCCAGTACACAAAACCACGTTCCAAGTTGTTTTCACTTTTTTTTCAGTTGACATTGTTGACTGTCCAAAAATGATCACTCTATAAAAGGAATGGACTGCTTTTTAGACTATTCTCCTTTCCACCTCCTATGCATTTCAGCCATGTACTAATATATTGTTTCTGGGTATCATAGAGAATAACCCTCAACATACATCATTTGTTATTTCAGTTTCCAAGAATATTTTACATTGCAGGTTTGTCTGCTCAAAAGTGAAATTCTGGTTCAGACCACCCTATGTGGCATAACCTAGACCACCACAAGCATTTGACTCCCAACACACATACAGCTGCTGGTTGAGAAAGGAATAAATAGAAAACTTGGCAAGGTTGCTGGCCTATGGCAGTGCATTGCTACTGTCAACTCAGTTATTTCACAGAGGTTTTTGGATCAAAATTTTACCTGTTTGTGGTTCAGTTTTACTGAAAAACATGTGAAGTAGGCACCTTAATAAATTGAATTATTATTAATATGAACTATACAAATAATCTGAAAAGAACTGGTTGCAAATTTTTTTTTTGATGGTGCTCAAAATAGCACCTGTGTGGCCATGTTTTAGAATTAAATCCAGAGATTTTAACCAAAGAAACACTTTATTAAGATTTAGAAATATATTTACAAAATTTTTGATCGCACTGTTGTGACTGATAAAAAAAAAGGAACATGTTTGCTGCAATATCATCTTCAATCTCTAAAATTGGAGGGTTATGCCATGCGTGAATAACGTAGTACTGATAATGAACTATGTAAAGAAAAAAATACTGCAATCAGTTAGTTGGCATCTATTTTTATTGTGATTATACTGAGAGTATGATAGTGTGAGAAGATATAGAAGCTCAAATAAGTCAGATGAATAATAATATTTGTATGATAGTTTATTGTAAAGATAAAACGCTTTTCCTTCATCTGTATGGTAGCAATCTGGGTTTGGCTCAGCATCTTTTCAGCATGATTTTTGCAACTCTTGATGTTGGTGGGGAGATCTCACTCCACCATGTAGCTCTGCCATGTGAATTATTTTTCCATGTATTCCTATGACCTTGCTCTCCAGAAGGAGGTACCAGTACATTCAGCTGTCTCCAGGGTCCTGGCTATCATAGTAGGTGAGGTAAGGCTGATCTCCCTGTTGGTGTAACAAAGGCAAAATCTACCTGAATTAGAAAAAAAGGAAAGTTTTGAGTACATTTCCACTTTTCCTATATACTGTATTTGGGTTATTATAGGTGTATGCAAGGGATGAATAAAAGGACATTTAAAAATCTTTTGCATTTAATATTTTGGTGAATCGGTGTACATGGGCCAGTTCAATTCATTTGTTTCTTTTTTCTTGGGTTCCACATGGTAATAGACATAAAGCTTAATCTATTCAATAGCATTTTGGTAGAACATTTTCAGTTATTATGCTGCATATTAGGCACATGGACCTTATACTAATAATATAGTATAAGAAATATGCTGAACATGGAAGCATCAGTATAATTGATGTCATCCCTGGCCATCGGGCGAGTTTTAGATTGCTGTTTAAGTGACTCTTTTATTTTTAAAAAAAGTCTGGCTAGCAAGTATAAAGTGCAGGCACCTGCAAGTACTTGCAGCACCACTCTTACTTCTAGCAGGTAAAGCTCAGATTTTTCCAGGTATTGTGAGAACTTGCCCTTTCCCTTCTGTCCCCATATTTCTATTTGCACATTACTCTCCAGTAGTACTGGAACTTTGCAGTTCAGGATGGCTGGCATTGGGTCAGGCAACTAGAGGTGGAATGAGAGCTGAACCTCTAGGTACCTGCACGTTATCCCTACTACCATCTCTCCTCTCTTTAAAGTCACTTTAGGAAATGAGATAACATCTGGTAGTTACTGTCACAAGTTTTGATACCTTGGTTACATACAGATTTAAACATTTGTTGACATAGTTTACTCTTACATTTTTTGAAGGTGCCATTGGGCAACTTCACTATGATCGTTGTACTCAACCCAGGACTTGGAGAGTTGAGGTTCAGCTGTAAGGCAGACCACTTTGTGTGCTAATTAGAATGAAAGGCTGCCTCAACATACTGTTCTGTGACGGTTTGAAATTTAGTCTAATACTATATATGCTGAGATAGCAGGGAAAGGATTTCCCCTTGTATTGCCAGAATTTAAATATACATATAAATGGACAAATATATTCCTGGTAATGAAGGCCAGGGGGATAACTGCCCACACTTTCACAGCTTTCACAAGTGTCAGGACCCACCATGACTCTCATCTAACGGTGATAACACATGCATTACTTCTTCTTCACTCTTCTACATAGAAGGGTTGGGATCACAGGAAGCTCATTATCGCCCTTTTGCAGTTGCAGTAGGAAATGGCATAATAAGTGATGCTTCAGGCTAGGAACATTCCTTGTTTTAGTTGAGATGCCTGAGGTGGCCGTACACTAAATGATCTTTTGTTACTTGCTGTGATTTACAGTTGTAATTATGTAAATGCTTGATTGGAATTATTTAATTGGATCTGTTGAATGATTTTTATGATACATGTATGGGGTGCAATCTGGGGTTCTAGATTGCTTTGTCAGTTCACATAAAATCTGAGAGGGATACCAATAATATTATGAGTAAATTGCGCTAAGAGCAGCCAGTCAAATTACGCTTTTCTTCCGCTTAGTGTATTTAGTAAAAGATGGCTGGTGCATGTCTGTTGTGGGTTACTTCACCTTGCACACCACATTTTGAATGATAAAATAAACCCCATACCATGTATTTCTAGCCATTCCATTATTAGCGTTATATAACAGAAAAGGAATCAGGTTGAAAATGCTAACAAAGTACAGATTTTTCTATGTGCTAGCATATAATGAAATGCCTGTAGGGCACTCAGTACTGTGCACTTAATTCACCTTGTGCTGCATGTCAGAATGGTGAGCATTGTTCCCTTTAGTCAATGCATTGTCATTACTTGCCATCATTTTCACCAGTCGATGAAACATCAAGCCGAGTTCACTGCCTGTCACTGAAAAACTGACCAATCATCTTGTGTGTGAACAAGGACATTTCTGCCTATGGACTCATTAGTCTATGACCGATCATTAATTTATCTGCATTCAAACTGCAATACAAGATCACCCTTAACACCATTCCATGCCACCACAGGGAATACTGGTTTAATTATTAATTTGTTTCAGGAGCTAGAACGTGGAAAGCCTAAACATTTAATCAAGGTTGTAAGCATTGGTTTCTTTTTCGAAAATGGATTGTATATTGTTCATAAAGGTAAATAGAATCCATTTATGAGTAAAATGACTCTATATTAGCTAACAAAACCAAAAATATACCAATAGCTAACCATTAAATCATGTTCTATTTCTATAAAAATTTATTTTTTGTATGGATGACCTAAAGTAAAGTGATTGTCTCTCATTCTCCTTACTGAAAGTATTTTACTTTCTATTCGCCTCCTTAGCAGAATACATGTTATTTACACACAAGGCGCTCTTTCACTTATCAGTTCTTTTAGGCAAATAAAGGAATATGATTATTATTATATTACTATATATTTTCAACAAGTCACTCCATTGTTTTTTTGCCATAAGCACAAGACTATACTAGCATGAATCAAAATAAAGAATTATATGAAAAAATCAGATATTTATTTTCGAGGCATTTGCTTCCAAAAAGAGCAAATCTAATATAGCTTGGATTTTCTGAAAGTACAAAAAACAATTGATATAAAGTTAAACTGCACCTTTATAAATGAAATTATATACATATACACAAATATATATGGGGCACACCAAAGTTACTCTGAAATTATTTGATGATTTTGATGTGGCTGCACAATCCACTATATCAGTAATTTCTATAGTCAAGTTCATTATTTTAAATAAATGTGATCATTTATGCTTAAATAAAAGAAAACATATCATTCTCCATGCTGTATAAGCAACAAAGCAGGCATTTTTTATGTTAAATATGCTGTCTTATTTTTTTGAATGGCAGAATAGCTTGCCATCCTTAAGTGAAAATTTCACTCCACAAAGTTAGGAACTTTGACCATTAGATTTAGAGCTGTGTAATCTCCATGAACACATGGTTTATACTGTTTGCTTTGTTGTTTGGAAATCTCATCTCTTTCTCCATACACTTCATCCCAGATAAGTATTGCATTTTTAGCTAGCCATGGATGTAATTGTAGCAAAGATGTGAAAGAGCCCATGGACATGAGGTGACCTTTGCAAAATCCAATAAAGGCCAGGCTGGGAAATTACTGTATTTCTGCTAGACCCTTGATGACCTCTGCCTGACCAATCTTGAGGTTGAATTTAACCAGCTGGTCACTATTGTTCTCTTGGATTGTGGCCAGCACCAGGGCTGCATAAACCAGTTCAAAGGACGGTATGAGCATACACGATTATGCTATCATTGTTCTAAGAATGTATTCATTGGCAGATGGATTTTCCAGCCACCATATTATGTGCATTGGCATTTTTAGTTAATATAAATTAACAGTGCTTCACTTTTACGTACAACACAACGTTTAGATTAGGTCCATAGAAGACTGTAACTGTAAATATAATATTTTATTCATATGGCGCATCTGGTTTATATCATGAAATGTTCTGCTTAACTTTGAGTACACCTAAATGAAACAGTGTTTCCAAATAAAAGCAATGTACATGGTAGTATAGCTTGTTTTTGCGGTGCACCCTTTACACCACCCCCTTAATGTTATGTCACCTGCTTGAACTTTGTTACACAGCAATGCATTATGCATCCTGGAAATACACCAACTTTGCTGTGCCAGGCTGTCTTAGAAAGAAATTCATGCTCTAACAGGAAAGTATACATTTGGAATCATGTCATAACTATAACCAATTATTGGCCTCAATTCAAAAAACTTTAGCATCATGATAGGAATCCTTATTTTTAGCCATGTGATTATAAATATCAAATCTTTTGACTTTAAAGTGGAACTAAACCCATCAATTTAAAGCAAAAGTGAACCCATCAATTTAACGGTTTCTAAAACCATTTACATTACATTACATTCCCGGGATGTGCCAAAATGTAACTGCCACATTGCTTGTGCTCTCAACCAAACTGTCAAACCATCCAATGGCTGGTGTCATAACTGATCACATTATGGCAGTTGAAGATCAGAGGCCAAGATGGCAGCTTCCTTGGCTGAAAATGATAAGAGGGTTTGCTTCCACTTTAACTGTTTCAAAAAACAGCTACATTCAGGGAATGCCATAAATACTAAAGAGGTCGATCTACAAGAACTGGAGAGTGCAAAATCTGGTGTAGCTGTGCATGGTAGCCAATCAGCTACTAACTTCAGCTTGTTTAGTTAAGCTTTGACAAAAAACAAACAAACATGGAAGTTACTTGGTTTCTATGCAGAGCTGCACAAGATTTTGCACTCTCCAGTTTTAGTAAATGAACCCCTTTCTGTCACATTTGCTCCAGTTTTAGCAAATTAACCCCTTTCTGTCACATTTGCTTATCAACTGAACTGTCAAACCATAAAATGGCTGGAGTCCTAACTAATCACATGTGCAGCTCCATTGCAACTGCAGACCAAACAGAAGCCAAGATGACAGCTTCCTTGGCTAAAAAGATCCCTATGTTGCAAAATTAAAATTTTTAAAGTAATTCACTATCTGGACTGAAAATGTGTTTTCATGTATACTTTTTATATTGTTTATTTTGCCATGCACAGGCTGCTAGCTTGGAACCAATACAGAAGGTCAATAAATGTATGTGGAGTTAATGCAGATTTTGTTTGGTACACCTTTACAAATATTCTCTAAAAAGGGCACATTTACTTAGCATGGCCATACATGGTTCAAATTTCTTTCCTGCAACCACGGGTTGGAAGAAAGAAATTTGCACGATTCCCCCAGGCAATTGTCTCTTCCCGGCCAGTGGGGGGGAGGGGCTGCTGGGAGAAGACAGTGATTTTTGCTGGTTGCTATAGCAGCCGCTTGCGATAATCTTAAGAGAATCTGGCAGGCTAGTTGTACCCAAGTTTATTGATCGATCAACTTGGTACATTCAGCCTGCCCATTAAAGGTTTGAATCTCGGCTGGTTTATATTGAACTGGCCAAGATTCAAGCCGTGTATGGTCGGCTAGAACTATAATCGGATTGGTTGCTATAGACAATGCCTGAACATACCACTTCTTGGAATTTTTAACATGAAGAGCATTGTGATCTCACAATACACACTTGCATAATCAATTCTATAATATGTATTTATAAAAGCCTCTTACACAGTCCTTTGGGATATAAGTAATGAAAACTTTTGTATAATATAAAGAACAAATGGGTGTTACACATCTGACTCCTAAACACTTCTTATTTCAAGTTGTATCTAGAATATTTTCTAAATCTCTGGCTCTGTACTCTATCTTGTATATCATGAAATGATTGTGCATGTTTATGTTGCCATCATAATACAAACCAATTGCACTGCATCTGTCAACCACCACATTATTTCTAATAGTGCATGTTCTGAAGTTTGTTAAACTTAAAGGAAGCCATTTATTAAAGCACTCAAAGCGTTAATTTTTGGACAAATATAATGTGTTCAGGCAGGGTAGTCAAATTGTGACATATGGAAATGTTTAAATTATTGTAAGGGGTATTCTGTAGCCATATCTACAGCAATCTACCATTGTCTATAGAATGCTGACACAGATAACATGTTTTCCGTCCTTTGATTATACATGCTGAGTTGATGCCCATACATACATAAGGAAATAAAATGGGTAATAAATATATAGCACAGGCTAAAAATGATAAGAGTACCAACAACACTTTTTGAACAATGCATAGAAATGGCTGCTATGAGTGGACAATTCTCCTAAAAGCCATGCTTATACCTATCTACTGTTTTCTTGGCCTGTATTTTTATAGCCAGCAGCCCAAAAGTTTCCTAAAAGTTACCTTTGATGGTTTTGCAATGTTGCACACCATTTAGAGAGCGGCAACAACGTTATGGATATTTGTTAAACTAATAAATACGGAGGGAGGGGAGAGATTTACTAAAACTAGAGCACTCAGAATCTGTTGCAGCTGTGCATGGTAGCCAATCAGCTTCTAACTAAAGCTTGTTACATTAAGCTATGACAATAAAACCTAGAAGCTGATTGGTTTCTATGCAGAGCTGCACCAGATTATGCATGCTCCAGTTTTAGTAAATCCTCCCCACTGTGTTTTTTTAGCTCCAGGTGATATTTTATTTTGTACCCATTGCATTTGATGAAAATGTATAAAATGTATAGCTTGTCACATTTCTCCAGAAGCTACAACTGTATTTTTCCCTTTTTATACATAAATCGTAGCTCAAATCTTTTCATAAAACAAAATTTAAGGTGCCAAAAAAAAGGATTTTTTTTTAATAATATATATCATATATTGTTTTCATATTCACTTTGTCAGACTGAACTGTCAATGAGCAGTCATTACATGTACTATGAGTCACATATAGTACAGCTTTAAATCATATGTGATAGCAATTTCTTTTTCATAGGATTTGGTTAATAGGATGGGGAAAAACACTGGTAATCATTACTGCATAGCAAACTCTTCTTCAAATGTTATTGCACATGTAAAATATGGAAATGTTAACTCTGCTGTGTGTTTAGCAATCTGTAATCTTTTATTGACTATTGTTAAATTCATTTTTAAATGCTTGTTTGGAAGACTGTGACAATAGCTCATAAAACCGAGTGTTATTTTTCTTTTTTTAACAAAAATATGTAAAGTGCAGTCTTCTGTATTCATGCATATTGTATATATCTGTATATGTTTTACCAAACGGCTAAATAACAATAAATATGATGTTAATGGTGATACTTGTCTTTGTTTTGCTGGTAAAGCTGGAACTTAACATTTAATATAGAACAACGGGTCAATACACAGTTGAACTACATGAATGATAGCTGTTTCACCTATCAGAATTTGTAGTTCTGTCCAGTCAGTCCTAAGAGTAAGTGAGGTAGTGCTCCCTTTTATTTACGATAATAAAGCCCGGTCACCTACTCTCCCTCAGCCTGTGATTGGACACTGAATGAAAAGTAGCAGAACATAAACCTCATCCTTCTGCTCACTTTGACAGATTTTTTTTGACATTGCATTAGCATGCAACACCTAATTGACCCCTATTTGGAATGAAAATGTACTCTTGTGTATAATTTTTAAATTAGTTATCTTTCCATACGCCAAATTGCTAATTTGGAACCAATATAGAAAGTCTTTAGTGCACATGGAGTTAATGCACATTTTGTTTGGTACATCTTTACAAATATTCTGTAAAAAGGGTCTATTTACTAAGACTAGAGAAAAGTTTGTTTTAAGTTTTGTCTAGGCAAATACGAACTGGAAGTTGGTTACTATAGGCAATGTCTACATTTTCCTTTCTTTCAACTTTCAACATGGTGACCATTGTGATCTCAAAATACACCCTTGCATAATCAATTCCATTGTATGTACTTTTAGCAGCCTGTGATTGGACAGTGAAGGATAAGTAGCAAACCAAAGACCGCATCCTTCTGCTCGTTCTGCTCTCTCTTCTTGTCAGATTTTTTTTTTTTTGCATGCAGCACTTGATTGACCCCTAGAGCTAGCCCTGAATCTCTCAGCCTGCATTGCATTTTAATGAATGTATAACTACTACAGCTAAATACTGATTTTGTATGTATACATACAGTATTTTTTGTTTTAACTCTTCGAAGATTTGTTAACCTGTTCAGCAAGTCTTGTGGTTTATACACAAATGCCACACTGCACAGCCAGACCTGTGGCACACTTGTTTCCTTGTTCAGCAACGCTGTTCCCTGTGTCATACCTTCTCCTCCCAGTCATCTCTCTGGGTAATGAATGAGCATCTAAGTGCTGTCCAATTAGCAGGGAAGCTGTACAAGAAGCAGTAAAGCTGAAACAGGAAGCAGCAGAGTGATTTAGCTAGCTGGCAGTTCAATGTCACAAAGATGGGTAAATCGCTAGGGAATCTAAGCAAATTTACAAATCTTTGCAGGTAAAATAGTTCACATGCAAGCATTGCAACTGTACATTTAACTGTGTGCCTGGGGTTTCAAGAGCCACCTTATCCTGCTGATTTCTTCAGGAGTAGGATAGGATCACCAAATGTTTTTTGGCACCTTAGGTATAGAGATTGCAGTGGCGTATTGGAGGGCAGGTTACATTCAGGCATAGAAACAGAGGTGAGGACAAAATGGTATAGCAACCCAGGTCACTATGTCATGTCATGGTTATCCACGTTATCCCTGGCAGTTTATATAAATGAGATCCCCTCTTCCTACTTCAAAGACATTGACATGTCTGCTTTGCATTCTATGTATACACAATGATCTATAGCTATTCTGTAAAAGAGTTCTATGATCACAACATACCCTTTTTCATTTTATTACATCAATATTGTAATAACTATACAAACCGTAGTTTTATTTGTCATTCTAATATGAGCTTACTTTAAAAATCTCCTTTCATGTTTTGAGTTTTGCCTGTCTGCTGGCCATCTCTTTCCACAACTTCCTGGATTCCCTGCATGATTTACAGCTTCTCCTCTGCTGCTTACTTTCAATTTCTATGGACTACAAATCCCATGGTTCCTTGCTGACAGCAAGCAGTGATTCCTGTATTGACTCCGCCTCCTGAAACTCCTGTTCTCAGCACCTCTGTAGTTCAGAAGGCAGGCTCTGTGAAATGTGAGACACAGCAGTGCCTACTGACAGGGCATAGTGAATTCAAGGAAGTAAAAATGTGGGGACCTACAAACTTCAATATCAAATAGGAGTAGGCTAGAAATAATAATAAAAGTGCAATGTGGAAGTGAATATATGATTTACATTTTTTAATATAGATAGTCTTTAAGGCACCACTAAAATAAACCTGGACAGACCATGCTGCCAAGTTGACTGTCATCCTAATCCTTACATCTCTACCTTGCAAGTTATCAGTCATCTGTAGTGCATCCTTACTGTATGTCAGCAAATCTACTTAAAGTGGATGTAAACCCAATGTCATCCTTTCTAAACTACTGCCATAGGGGTTATCTATAAGGATATACATGCCTCCTGCATGTATCTTTACCTGTCAAATGTCTCCCCTCTGTCTATTAGACCCGAAAAACTGCATATTCTGTGGGTGGGTCTGTTATCTGGAGCTCGGTGGGTGGAGTCGTGATGTCAGTAGACTCCCCGCCCACCTGTACACTCCCCTTGTCGATATGCATTTTCTCCTGTTTATTTCTAACACTGAACTTCCGCTATGATCTCTAACATCCAGTGAAAAGACAGGAAAGTAACCACATGACTTCAGCATGTCAAATCATGGTGAGGTGTGGAACAGCAAATCCTTGCAGAGCTGCTAAAGAAAGGAGTGGGGGTGGGAATTAAAAAATACTGCATGTGTCTTAGGCTAGTGCACGAGATGTAAATCACCTGTCACTCACAGCAAGGGGGAGGATCTGACAAAGTTTTTTTCTGTTTGTCAAGAATTGTCTCACTGAACAATAAAAGAGGATTGCTCAGAAATGGATTAACTCTGTGTGGCAAGTCTGGGCTCAAATGATAGCAAATCTTAGGCCCCTTTCACACGATCGGACCGTTCAGGTCCGCCTGTCAGTTTTGACAGCGGACCTGAACGGGCGCTCCATGTTAGTCTATGGAGCATCGGATGTCAGCGGAGACATGTCCGCTGACATCCGACCCGGTCCGATCCGCTAAAAGCAGACGGATGGCCCTACGTCCAGGTCCGTCGCTGGCGGATGGGATCGGGAGAGATCTGATGAAAACGGACCTGCTGCTTGTTTTCATCCGATCCCTCCATAGGCGGCAGTGGCGCCTGACAAGCCCCTCCCCGCTCAGTGAGCAGAGAGGGACCTGTCATCCGCCGGCTCAGCGGAGATCAACGGACAGATCTCCCGCTGAGCCGACGGACCGAGGCGGGCTCCGTAGAAACGGAGTCCGCCTCGTGTGAAAGGGGCCTTATACTCTACAGTATGATATATATATATAAAAAAACATTTCGGGTTTACATCCACTTTAAGGTTCGATTACAGTAATGTGCATTTTACTGTACAGCAATATTTTACAGCAATATATAGTTGAGGAGCAGAATTAAACATTTTAGCAAGGGCAGCTCCAATATCTATTTCTTCATGTTAAAGTTCATTATAGTCCAGGCAATTAGAAAAATGTCTGTGAGATCTCACTTTCACATACATCCTAGCTTATTATCATCTGGAGCTTGCACCCCATAATCTATTACTCCCTTGGGTGCCAGGGGTGCCATATTACCACTATCTATTGTCTATCTAGCCTAAGTAGTTCTGTAGCTTTATTCCCCTGGAATTTAGTCATGTTTGTGACTGATTCCTTTGCTAAAAATGTGTAAAATGCTTGCTTTTATGGTTCAGCGAGTGAAATGTGCATGTTCACTGTATGCATTTATTTAAATGTCTTTAAGATGAAAAAGTAGACCTGATAAAGTATAGCTTGTCCAAATAAAAGTTCCATAAACAGCCTTTTATATTAGCAGTCTTTCTTAAAGTGTATTTAAATTAATTTCCCATTTTGTATAGAGTAGGGAAGGGTGAGAAGAACCTCTGTCAAGTTTTTACCGCTAAAAATAATAAATAACCAAAGCGCCAAAGATACTCAATATCAATAAATTAAATACCGGAAGTTGGTTGCGGGCGGAAGTGTGTTGTGACCAACTTCCGGGAATCGAGGAACCACGGATAGCGGTCAACCATCTCTTGTGGGCCGATTTCCCTTAAATAATCACCTGCTATTCACAATGGATGCCAGGACACAGGCACCCATACATGTGAGTGTAAATGTTATTGTTTTAAAATAAACCCTTCTTAAATTGTATTGCGCAATGAGGTCTCTTTCTTCATATCTACCTGCATGAGGCTTATCCACTTCAGGAACCGCCAGCAAACGGATATCCCCACACGCTTGTTTGACCATACTGGCGATAGTTGGTCCATATTGAGGGGTGAGTGTACATCCATGTGGGGCACCCTGTCTGAGCACCAAGAAGCACAGGTATATTTTTGAGCATGAGCACCTTCCTATCACTTATTGGGACTGTCACCAATGCAATTGATGCTATATATTTATAATTATGCAACATATTTTATAATTTGTTCATTATTTACCACTTAGCGCGGTGCATTGTTTTTCAAGTTTTTAGTGCTGCTTGTGGTCCCACAGGGGAGATCCATCAGCTTGGTTTGTCCAACCAACCGTTGTCACCAGGAATTAAAGTTATTTGTCACCAGAAAAGGAATAGAAGGAGAATCTTGTAATCAGAACATTTGTTCTGGTGACAACTGTCTATAAGAAAGGATTTACTTACTTTAGAGAAATCTCTTTTCCTGCAGTGTCCTATTACACTAAGTCAAGGAAAATCTCCCCAAGGAAATACAAACATTAAAAAAAACACATCAGGGGTTTTATCCCTTCCACTCTTTCCAAAATGGCGTTAGATACACTTTTAGCTGGCCAGTTGCTCTACAATTTAACTTGACAGTGACTGCACAATGTCTGTTAGATTTAAAGTGAATGGAAACCTCATGAACTTTGACCTAAGCACATATATCTGTAGTGTTTTCTTATCTCTCTCCAAAGCCCTGAGTCACGTGTCTTTCTGCTGTTTCGTTCTTCTGTTATCAGCATGCTAACTTCTGACAAGTTCTCAGACAACCGAGATAAAACCTGCCTGAAATTTGTGTCTGGGTGGGTGCTATAAATAGATTAGCAGAGAGCTGGTCTATTCACAGCTCAGGCACAGTCCTTCCTTCCTTTGTCTATGTGGAGGGGGGGTGTTCCTTTCCTCCAATCAGCTGTCACATAGTGTATGCCAAGAATCCACACTCAGTGCTGAACAAGAAGAAACATCTCTAACACTATGTTCACTTTCTAAAGAATATAGTAAGCTGAAGAAAGCATATATATATATATATATATATATATATATATATATGTAAAACTTATGTAGGGAGATCTTTTTCATCCCGGTGTATCATCTGAGGCTGCTCACTTCGCTGGGTATATGTGAGGGTTTACATTTATTTATTTATTTATTTCAGGTACTTATATAGCGCCGTCAATTTACGCAGCGCTTTACATATACATTGTACATTCACATCAGTCCCTACCCTCAAGGAGCTTACAATCTAAGGTCCCTAACTTGCATTCATACATACTAGGGACAATTTAGACAGGATCTGATTAACCTACCAGCATGTCTTTGGAGTGTAGGAGGAAACCGGAGTACCCGGAGGAAACCCACGCAGGCACAGGGAGAACATGCAAACTCCAGGCAGGTGGTGTCGTGGTTGGGATTCGAACCAGCGACCCTTCTTACTGCTAGGCGAAAGTGCTACCCACTACACCACTGTGCCGCCCTACATCCACTTTAACCTACAAATGTGACGTATAAGACAATTTATACCAATCAAACTCTATAATTGTTGGTGAATATAAAGTGTGGCCTGCTTAACCACTTGCCGACCGCCTTCCGCATATATACTGCAGCATGGCGGCTCAGCTGCGCAAACCAATGTACCTATACGTCGGTCTGTGCATGAGATACAGTGGGTGCCAGCCACATGCGATCCTGGTACAGAGAGGCAGAACAGGGATCTGCGTATGTAAACAAGGCGGATCCCCATTCTGACAGGGGACAGCACTGAGATCTGCTGTTCCTAGTGATCAGGAACAGCGACCTCTGTGTTGTCCCATTAAGCCTATCCCCCACACAGTTAGAACACACCCAGGAAACACAGTTAACCCTTTGATCGCCCCATAGTGTTAACCCTTCCCTGCCAGTGTCATTTATACTACATATCAGTGCATTTTTTTGATCACTGTAATAATGTCACTGGTCCCCAAAAAGTGTCACTTGGGGTCAGATTTGTCAGCCGCAATGTTGCAGCCTCGCTAAATATCGCACATCATCACCATTACCAGTACAAACAATAAAAAAAATAAAAGTCCATAAATCTATCCCATAGTTTGTAGACGCTATAACTTTTGCTCAACCAATCAATATACACTTATTGCAATTTTTTTTACCAAAAATATGTAGAAGAATATATATTGGCCTAAACTGATGAATAAATTAGTTTTTTTATTGGTTTTTTTTGGATACGTATTATTGCAGAAAGTAAAAAATATTGTTTTTTTCCCAAAATTGTCACTCTTTTTTTGTTTATAGTGCAAAAAATTTAAACCACAGAGGTGATCAAATACCACCAAAAGAAAACTCTATTTGTGGGGGAAAAAATTACATACATTTTGTTTGTGTACAGCGTCGCACGACCGCACAATTGTCAGTTAAAGCGATGCAGTGACGTATCACAAAAAATGGCCTGGTCATTGAAGGGGTAAATCCTTCCGGAGCTGAAGTGGTTAAAGTGCCTCGGTTTGCTCTATGACACAGCGGTGACATAGGTGTCAGTGGGAAGAACCACTAACTGCAGCAGGTGACAGAGGAGATCGACAGTTCCAAAAGTGTGGTTAGTGAACATTCAACCCAAAATTGCCTTGGTACTTTGTTTCAGGTCTAACATGCATTCACCATTCTGGTCCTTATACTTAACAGGCTACAAGATGCATTGGACCAGAGAGAGCAGCCCAACTGGAACTTCATAATTGCTGGCTTTGTGCAGAAAGCAAGAAGTAATTCCCAGCTGTATCATTTTTTTCCTCGGAGGAATTTATTTCCTTATATCTATGTGATACAATATTGGGTCCCCTCTGTTTTTTTTTTTTTTTCTCAGAAAAGCAGGTCACTTTTCCTCAGGTTAGAGCTTTATAATTAAAAGATAGTAATTAAATGGTAATAATGTAGTTATGTACAAAAGAGGCTTAGAACCTCTGGCAAGCTTTATTGCATTTATGTGCCCATTGCATAAATTTCCCCTCACTTCCTGTGTGCTAACTGAGGCAGGAAGTAAAGTGGAATTTCCACAATGGAGACAAGGACAGCAGTGCAAAGTAAAAGTAAAAATTGCTGGAGATTCCACGTTAAATATTCAAGCCAGGAAGTCAAAGATCTTGAAGAGGGTCAAACATATCTATCTGCAGTTCTAATGTACCCCTCCCTGTACACATTTTGGGATGTGGATTTACCTCCAAAGTATTACAAAGACACCTTAAAGTGTTTGTTACCCCAGTATTGCCTATTCCTTATATGTGCCTGCTGTACCATGTACATGTATGAAAAAGTATCCTGCTCTCTTTGTATTGCTTCCTTTGTGTGAAATCCCTGGTGTTCCTACCAGTCCCTCTGCTTCCCTATCAAAAACTGACCACAGTAAGCAGGAGAGCACATCGTGGTCAGTTCTGTAGCTATGCTGGAAACTCAGCCTGCTCTCCTCCAATGATCAGACTTGTCCTGATACGACTCACCTGCACAGCTCAGTGTACTTTTGCTTCTCCTCCCCTCAGCACTTATGCAGCTGAAAACACAGGGAATGTGATCACTGATCATAAAAAAGGAGGAAAAGGGTATTTATATATTTTTTTATATCTATACACAAATGTATTGCCTTTTATTGCAGTTTTAGACTGAATGTCTTATTTTACAAGGTGATCCTTTACAATCAATTTATTGTTTATGTCTCATTGCTCCGTTTTATAGCTTATTTGCTAAGCATTTTGCACTTATCTCCGTAATTTTGTCAAAATTGTATTTACCTCTATCTAACCTAAAAGTTTTCATCTAAGCTGATATGTTTATTATCAGAATAGGCGTAATAATAATGGCCTTTTTAAAAAAAAACTGGCATATGCAATTGCCTATTATGAGTCACGAACACCGTGATTCCATCTTACATTTAATAAACTACCTGGCCTATAAAGTAGTATTATAAAAACTGTGTGGAATTTTTTTACTGTTAGCATTCGAAATGCTTCAAATGTACTAACATTAGTGTTTCATTAGTAAATGGCTGCTAATTGTATTTAAAATTAGCATAGCCCAATACCATCAAAACTGCATTTCTATCACCTGAAGGTATTATTCATGTGCTAATGGTGGATACAAAGAGCTGCAAACTCACATTTAATGGAGTAATTACTCTAATTACTGGCACAAAGTTTAGAGATGCTTCCACATTACAACTCATTAACATAAAGACCAAATGTATGGCTAATGAAGAAAGATAACACTACTAACAATTTATAAAATTTCTCCTTAATGTATGTATTTCTCTACATTGAGAACTCTTTGTGGATTGTTGGGCAATATTCCTCCCTAATGTAGTACATTCAACAAATGTGCTGTAATAAGAGAAAAATCTGTATGGTATGTATATGCTTATGTTCCCATTGACTACTTTGGTTTACATGCTTAAAGGTATCCATTGACAAGATATAATTGTCACCCAATCACGTGCCAATCCTCTTATATATGGGTACCAGCAGACTACTGCAGACAGTCCCTTTTGGTTTATTTGGGGGATTTAGTAACTGGGTATGTTAAATTGTTTCTGTGAATCACTGTTGCTTGTCTGTGATTCACCTAGTGCTGAAGATGTTTGCTGCTTCTCTTAGCTTTGTTCTCCATTGGCTTAAACATGCAGGCTCTGCATTGAGACATGCATATTTTTGATGGAATGTAAAAAAAAAAAAAATCATCTATCCACTTTAGAATTTCTGGGGCTTTTTGTGGAGATTACACAAACTGCCGCTTGCTCTGTTATAGCTCCTCTTTTTTAAAAAACAAACATGTTAACAGGGTTTTGCACAGAGAAGCTCTGATCCTCTTCTTCTGGGGTGCCCCAGCGGCACTCCTGGCTCCTTCTCTTCACCGGGTGCCCCCATGGAGAGTCGCTTTCCATGGGGGCACTCATGCTGGCGCTGATTGCATTGACACAGACAGCAGGACTTGGCCCCGCCCCCCACTCTCGTGTCACCGGATTTGATTAACAGCCGTGGGAGCTAATGGCTCCTGCTGCTATCATTCTTTCCAATGAGGACAGAGACAGCGAAAGAGGGGAAAACCCTTGAGGGTTTACAACCCCTTTGAGCCTAGTACACACGGGCAGAATGTTGGCCGTCATTGGCCGGTTCAATAGAAACCTGCCGTCATTCGGCTTGTGTGTGTGGGAGCTGATCCTACAAAAGCCGGCCCTTCAGCTGGCTTCTTTCGAAGGCTTATGACCCAAAAAGGTCTGCCGATCGGCTCCTGATCAGCGCTCTCATACAATGACTGAGAGCTCTGACCGGAGTGTGCTGGTGGTTGGGCCGCCCCCCTGTCAGAACACAATAAAACAACAGGGAAGATTGCTGTACTAACATTGGATTGTTAGTGCAGCGGCTCCGACCTGCACTGTCAGTTTTTCTCATTCGACCCGCTGGATTGAATCAAACTAGTAGTGTGAATGAGGCGTAAGCGGATTAGTAACAATTAAAAGACAATTACCCCGAGTCTCAGGGCTGTTTTTCAGCGGGAACGCAGTTCCGGCACCTCCTCGACTGACTTTTGTAATGGCAAGGGGTGCTGGGGTGTGCTGCAGGGTATTGATGCTCACTGCTGGGGGATCTATTCTAGCTGGAGGGGATCTGTTTTTGCAGGGGGGTCTATTGTTGCTGGTGGAGGACCTATTGGGTGGGTCTTAAGTTGTGGGGGGTCAGTTGTTGCTGAAGAAGATCTATTGCTGGGGGAGGGGTCTATTGTTGATGGCTGCCAGAGAGTCTATTAATGCTGGCTGTGTGGAGATCTGTTGATGCTGCTGTTAGTCTATTGTTGCTGGGGGGGGGGGGGATTTTGTTGTGGGTGGTACATTGTTGTTAGGGGGATCTATTGTTGCTGGCTGAAGGGGATCTATTTTACTGCTTTTCTTGATATCATTACCATATTCAATACAAATTACTTAGCACCACAAAATGATACTTGGTTCTGTATTAAACCACAAAAACTATGCGCTTAGGACATAAAGCAGGAATGGGGGAGAGTGGAGGAAGGGGGGGGAGGGGGGGTGGAGGGGGGGGGAAACAAGGTGAGATATGGGGGAAGGGGGGAGAGAGAGAAGAAGAGAAGAAAAACAGAAGGTATGCTGCCTCCCCAGGTGTAGCCCTCAAAGAGAGCTTGCATATGTAAGATATTTGTTGGGGGTATGGCGCTCCCTTTTGAGCTGTGCGAAGTAGAATAACTTGAACAGTGACTGTATCAGTAAATAATTAATGACAAAAACAAAAACGGTGAGAACTGTGAAACTCTATGGGTGAAACTCCTATAAACCATATGTGGAAGTGTAGATCTACGTATTAGCAAACCTAAAGTCTTGCATATACGGAGGTATATGCAAGACTTTAGGTTTGCTAATACGTAGATCTACACTTCCACATATGGTTTATAGGAGTTTCACCCATAGAGTTTCACAGTTCTCACCGTTTTTGTTTTTGTCATTAATTATTTACTGATACAGTCACTGTTGGTTCTGTATTGTCTAAAAGGGCTGGTACTGGAAGGTGGGTAGGGGATGGAACCAAGGGACTGTGCTCGGAGGTGGGTAGGGGCGGGGAAAAGGGGTGACTCGGAAAAGGGGATTTCCTGCACCTATTGTCTGTGAAAAAAAGCCCTGCCGAGTCCTATGTTGCAGTTTTTGAGTGTATTGATGCATGAGCAACTATTTTTCCCACCTCCCCTTAAACTGATTGCAGATATTGGAACTACTTGCAGTTACATTATTTTGGTTTTATGGTGCCTCAAACGCTGATAACAATTGTAACTTTGCAAAGTCATTAGCAGCTATGGCAGGTTCCTTTGATCTATATAGTGGAACATTAGATACAGGTGATTACAAAAACCTACCATTAGTCATGGGGGGCTTTGGAGATCCTTGGTTGCATGCTAGCATGGTCACTTGCATAGCAAAGTAGAAACACCACTGAAAAGTGCCATAATGTTTGAACAGCCAGACCAATTATTATGGCATCACTTATGGTCTGTTTATGGCTGAACTGTGGTGACTTCTGATTGCCATTGCTTGGATGGGGAATGGGACAAATGCCTGGATAACTGCAACCCTATTTGGTGCTCGATTAGAGTGAATAATGTAAATAGATTATTGTACTAAAGTACTTTAGAGTTGGAGTATGACAGTCCATGAGTTTCCAGGTCCATGTGGCTATTATGTCCTAAAGTGTTATCTCTATTTCTGTACTAAAGGACTCTCCCAGTCGCCACCACTGTGGTTTGGAATTATTGAAATTCTATACAGGGAGGTGCCACTATAGAAGCTTCTATACACTGTAATGACATCAGCATTGTGGGCATACACTCAATTATGGAATGTGCCAGTGTTGTGTAAACTAATAAAATTAGTTAATACATTTGAGACCTTCTGGCAAAATTTGTAGCTGAAAATGCAAGCAGTGATTTAATAATCATTGAATATTCCCATGGAATTTCAATTAAATGCATTAAATTGTCAATAACAGCATGAAAGCCTTCATGCAGTGCATCTGATTTACAAAAATTATTAAAAACATTAACTAAAGGGGAGCTAAAGAAAAGAGGAACTTCAGACTAGTCTGTAGCAGATATTTTTTTCTGTGTGAAAGTCTATTTTTTTCATGTGGGGAGGCCTCTGCTTGTCCTCACGAAATAACTAAACACTCCAATATGTTTGGGTTAGCCCGCAGGGGGTTAATGAAAAGCCCAGCCCCATGGACTTCCACCTTATCTGAAATCATGAATTTATTGAAGAATGTGTTAATGTGGTTGATTTTATTCATCCGAGGTCAAGGCTTTTCAAATTCCTTCTATGTCTCCTCCCTCCCCCCTTTTTCCTTTCACAGCAAACTTACAATGATGTTTAAACAAAGGTTTCCCAACACAAAGAACAAATTTACACAGTAAAGTTTTTTTTTTTTTTTTTTGCTGCAACTCAAAGCCCTGTCTGGAATGATTCCAGATTTATAAAGAAAGAGAAGAGAAGAGGGGATTGTATTTTCTACAGAGCAGCAAAAAATTCCCACCTTCTGGGGAGCAAAGATCAGAAGATCCCCCACAATTTCGTTGATAGAACAAGGGAAAATTCAAATATGTTTTCTATCACATCTTGTGTTATTTATCTCTTACATATGGCAAACCTCAAGGTGAATCACTTTCTTAATGAAAGAAAAAAAAAAAATAATATTTTTTTATCAGTAATTGTTTAAAATGTTTTTCATACAACTTGAAACAATTTTGAGCTTCACGTTTCAATAGAGGTTTATTTTAATGAATTACTGTGTATTTTTTATTAGCTCTACATAATAGTGGACAGTCATAGGCAGATCTATGTTAAAAATAGTATATTTGAATGAACTTAAAACCTTTAGGCTTTTGTCAGGACGCAGCACCAAAATTGTTAGCGCTTGCACTCAATTCATGTACACGGGTGCATGAATCTGTTGGAGCCCACTTCCAAGCACAAAAGAACCGAAGCTACTCTTCATTAAAAACCTTGTGTATATTTATTGAAGTATTCCATGCACTGCCAATTCACTTGTCCCACAAGACCCAATGGGGTTGATTTTATACAACTGGAGAGTGCAAAATCTAAAATCTGGTGCAGCTGTGCATGATAGCCAATCAGCTTCTAACTTAGGCTTTTTTAATTAAGCTTTGACAATAAAACCTGAAAGCTGATTGATTTTCATGCACAGCTGCACCAGATTTTGCACTCTCCAGTTATAGTAAATTACCTCAATGTGTTCACTCCATTCATCTATTTGTAGCCTACAAATAAGCTCCAGATAGAATGAAATAAGCGAGGGCTCGTGGGACAGGTGGATGGGCTTGTGCATGGAATACTACAATAAATATACACAGGATTTTTGATGGAGAGCGGCTTTCCTTCTTTTGTGCATGGAAGTGGACTTTATAGAATGTCCAAGGACTGCTAAAAGCTTGAACCCATTGTCGGAAGAGTAAAGGAGTAGTACGTTTGCAGCAGAACTCACTATTTTGCTGTATATTATTGAATCTATTAAAATCTGGCACTGAGGTTGGAGTATCCATACTGGACACTACTTCGACAGTGGTCTCTCCCCTTACTTCACTATGCCCTTCACACATACAGGTACATGGCTGAGAAGTGTTGTAGCAGGAGTTGGCATAGCCTGATGTGGAACTGCAAGATTAGTTCCCCATCAGATCCCCCTTGCTGTTGATTGACAGAGCATGGCAGTGGGAGGATCCATAGCTAATATCCAGTCCAATTGTGACTTTTGAATCCAGCCACTGCTGTGCACTGTTAACTAAAATGAACATGGTGGGGAACTAGTCTCTCAGCTTACCATGGAACTTCGTCCACCCAGACACTAAAGGTAGATTTAGATATGGGTCTAAATTTCTCTTGCCTCTGAAGCCTGGCCCGTGTGGGATCATGCTCCAGAGGCTACTGACAGGCGGTCAGGAAGCAATGCAACACCTCCTCAACTAAGTAAAACAAGCCACACCATGTTATCTTGTCTAGATGGCTTCAATCTATGACTTAGGTATCATGTCAACCAATGGGTACTTTGTACTTTGTAATACTGGGTATTGTTATTCTTTTTTTTTGTGTGTCATATATACTCCGAGTGAGCGGGGGTTGGTGGGATGGTGGGGTTTGTTGAAGGGGGGTGGTCTGGGGGGGGGGTGTTTGGGTTTTGGTTTGGTGTGATTTCTATTCTTGTGGTTTTGTTTGTATCGGGTCAATGTTGTTTTCATATAAAATAATAAAAAGGATTTGATTTAAAAAAAAAAAAAAAAGCCACACCACTTGTTAATTCACATGCATTTAACCTCCCTGGCGGTATGATTATTTCAGATTTTAGGTGCTGAAAGCGGTACCATTATTTTGCACAGAAATTTGGCGTTTTATATTGTAGGCCTGTAATTCTTAGGAATAGTTTACTTAAATCTGTCCAAACAAGAGTCTAGTAGACATCCCGGGTATGATAAAGTTTGAAAAACGAAATAAAGAATTATAATATAATAAATAACTATAAATAATTATAACAAATAATAATATAATAATAATAAAAATTATATAATAATGTAATCAAATCAAAAACACTGAAATGTGCTCAGTTGCAGAATTGTAGCTTTTGTTACTTTAATGCCGCGTACACACGGTCCTACTTTTCGTCTACAAAAGTCCAACGGACGCTGATGGACTAAAGCTGGCTGGTAATCCGATCGTGTGTGGGCTTCTCCGGACTTTCAACTGACTTTTTTAGCCTCAAATCCGACGTACTTTAGATTTGAAACATGTTTTAAAACTTTACTTCGTAACTACGACGGACCCCGAAATCCGCTCGTCTGTGTGCTAGTCCGACGGACAAAAAGCCACGCTAGGGCACCTATTGGCTACTGGCTATGAACTTCCTTATTTTAGTCCGGTGTACGTCATCACGTACGAATCCGTTAGACTTTTGTGTGGTCGTGTGTAGGCAAGTCCGTTCGTTAGAAAGTAGGCCGCAAGTCCGCCGCAAGTCCACCGAAAGTCTGCCGGAAGTCTGTCGGACAGGCTGTCCGACTTTTGTAGACGAAAAGTACGACCGTGTGTACGCGGCATTAGTGTTTGATGACAGATCTCCTCACAAATCACTATCGCTCAATTCTGCAAGTGATTATAATTTATTATCGCTTTTTTCTAGCTGGTCTAAAACCACTTTTGATGTAAAGAGACAGTTTTGGTTGCTATGGACAATCTCCAGTTTCCTGGCAGAAAGAACAGTTTTATATATATAAAACTGCATGCAGGACACTGGGCAGACCACTAGGGACAAAGGGGATGTGTAGTTATTTGATACAGTACTATAATCTATAAGATTACAGTATGCTGTATCTATACTGTGTGTTTCACTTTTGAATTTACCGCCGAACTCCGTCCCCGTGCGTCGCAACGCTCGCAGGGAACGGAGCTCGGCACTGTGAATCGAGCGAGACACAGCGGCTCGCTGATCACAGCGGGGAGACATCGCAGGATCCAGGGGACAAGGTAAGTAAACTCTTCCTGGATCCTGCGATGCAAGCCCGAGTCTGGCTCGGGGATACCGCTTTTGGTATGAAAAATCCACCCCGAGCCAGACTCGGGAATACCGCCAGGGGGGTTAAGCACATATACGTGACATGTTTGTGTAACGTAATGGCATCAGTATCCACCAGCTCCGTCCGACACATTTTGTCACCAACGGATTTCTTCAGGGGCCATGGACACTGACAGATGCATAAGCACTTATGAATGCCAATCAGGTGGCAAGTATGAATAATACATTTAAGAGGGTGTGTCGTGAGGGAGAGAAAACAGATTTTCATCCAATCAAAAAGAAAGATTGTCTCCCATATCTCCACACCCCATTACAATATGTATAGATGCACTAAATCAAATACTATTATAAAACAAATTACTGTATTTCTTGGCATATAACACACACTTTTTCACCCTGAAAATCAGGTGCAAATAGTGTGTGTGTTATACGGCGATACTGCAATTTGGGCTGCCTAGGAGGGAACGAGAAGGGGAGGGGGGCGGGATGAGAGCAGTCAGATTACATACAGCAAGAATCTCCTGTTTACTCTGCAGCCTCTGTAATAGGAAGTCCCGTCTCCTGGGCCGGCATTGGACCAGTGTTCTGTCTATCATAGAAGCCGGTCCGGGAGGCAGGACTTTGTATAAACAGGAGATTCTCACTGTATGCAATCTGATGGCGCTCGTCCCGCCCTCCTCCCTGTCCCCTCTGAGGCAGCAGTAATCTAAGGTGAAGTTGAAGATGGCCATTGATCAGGCTGCATGCATGATAATTGTGTACACAATACAGTATATATAAGTAATACATTATTATTAATCTACAACACACGAATCATACAAAATTATACAAAATTATTTATTATCTATATAACAGTTGATCTCCCAAAACACACTGAGACCAAATGGAACAAAATAACGCAAATCATATAGCCATACATCCATATATTCGAGCTTTCATTCTCAAAATCTGTCTTTCTTTATTACAACTCCTCCAATGTGGATTTAACCCGTTAATACCCACAAATCTATTGCCTGTTGGATTCCTATTGTGATACTGTGAAAAAAGTAAAGACAAAGTAGGTTCCTTAAGTCCTGTTAATGTTCCCATCATGCTCCCGTATTCTCACTACCAACATATTGTAGACCACATGGGCACTGGAGCACATATACAACAAATCTGATATGACAAGTTATACGTTTATCAATCTGATGTACTTATTAGTACTATTATATGTAAGGGACGTTTTTCCATCTATTCCTTTTTATTCAGTCTACAGATATTTACAAGTTTTGCACAGAAAATAACCTTTTATACCCCCCAAAAAGGAGGCTTTAAAGGTTCGATGATGTTGAGGGCAGTTGTGTTCCTAGGACAAGGGATATTTTTATTCAAGAGTACAGTGGAACCTCGGATTGCAAGTAACGCGGTTAACGAGCGTTTCGCAATACAAGCACTGTATTTCTAAAAATCCTAACTCGGTTTGCGAGTGTTGTCTCACAAAAGGAGCAGGATTCAGGCCAAAGCAGTGTGCAGTACCGCTTTTGACCTGTGGTGGAGGGCAACGGAGCCGTTCGTCGCCGTTCGTCGCCGTTCGTAAATGCACAGAAAGTCCCAAGGACAGTTAGGCTGACCTCGGTAAACCTTGGAAAGGCTCGTGAATGGAGTCTTTCTGAGGTTTGCTGAGGTCAGCCGAAGTGTGCTTGGGGCTTTTCGTCCGTTTCCGAGGCTCTCCGGCACCCCCGCCTCTGGCCGCATGCGGTATTACATCCAATTGAAATCAATGTAGAAAAAATGATTTTCGTTTCCATTGACTTCAATGGGAAAACTCGCTTTGATATGCAAGTACTTTGGATTACGAGCATACTCCTGGAACAGAACAGTGGGCATTGCCATATTTGGGTAATGATATCACCAGTGTCCCCAGTTTCTTTGTTTATATTTAGCTTTACAGCTAAAAGGGCCAGAGATAGAGCCCAGTGTGGGTCACACTAGACATTCCCCACTCCGAGCACTGGCATACCTCTGTGCTCAGAGCTGGTCTTAATTACCACCAGTTTCCTGATCTGTGAACTAGTAGTAATTCTAAAAGAATCTCTCACTTACATAGCAACAGGTTTCTAAAGTGGTGGAAGTTAGAACTAACTGAATCTGTTGCGTGTGTCAATAATGTTACCAAGACTGACATAGATGCTTGCATGAATTAGGCACAGGTAACTATAGGGACCTACTGCCACAAAAGTGTCATTAACACTTTATTGAATTCCCCTGATTACATTACAGTTTTACTCCTTAAGTGTGTTTCCTGCATTACTTTTTTTATTTTTAATACTTACCTTTATTTTCATCTGATGATCTAGCCAGCACTAGGGTGATGACACTCGCTCTCTGTACTGTATCTATGAAAGATCAACAATGTCACCCTGGGATAGAACCAAGGAAAACCTCCCTCTCTCCTCTTTTCTGTATCATAGGGTATGTGTTCTGTAGTTCACATAGAGAACTGGGAACAATCAATTTGTCTTTCTAGATAGTATTATTTGTCCCTGAGGTCATATGACACTGTCAACTTTTTTCAAATTGTTAAACATCTGTGCAAAGAAAACATTATTTCAGTTGACTGGCTCTCAAATGGTAAGCTTCAAAGGTCTCAGGTTTTTCATGAATAAAAACTTTCAACGTGTTGGTAGAATTTTTATGATGTATGGATTTTTCAAACTGAACAGTAATCTGTGTTTTCCTGCCTAGAATTATAAGAATTATTGTTAACATTGGTTAGATCTTTGAAAAATTATATTACATTGTAATTTGTCTGGTAGCAGTGTGGTAATAATACCTTAGAAATAATTGCCCTTAAAGTATACATAAAACAAATAACAAAAATCTCATATACGCTTAAATATGCTGTATTTTCAAATGTAATTTTCAATATTTTTATTTCTATATATTCAGCTTTCGTTAAACCAATATCTGATGATCCTGCCATGAATTTTCTTGTGCAAGCCCTTTCCTTTATAGGGTAACAACTCTATGTCCTTGCCTCCCAATTCCTCTCTTGTGTGGTAATTTTGTCACACAGGCCTCTGATGGAGTATACAAGTGGGTGTTTCAACACACATTATATGTGCCTGCTCCACTGTTGTCACCATCAGGAAACCTGGCCTGGGAAATGCCTTGTAGCTTTTTCTAGTAAATGCATATATGCAGAAAGAGGCTGTAGGAGAACATCAATATTAAGACGCAGCAAGGGATGAAAAAAGGTAGAGAAAGTATTTTATTAAAAAAAAAAAAAGGGTAATATTTATGATTAGGGATGAGCTCAGTGTTTGAGCCGAACTGTCAGTAATGTAAGCAAATCGCCAGGGATTGTAGGCCATATTTTGGCAAGGATGGCACCACTGTCCCCACCCCTTCCCCTTATATTGCAGATTACAGCTCTGGGAGCAGTTATTGGTGAGTGGCGGCCTACAGTTAGGGTCGATGGAATTCATATTGTGGGATTTTTTTAAATAAAGGTCTTGTCTTCGTGTTTTTATTTACACTCAACATTTTTTTGTGAATGAGTAGGCATATTATATACCCCATACTCATTCATATGGGGGAGATGTATTATTGTTAAAGGTTGCTACCAGATTCCCATAAGTCCCCCACTCGCAAACCCCCACAATCGCTGGACCAGGGTTGTAGGGAGGAGACCTTTGTCATCATTAATATTGGGACAAGGTGCTTTACCAGGAGTCCCCTTCCTGGCAAAGTGCCCCCTCTTCCCATGTTGAGGGCATGGGGCCTGCCATGATTTAGGAAGAGGGCCACACATTCCCACCCTTCTCCACTTCCTGGCCTGCCAGATTTCTTGATTTTTGAATTGAGTTTACCCTTAAAATCCATATCAGTTCAAAATGATCTGGTAGAGAATTTCAGGGGAACTTCACACTATTTTTATATGGTTTGTTTTATAAGGTCTTATTAAAACTCATACCAGATG
Source organism: Lithobates septentrionalis (assembly GCA_037952835.1). Lineage (NCBI taxonomy): Eukaryota > Metazoa > Chordata > Amphibia > Anura > Ranidae > Lithobates > Lithobates septentrionalis. The sequence continues at coordinate 838,006 of JBBDGP010002267.1, read as the reverse complement.
TGAAGGTCCTGGTATGAATTATGGTGGTACCCCCATGCCCTTTTTTGTGTGGGGGTCCCTTTTTACATCTATATACATCTATATTAGACCCTTATCTAGAATAGAGAATGCCCAGCCAATTAAACAAAGAAGCCAGGGAATAATTTAATGAGGGTTTAAGGGGGACCCCAGCACCAACACCCAAAAGAGTGTGATGTCACCCCAAATTCTATACCAGGCTTCCAGATACTAATAAGTCCCCTGCCCACAGACTCTTTCAACCAATGGGTCAGGGTTGTGGGGAAGAGGCCAATGTCCTCATCAGTATGTTGAAGACGTGACCTTGTATGCTTTGGGTGGGGTCTGGTATAGATTTTTAGGCATACCGCAAAAGTGACAGTTACAAAGAAAAAAAATTATATATTTTAAATTTCCAGCAAATGAGATTTCATTGCTGGTTTCTTAACCACTTGTCTACTGGGCACTTTCACCCCCTTCCTGACTAGGCCAATTTTTAGCTTTCAGTACTATCGCACTTTGAATGTCATACAACCCTGAACCCATATGACATTTTGATCATTTTTTTTCACACAGCTTTCTTTTGGTGGTATTTAATCACCACTGGGTTTTTAATTTTTTGCTAAACAAACAAAAAAAGACCAACATTTGGAAAAAAAATGTTTGTTTTTAGTAAAATTTTTTACAAATAAGTAATTTTTCTACTTCACTGATGTGTTCTGATAAGGCTGCACTGAGGGGCACTGATAAGCTGCACTGATGGGCACTAATGATGCTGCACTGCTGAGGCATCACTGATGGGCACTGATAAGCTGTACTGATGGGCACTGATGAGGAGGCACTGATAAGGCTGCACTGATGGGCACTGATGAGGCTGCACTGATGGGCACTGATGAGGAGGCACTGATAAGGCTGCACTGATGGGCACTATGAGGCTGCACTGATGGGCACTGATAGGCTGACAAGAGACTGTGTATAAAATGGTCACTCAGAATGGCACTCCTAACTGCCTGTTTAACTACCTTGGCTGGGCAGAAGGTGCTCAAAATCAATCAGTCAGCCATTAAAGTACAGTAATACCTTGGTTTGCGAGCACAATTCATTCCAGAAGTATGCTTGTAATCCAAAGCACTCTTATATCAAAGCAAATTTTCCCATAGGAAATAATGGAAACTCAGATGATTTGTTCCACAACCATTTATTCATATAAAAATTATTACGGCAAAACAAAATACAGTATAAAATGTACTGTAAACATAAAACAAATTAAACTGCACTTCAAAATACAGTACTGTACAGTAGTAGGAATCCTGTACTGTATAGGTAAAAAAAAAGAATGTGTACACTCACAATGTTAAGGAGTCTGGTGCTCATCTATTTAAAGCCGCTGTGTATACTGTATATAGAGTAAAGCTGCTGGTGTACAGTATACAGCTCTGTATATGGCCATAGGTTGGTGCTCATCCATTTAATGCCGCTCTGTATACAGTATAGTATGTTCAGTAAAGCCGCTGGTGTACAGTATACAGTACAACGATGTATGTGGCCACAGGTTCAGTTCCCAGCGCTTCTTAGAGAACTCGGAAACACTCAGGAACTGTTGACATCACTTCCGGGTATGCCCGTCCCTGCTGGGAGTGTCTCTGAGTATCTCTGAGTGTCTCCAGAAAGCGCTGGGAGCCACCATCGCCTGTGAATCTCTGGCCACATACAACGCTGTACTGTATACTGTACACCAGCGGCTTTACTGTACATATACACAGCGGCATTACATGGATGAGCAGCAGACTCCTTCACATTGTGAGTGTAATTCTATTTTTTTTTAAATTAAAAAAAAATGCTCATGTATCAAGACAGCGCTTGCAGATCAGAAATTAAAGGAAAAACATTTGTGTATAGATATACAAAATTATAAATACCCTTTTTCCCCTGTGATCACATTCCCTTTATTCTCAGCTGAATAAGAAGCTCAGAGAACTGAGGGAGGAGGAACAGCAGTACACTTGTCCCAGTAAAAGGCTGTGCCGGGGGGGGGGGGGTTAGGACAAGAGTGATCATTGAAAGAGAGCAGGCTGAGCTCTCAGCACAGCTAGAAAACTGACCACACTGTGCTCTCATGCCTAGCCTTCTAGGAGAGCAGAGGGACTGTCAGAAACACAAGGTATTTCACACAAAGGTAAAAATATAAAGAGAAAAGGATACTTTTTCATACAAATACATGGTACAGCAGACACATGTCAAGAGTACGAATTTCTGGGTTGACATATTCTGTAAGCTCTAACAAGCAGGGTTCTTTGATTCCTACTGTATTAAACTGTATTGTAATAGTACTGTCTGCCCTTATGTTGTGAAGGGCTACATAAACTGTCAACGCGATGAATCATACTTAAATCAGCTTTCATTAGTTTGGCAATATTAAGTTGAATTTTTTTTTTCAATGCTATTGCCTACTGTGGCTTTTTGTATTGTTATTACCTATTCACACCATTACATGTCCCATGCATTGACACGCGGCAATAAAATGCAGCCTGCTCTGTTTTTGTATGTGTTGCTATGTGTTTTAGCCCATTCATTTTGAAAGGGGTGTTTGGAGCAACACAACGCACATCAACACTACTGAGCTTGTAATATACCCTTGTAATATACCCCCCCCCTTCGCTCCGTGCCCCCTTCCATGACTTTTTCATCAAAATCAATAATGCAACCATCAATCCCTTCCCTCACGCCAGGGTACTAGGTTTAATCCTAGACTCTGAACTGTCCATTCAGCCCCAAATCCAACCATTGTCAAAAGCTTGTAGATTTTACCTCCGTAACATCTCTAAAATACACCCCTTTTTAACAAATGAAACCACCAAGCTACACATTCACTCCCTTGTTATCTCTCGCCTTGACTATTGCAACTCCCATTGGTCTACCTCTCCATAGTCTATCATAAATGCTGCTGCCAGGCTTATCCACCTTACCAACCATTCAGTGTCTGCCACCCCTCTCCTCCAATCCCTACTCTGGCTCCCGATCGCCCAGCAAATTCAATTCAAAATACTAACCACAACATACAAAGCCACTCACAACTCTGCCCCAAGTTACATCACCAATCTTGTCTCCAAGTATCACCCAAACCGTCCACTCCGCTCCTCTCAGGACCTCCTACTCTCAGGCCCCCTTATCTCCTCCTCCCATGCTCGTCTCCAGGATTTCTCTAGAGCCTCTCCCATCCTCTGGGACAGGCAATCCCTGAAAACTCATCTCTTCACCGAAGCCTATCCCACCTCCAACGAATCTTTTACCACTTCCATCAGCTTATTCCTCACAGTTATAACCTTTTGTACCGCCTGTCCCACCAAATTAGATTGTAAGTTCTTCTGAGCAGGGCCCCCTTAAAACTCTTGTATTTTATTGTATTGTAACTGTATTGTCTCCCTTTTATATTGTAAAGCGCTGCGTAAACTGTTGGCGCTATATAAATGCTGCATAATAATAATAATAATAATAATAACATATTGTAAAGCGCTGCGTAAACTGTTTGCGCTATATAAATCCTGAATAATAATAATAATAACACATGATGTGTGCATTGCAGCACACAGCATTGTGGTGTGAATAGGCTCTTAACCAGCCTGTGCAAACATTCATTGAATGGTAAGAAAGAGAAACAAAAAATTTTCTTGGTTGTAGCACAGCCATATCCTTGAATATGTTAAGCCTTTAATATGTTAATATGTAGCCCTCTGCTTAGCTATTGATTAATGTTGCTGATATAACAGATCTTAAAAAAGAAAATCTAAAGCTGGCTGCACACATTACAATCTTATTATGCAATCTTGTTTGGGTTTATCATTATCTATGCCAGGGGTAGGCAACCTTTTGAGCACAGTGTGCCGGAAAATGTTTTCAAAGAAATTGAGCGTGCCGATTTTATAACAAAAAAATGTCAACTTCACACTCTCAATCACAAAAAGGATTTTTTATAAAGTAAATGCTGTAAACTACTTGAGTAGTAGTGAGAAATTAACATCCTGCACTCACGCCTCAGATCAGTCCCAATTCCTGCAACTCCACACTTCAGATCAGCCCCAATTCATGCACCTTCACACCTCAGATCACTGTGCCCCCTGCAAATCCGTTTCACCACTGTAACCCCCTCCTCATCTGCCCCACCACTATAACCCCCTGCACATCTGCCCCACCTCTGTACCCCCTGGCTCATCTGTCCCACCACTGTAACCCCCTGTACATTTGTCCAACCACGGTACCACCCTGCTCTTTTGTCCCACCGCTGTAATCCCCTGCTCATCTGCCCCACCAATGTACTCCCTTTCTCATCTGCCCCACCACTGTAACCCTCCGCACATCTGCCCCAGCACTGTGTCCCGCTGCTCATCTTCCCCACCACTGTAATCCCTGCACATCTTCCCCACCACTGTAACCCCCTGCACATCTGCCCCACCATTGTAACCCCCTGCATATCTGCCCCACCATTGTACTACCCTGCACATCTGCCCCACCTCTGTACCCCCCTGCTTATTTGTCCCACCACTGTAACACCCTGTACATCTGCCCCACCACTGTACCACCATGCTCTTCTGTCCCACCACTGTAACTCCCTGCACATCTTCTCCACCGCCGTACCCCCATGCTCTTCTGTCTCACCGCTGAACCATCTTCTCATCTGTCCTAACACTGAACTTATCTGCTCATCTGCCCCACCTCTGTACCCCCTGCTCATCTATCCCACCACTGTAACCCCCTGCTCATCTGTCCCACCACTGTAACCCCCTGCTCATCTGCCCCACCAATGTCCCCCCTTTCTCATCTGCCCCACCACTGTACCTCCCTGCACATCTGCTCCACCGCCGTACCCCCATGCTCTTCTGTCTCACCGCTGAACCATCCTCTCATCTGTCCTAACACTGAACTTTCTGTTCATCTGCCCCACCACTGTAACCCCCTTTCTCATCTGCCCCACCACTGTACCTCCTGCACATCTGTCCCACCTCTGTTCTCCCTGCTCTTCTGCCCCACCACTGTAAGCCCTTGCTCATGTGTTCCACCGATGTACCTTCTTTCTCCTCAGCTCCTCTGCCCCACTGCTGTAACCCCCTGCTCATCTGTCCAACCACTGTAACCCCCTGCTCAACTGTCCCACCAATGCACCTCTTTTCACATCTGCCCCACCCCTGTACCCCCTGCTCTTCTGTCCCACCGCTGAATCCCATTCTCATCTGCCCCAACACTGAAACCCCCTGCTCATATTTCCCACCACTGTAACCCTCTTCTCATCTGGCCCAACACTGAACACCCCCTGCTCATCTGTCCCACCACTGTAATCCCCTGCTCATCTGCCCCATCACTGTACCCCCCTGCTTTTCTGTCCCACCGCTGAACCCCCCTCTCATCCCTCCCACCACTATACCTCCTGTACATCTGCCCCACCACTGTACCCCCTGCTCATCTGCCACATCAATGTACCCCTTTTCTTATCTGCCCCATCACTGTACCCCCCTGCACATTTGCTCCGCTGCCGTATCCCCATGCTCTTCTGTCTCACTACTGAATCACCTTCACATCTGTCCTAACACTGAACCCATCTGCTCATCTGCCCCACCACTCTAACCCACTTTCTCATCTTCCTCACCAATGTACCTCCTGCACATCTGTCTCACCTCTGTACCCCCCTGCTCTTCCGCCCCACCTCTGTTCCCCCTGCTCTCCTGCCCCACTGCTATACCCCTGCTCTTCTGTCCCACCACTGAACCCCCTTCTCATCTGCCCCAACACTGAACCCCCCTGCTCATCTTCCCCAGCACTGTACCCCCCTGCTCATCTGTCCCACTGCTTAACCCCTTTCTCATCTCTTCCATGACTGTACCTCCCTGCACATCTGCCCCACCGCTGTACCCTCCTGCTCTTCTGTCCCACCTCTGAACCCCTCCTGCTTATTTTCCCCACCGTTGTACCTTCCTGCTCATCTGCTCCACGCTGAACCCTCTTCTCATCTATGATATGCGTGATATGCAGAGTGGTGAAAGGAAGCAGAGATGAGACACATCTACCTGTCCTGGCACACTCATCCTGCTGATTCAACTCTCACATCCAGCCCACGCGCATGTATGTGATGTATGTGATGTCACATACAAGCATCTGGAATGGATGCGCAATGATGATCTCAGGTCAAGAGCATTTTCTGAAAGCAGCGGACATGTGTGCAGGATCATAAGTTGGGCCCCTGCAGCTGAGAAAAATGCGGCGCCCAGCACAGTTGGGTGTGATTTTCATTGGGCTTAATATTGGCTGTGGCTTAAAGGGACACAGAGTGCAGTGGTCCAATAGTAAGTGAAGCAAAGGTTCAGGAATAATTTCAACAAAGTTCACAGAAGCTCAACAGTAATTCCACAAACTGTCACCTGATTGTGGTTTTCTCAATCACGGTAAAATCCCTTCTTTCTGAGATTGGTAATGGCAACCAAGAAAGTCATCTTCCCCCAGATGGTGGACGGGCCCAGCAGGATTGTGATTGGCTTTAGCAATGGCCAATGACAGTCCTTCTCCTCCTGGAAACAGGGACCGCCCCCCCAGCAGAACTGCACCCAATCTCTTCCCCATCACAAAAGCTGACGATCGCAGCTACAGCAAAGTTAGAGAACCAAACAATGTTTCCCATCTTTTACAATGTGTGGGGGCACAGTGCCTCCCCCTCAGCGCAGGTGTGACGTGGCAAACTGTGAAATTGGAATGCATTAGTGTCTCACTAAAACTTCCCTGCACTGCTCTGCTGATGGGGAGGGAGTCGAGTGCCAGCAAAAGAGGCTTTGCATGCCGCTTGCGGCACCAGTGCCAGGGGTTGCTTACCCCTGAGCTATGCTGTTTGTGGCCTACCCAATTGGATTGAAATCAATTGGATTGCTGAAGTAGGTCCAGGTATTAAATAGTTATTGGTAAATTTTACTGATCTAGCAGATTATATCTAAAGAAAATCTAACTTGCATGCAGCCAAATGAGCACCTTACAATTATATTTAGCAAACTGTTATTTCTTCCCTTTTGTAGAACATTGAAAACATTATTGTGACTTTTAAATAAAGAGAGAAAGAAGTGCAGCAACTCCTTGACTGATGTCTGAATGTTTCTCAGTCTGTAAAATGTGCAAATTATTTGCTTGCTGAAATGACTTGGGATCAATTAATTGTCTATAGAAACTCTGAAGAATATAAAGTTTCATTCGGAGCCAGTGAAAACATGCCTTTCTGGGAAAGGTTAAAGCAGTACACTTCATGGGTTTATTTTTCCAGGAGTGTTTTTTTCTTTAATAAGACAAAATAATGCTTACCCAATCCAAAAAGAATTTGTCTGTAAACTGAAGTTAAGAAAAATAGAGAAATTTGGAGAGGTTGAAAACTGCACACGTTATCAATTTGATTCTACAAAAAATGAACACAAACAGTTATAAGAAACGTGCTGGAAGTCTGTTTAATCACTTTTCTCCATTTGCCAAGAAATGGTTTGAGTTTCCTGGTTGAAGACACTTTCCTTTTGTTTGGATTCTAGTGTTTCTTCATATTTGTTTCTTTGTGTCTTGTCTCCTTGGTGATATGATTTAAAAAAAGGACAGCATAGCATACTGCTTTTTGAATGGACATCGAACTCTTGCGTTAAATTGTCTGAGAACATGTCTTTTGAACATAGCAACCAATCAGCTGCTCCACTTCCATTCTGTTTTGGGAACCTTAAACAGAAAGCCTGATTGGCTGCCATATGGATTTCTGTGCCCTAGGGTCCTGAATTTATTATCAGTTTCTATTAAACCGGCCGACGCTGTCCGACATTCAGCCTGTGTGTACTAGGCTTTAACCTGAACAGGGGTAAAGCATTTCTAAGGTAACAATATTGTTGAAGTGAAGGTACCGTGTGGTGCTTACAAGTTCATTTGTTAGTTTTTAGGTTAATCCATTTGGCTTTGACTAAAGCCCAACTGCATCTTTTTGGATTAAATGAAAATTTTATAGCCTTTAAAAATAAAAAGCAGATTTGACTGCAATACTCATTTTCTCTACGGCACTGTTCCCTGCAAATCAATTTTCCCGGTCCCAGCTCCTGTTCCTCTTTTGGGGCAAATGACCCCAAACGTCATCCAAACCACTTCCTGAGAATGTGTATAGAGTGATTTTTACAAAAGCATATGTGCGTTAAACTTTTTCCCTCCTGGCACTCATCCTTGGTCCTCGTCATTTACTATATCAGTCAAATGCAGGACTTTCAGTGTTGTATAGTGTGGGTAAGGCTTATACACCTGTCAGGGCAGAAGCATAAGATACATAAATAATAAAGAGTGATCAGCATACCTGTCCTGGTTCATTTTGCTGAGGGTGCAGCAAACCCTGTTTGAAATTCTATTGATATCTATTCAGGGGGAGGGGTTAATCCATTCTGACCCTTTTATGGTTTTATGGGCCCTGCCAATTTAGAGGGTGACAAAATACTCAAATCCAAATCCTCAGCGCAGGCTGGAGCCATGGCGTAAAGCTGTACATAGTGTCCTACAGACAGCATCAGGAATATCATTCTCTGGCAGTACAAATTTGATTGTGGAACATATTTTTTTCTTTTGCAGTGAACTTGGCTTACATTACACAACAGCACTCTAATCACTTTTTTATTTTTTTTAAGCTTAAAAAAAATCCTCAGGTAACTTTAGAAACTACACAGGTTTTGACATCAAGCAGTAATTGGCCTGCTTTGACCAGTGGATTGATATTGGCTAGCGGTTATCTGAAGCTGTCTGTTTTTTTGCTGGTGCCAAACTGTTCTGCTGCTGGACAATTTCTGTCATTAAGAATTAAGAGACCAATTAAGAGCAGTATAAAGTTGTCCAATGGCAGGGCGTTGCTTTGTTTAATAAGCAAGCCTAGGCCAATATGTACTAGAACTTTTATGTACAGAACTTTTAGACCCCTTTCACACTGAGGCGCTTTACAGGCGCTATAGCACTAAAAATAGCACCTGTAAAGTGCCTATAAAGCGCCTCTCCTGTCACTCCAATGTGAAAGGCCGAGTGCTTTCACACTGGAGCGGTGCGCTGGCAGGACTTCAAAAAAAGTCCTGCAAGCAGCTTCTTTGAGACGCTTTAAGATAGGTGTATACACCGCTCCTATAGCGCGCCCTACCCATTTAAATCAATGGGCAGCGCCACCGAAGCGGTGCTTTTAACCCTTTTTCAAACGCTAGTGGGGGTTAAAAGCGCCCTGCAATTGGCCGAAAAGCGCAGCTAGAATGATGGTAAATCGCCGCTAAAAATACTGCCGACGCCCCCCACGCCCCCGACACTCCAGTGTGAATGTGCTCTTACTGGAAGAATTAAGAGGCCACATATGATGCAGCAGAGTCACATTTGCAATTAGCCATACAGTTTTCATGAGCAAGACTAGGCCTAAACATCTGAAATGTACAAAAGATACAGGGCAAAGACACTGGAGAACAGGAGCTGAAGCCATCTCACTAATTTTATTCACATTCATGCAACAGGGAGTTGATATCTGTGTGCAGACGGATGCCATTTTGTTGAAGTCTACTAGAGCCTCACAAGCCGCTCCTGGCTGTCTTACACTAGTCTATTCACATGCTGATCCAACTGATACAGGTTTGGGGGGCATTCAAGCTGTACTATTTTCATTATCTAAGGGAAGTTACACTGGAGGTATAAAAACAAAGTGTCAGCTTAACAATTGGAGTCAATTTTGCATTAGATATTCATCAGGCATGAATCTGCTCAGTCATGGTTGTGTCTTGAACCTGTCAGATGGGTTATTGCACTTCTAGCTCTGGGCCAAAGAACTTTAGTTATAGAGTGCTGAAAAAACCTCCTAATGAACTATAGTGTCAAATTCCCAAGTGAACAGAAGCACAAAAATCCTACTTCTGATATTTATTGGGTTGAAAGATCTGATTAACAGAGTTAAATAAACATTTTAAAGTGAAACAACTTAAGCATGGAAAGCCCCATATGCAACAAAACACATATTAAATGATGCATGAATTAACAATAAGGGTATACAGCCCTTAGGTGAACATCTGAACATTTTTACTGTATAACTCTTGTGTTTTATTCATACTTATAGCCAGGTGCTTGGCTAAGAATGAGAGTGAGAGAAATAATGTGATACAGATGCTCTATGCTTTTAATAAACTGTTCATGCTGGCCCTTGCAACATTGCCTGCCTCCAGCCAGTAGGGGATGCAGACATTCCTAAAGAATTCAACAGACCTCTATGCAGTCCACAATGGAATGTGGGAATGTAAGTTCAAGAAGGGATCCATGCTCCCTTCTTTTAAATCGTGTAAACAGGCAAAAAGATTCCAATGAGCATGGCCACGATGGCCTCTAATCCCAGATTATGCCTTTTAAGGGGAAATGCGTCGGACAGAGCTAGCGGTGTGATATCAGCGAGCAGGGACACAGCCATTGAGGCCATGCTCATTGGAATCTTTTTGCCTGTTTACACGATTTACTATGTAAGTAGTATAACAATACTTTTTATTGAATAAACTCTTAAAAGCAGTATAATGCTATAAGCTCTCGTCCTTGTCTTTAATGTATGGATATGTGGAAGTAACACGTTATCTAGTGACTGTTCAAGAGCAAGTCACATTCCTCCAGAAGGGAATATTCCTCACAATCTCCTTTGTGAGATCTTGTGGTCTGGTAAGCAGCATGTTTGCCCCAAGGAGCACAGTGGTGACACAGAAGCACTTTATTTAAACAAATTTTCAGCACAGAGCACTTTTTCTGCACTTGGATGGACTGTATTTGGACTTTTATTTCTTATGTATGAATTATTATATTATATTACATTTATTCATTAGTGAATTTTTTTTGCATTTTGCACTTTATAAGAAATGTTTATTATGTAATCCTTGCACATGATTTGCACTATATAGTTTGTAATTTTACACAGCAGTGGACATTCGATACTGGAGGGTCTCAACTGATATTATGTTATTTTGATATTCACAATAGTTTTTTTTGAGACAGCGCATTATTATTATCTTTATAGAATATCGCTGGGTTGGTGAGCTGCTGCTGTGAGGTTTTTATTATCTACTGCAGTGAGAGACTGGACCCTTTATGAACTGACGAATAGCCATCTAGTAGCCGTATTGCTGCCTACAGGCTTGACTGGCACTGTTCTCATGTGCACCAATGGTACAACTGGGCCCCAACACTAGCTGGCTGAAAAGACTTTCCCTTTACAGCTGCTATACAGAGACCTTTACCTATTGCTTATGCTAAGAGGTACCTCTCAGGGGACATTGCACCATATCCTAGCCATTCTCCTAGAATGCACTCTTGTCTAGTTATAGTATTATTATTTACATTGCAGTTAATGTTTATATGCACTGGTTATTGCAGACTTTGCTGATTTATGTGTTGATTACTGTCAGGAGTCAGGGAAGAGGCTGATTGTTGAGAGGGAGCCCCTTGCGGCTTAGTGCAGTGCTTCCCTGGAAGTGATACAGGGAGAGCAGTGCCCAAAGGTGCATGGTTTGCCAGGTGTTTGCTGGTGATGAGACGGCCACTTGGAGAGAACTGGGAGTCGCTGGGATAATCCGTAGGGCCACTGAGCATTCGGTTAAGCTAGGTTTCTCCAGTAGGGCAAACCAGGAACAGAAGGTGAAGACAAGCTAAGGGTCGTACACATGAGATCAGTCCACAAGTATCAGATGCGAAGTACAGGTGAGGGAGCAGACAAGAGCGTAGTCTGTGGAGCAAGCCAGGGGGTCCGAAGCAGAAGTCAGAACAAGTGGAATCAGAATCACGAAAACACAGGAGCTCAAGAAACACTGGGAAGCTGACGATAATCCAGCAAGGGGCTGCTCCAACAGCAGGCTTAAATAGACTCAGAAGTACTGCCCACATCAATCACACTGTGTGCCGTGGCAGACATGATTGTCTTGGGCGGGATTGCCAGTCCTTCTTCAGCCATTTCCATGACAATTACAGTCTAGTGGTACAGAACTCTATTCTAAGTTACTTTGGCATAGTGATTATACTGTCTAGCAGACTGTGTCTGAACCTGCCTTCTGTAGGTTCAGACACCTTCTTCTTCTTTTGCCCATTCATTATAACCTATACCAATACATTGAGTTAAAGTGATTGTAAAGTCTTGTTTTTTTTTTTTTCCTATAAAAATAACAAACATGTTATACTTACCTGCTCTGTTGCAGTGGATTTGCACAGAGCAGCCCGAATCCTCCTCTTCTCGGGTGCCTCTTCTCTGCTCCTAGCCCCTCCCTCCTGTTCAGTGGCCCTACAGCAAGCAGCTTGCTATGGGGGCACCCAAGGCGAGTCATAGCTCCCTGTCTCCATTCAGGCACGGAGCCCTGACCCAGCCCCCCCTCTCCCCCCATCTCCCTCTCCCCCTCGTCCCCTCTCCCCCTCTCCCCTGATTGGCTAGCTGACTTTGATTGACAACAGCAGCCAATGGCACAGCTGCTATGTCTCAGCCAATCAGGAGGGACATGGCTGAGACACTCGTGGACATCGCTGGACAGAGAGTTACCTCAGGTAAATGTTAGGGGGCTGAGGGGGCTGCTGCACACAGAAGTCTTTTTATCTTAATGCATAGAATGCATTAAGATAAAAAACCTTCTGCCTTTACAACCCCTTTAATTCACCACTAAACTGCCTGGTGTCTATTTCCTGGTACTAAGTCACAGTCAAGTTAAAGGTCTCTATTATCGTGTTCTTATAAGTGCTTGCAGTTACTTTAATTTTACCAGGTGTGTCAGAGGGGCTAAGGTTGTTCTTGGAGTTGAGGTGCAGAACAGAGAACCTAAATTACCAAGCGGATCCTCCATGGGTAGTGCTACATGCTGTACCTCTGAAATCTATCCTATTAAGGGTATTCTAAAGACAATACAAACTGGTTAGATTTAGTGCTTAAAATAGAGGATACTCATGCATTTAGAGTAGAAATCTTTAGTGTTGAAATACCTTGATGCAAGATGTGGTATACATTAGTGCTGAGTAAGCTGAATACTGACCCAGTTTCATAGTTTAGATGATCATTTAGCTTTTGTGGCTAAAGTGTATGTGTACTTTCTTACAAAATACACTTAAACACCCTCCCCAGGCTTCCTGACCTAAACCGACACAGCTGCTTATTTACCTGATAGGACAGTCTCAGCCTACTTTGATGTTCACATCTTTATGGCTGAAATCATCTTCACTACTAGCAATGCCTGTGCATTGAGCCCTCATTGGCTTGTATATGGGCCATGTCTCAGTGTCTCTAGTTAAAAAAAGATGTTCTGGGATTTTTTTTTATCTTATTGCTAGAACTAATTATGAGGGTCTACAAAAATGGCTATTGATAAGAGTAAAATAAATAAATAATTCTTCATGAGATTAAATATGGAGTTAGTAGAAATAATAGCATTTACCCCTATGAGATATAACAATATTAAAAAGTAATTTAAATTTAAAAGTAATTTTAAGGTAAATACATTTTGTTGACGCTTAAGGAGTTTATTCAAATAATTTGCCTTCCCTATTTCCTTTCCCTGATCATGTAAAGTAAAAACTTTAAAATAAAACCCTTCTATTTTCAGTGTATATCCTGTTTAGGACCCAGTGATGTGCTTATCTATGCAATGTTGGCAGATCATAGCTGGTGGGAGAGATTGGAAGTTCCACTTTATGCCTTCCTCCCCCTCCTCTTCTATTTTTGGCACTTTTTTTTGGGGGGGGGGGGGGGGGGCAGGTACCTGATTTTGACAGATTCCCACTTCCAGGAGGATGTTCTCAACACCCCCCACCCGCAACCTTCTGGGACATGTCACAGGTCCCAGAAGGCTGCGGGACCATTCACAAAGAGCAGTAAGACGTGCGTAATGGGCAGACCCCCGTGAAGCCACAAGGAATAACAGCCAGCTGTCCATAGAAAACATGCCAGTGCTGGGGACCTGAAGACCGGTGAAGAATTGGTTCTGGTAAACAGGGTGGTGGACCCTTGGACAGATAAGTGCCCTTTCAGTATTTAAAGCTGCTGACTTTTAATTTTTTCAAAAAGGCTGAACAAACGCTTTAGTGTATTCTCTGTATTATAGTATACCTATGGGCAAAACTTTTTTTTTTTTTTCATTTTGGATAGAGCAAGGGAGGGTTATAACCCCTGTCAGATTTGTTTTCGCCATCTGTGTCCCATTGCAGAGATTTCTCTTCACTTCCTGTCCCATATTCACACAGGAAGCGAGAGGAAATCCCTTCATTTTAGGGGAATTTCTTGGGGACGCCCAGGTCACCAGAACTAGTGTCCCCATTAGAAGATTTCCCCTCTATTACTTTTCTTTTACTTTCGCTTTCAGTGATAAAGGTAAACAGGACAAATAGAGAGGGTGAATCTCCTTAATGGGGGCACAGCAGAAATAAAAACCTGACAGGGGTTCTAATCTCTCTCTACTCTATCCAAAACGAAAAAAAAAAAAACTGTTTTGCCAGTTTAACCATCTCAATACAGGGCACTTTCACCCCCTTCCTGCCCAACCCATTTTTCAGCTTTCAGCGCTGTCACACTTTGAATGACAATTGCGCGGTCATGCAACACTGTACCCAAATGAAATTTTTATTATTTTTTCCCCCACAAATAGAGCTTTCTTTTAGTGGTATTTGATCACCTCTGCGGTTTTTATTTTTTGCGCTATAAACAAAAGAAGACTGACAAGTTTGAAAAAAATACAATATTTTTTCCTTTTTTAAAAGAAGAAAGAGATTACCGCGCTAACACAAAAACATGTGCCACAAGAAAAAAGCTGCAGCTCTAATGTGAGATATGCACAAATAAAAAAATAATAAATAAATAAACATGAACCGCGCTATGAACAGGTGAAATAATATAAAGATAGATCCCTGAAGGACCCACATGACGTCATCGCTGAGTACCTCGTCCTGAACGAGTGTTTGCAGGCCGGCCGGCTGCTGTGTTTTATCCTTGCATCCTTGCTTTTAATTCCGTTTTTTTACGTAAGTGTAACCTTTATTCTAATAAATTCTCAATACCAACTGATTTGCACTATGGAGAGCCATCTTTTTATTGTTTTGGGTCCTCCCTGTTGATTGCCCATTTATCCACCGGACGGAGCCATCCTGTGCTGGCTTTGTCCACACTGTGAAGTCGTATTAGGATGTTATTACTGACCGGGCACCTGGTTTACTTACAAGCTGATTTACAGCTTGCCTTTGGTAAGCGTTCAATTTACCTGGTGGTGAATTTTTAATATGGTGTCATCTGAAGAATTGTTTAGAATTATTGCACTCCTATTGGATAGCATTGGGATTTTACATTCGGACTTTATTTCACTGCTGGGACTTTTTATTGTTTATATATTTTTTTCCTTAATCACTTAGGTTGTTTTCAGTGTTTATTTCTGACACATATGTGGGTCCTTCAGGGATCTATCTTTATATTATTTCACCTGTTTATAGCGCGGTTCATGTTTATTTATTTATTTTTTACTTTTTGCTATAATAAATATCCAATTTTTTTTTTTTAAAACCAATTTTTTCCTCAGTTTAGGCCGATACGTATTCTTCTACATATTTTTGGTTAAAAAAAAATTTGCAATAAGCGTATATTGATTGGTTTGTGCAAAAGTTATAGCATCTACAAAATAGGGGATAGACTTATAGCATTTTTATTATTTTTTTATTTTTTTTTTACTAGTAATGGCGGCGATCTGCGATTTTTATCATGACTGCGATATTGTGGTGGACATATTGGACACTTTTAACACATTTTTGGGACCATTCACATTTATACAGCGATCCGTGCTATAAAAATGCACTGATTACTATATAAATGTGACTGGCAGGGAAGGGGTTAACACTAGGGGGTGACCGAGGGGTTAATTATGTTCCTAGGGAGTGTTTCTAACTGAAGGGGGAGGGGACTCACAAGGGGAGGAGACCGATCGGTGTTGCTCTATACTGAGAACACACATCGGTCTCCTCTCCTCTGACAGGACGTGGATCTGTGTGTTTACACACACAGATCCACGGTCCTGCCGTGTTACCTAGCAATCGTGGGTGCCCGGCTGACATTGCAGCTGCCGGCACGCGCATCGGGTGCCCAGTGACACGGCGGGCGCGCGATTGCCTGCCGGCAGCACGCGCGTGCCCCCTGGTGGGTCGGGAAGGCGAGGTCGTCATATGACGCCCTCCCAGAACGAGAGCCGCGCCGCCTGGCCGTCATATGACGGCCGGCGGACGGCAAGTGGTTAAACAGGGCATGTGTGCAATCGTGTGCTCGCAGCCCTGTACCTTCGGTGGCGGCGTGTCACGGAGACACCGCTCGTCACGGAGGGGGTGAACAGCCATTGGGCATGGCTGTTTACCATGTGATTGGCCGTGATGAAGTCACGGCCGATCACAGATGGTACCGCCCCACTTTGCATGGCACTGCACGTGCACATAGGTGGCAGCGTGTTCCCGGAAACACTGCTCGTCACCGATGCTGTTAAACAGCCATTGGCCGGCAGCTGTTTACCACGTGAACAGCTAAATGTAAACATAGAGCGGTAACGAGATGTTACCGGGTTCTCCTCCTCACATACCGATCGTGTGTGAGAAGGAGATTGTGGTAACATCTTGTTACCACTTACAGTGTACACCAACACACACTGATTGCCCCCCCAATAAAGAGGACCTGTCACCATCCATCAAGGTACCTGTCACCACCCATCAAAGTTCCCGTCACAGTTCATCTGAGAACCTGTCACACACAGTCCATCTAAGTACCTGTCACAGTCAATCCAAGTACCCGAGTACCTGTCACAGTCCATCTGAGTACCCGAGTACCTGTCACAGTTCATCTGAGTACCCGAGTACCTGAGTACCTGTCACAGTTTATCTGAGTACCCGAGTACCTGTCACAGTTCATCTGAGTACCTAAGTACCTGAGTACCTGTCACAGTCCATATGAGTACCTGAGTACCTGTCACAGTCCAAATGAGTACCAGAGTACCTGAGTACCTGTCACAGTCCATCTGAGTACCCGAGTACCTGTCACAGTCCAAATGAGTACCAGAGTACCTGAGTACCTGTCACAGTCCAACTGAGTGCCCGAGTACCTGTCACAGTCCATCTAAGTACCCGAGTACCTGAGTACCTGTCACAGTCCATCTGAGTACCCGAGTACCTGTCACAGTCGTCCAAATGAGTACCAGAGTACCTGAGTACCTGTCACAGTCCATCTGAGTACCCGAGTACCTGTCACAGTCCATCTGAGTACCCGAGTACCTGTCACAGTCCATCTGAGTACCCGAGTACCTGTCACAGTTCATCTGAGTACCCGAGTACCTGAGTACCTGTCACAGTTTATCTGAGTACCCGAGTACCTGTCACAGTTCATCTGAGTACCTAAGTACCTGAGTACCTGTCACAGTCCATATGAGTACCTGAGTACCTGTCACAGTCCAAATGAGTACCAGAGTACCTGAGTACCTGTCACAGTCCATCTGAGTACCCGAGTACCTGTCACGGTTCATCTGAGTACCTGAGTACCTGTCACAGTTCATCTGAGTACCTGAGTACCTGTCACAGTTCATATGAGTACCGAGTACCTGAGTACCTGTCACCAGCCCTTCAGAGTCCCCGAGTACCTATCTGTAGCCCATCAGAGTACCTGAGTACCTGTCACCAGGCCATCAGAGTACCCGAGTACCTGTCACCAGGCCATCAGAGTACCTGAGTACCTGTCACCAGGCCATCAGATGTGATCTATTTTCAGTGAAGGCCTGATCAGATGTGATCAATTTTCAGTGATTGCCACAATAGTTTGTAGGCTCTATAACTTTCACAAAGACCAATAATATAATATACACTAATTTGGGTTATTTTTACCAAAGCTATGTAGCAGTATAAATTTTGGCCAAAATTTATGAAGAAAAATTACTAATTTGCAAAATTTTATGACAGAAACAAAGAAAAGGGCATTTTTTTCACAAAATTGACGGTCTTTTTTTATTTATAGCACAAAAAATAAAAAAAACCCACTAGTGGTTAAATACCACCAAAAGAAAGCTCTATTTGTGAGAAAAAAGGGCACAAATTTCATATGGGTACAGTGTTGCATGACTGAGTAATTGTCATTCAAAGTGTGAGAGCGCTGAAAGCTGAAAATTGGTCTGGCAGGAAGGCGGTGTAAGTGCACTGTATTGACGTGGTTAAGGTTAAAAACCTTTCTGGTACCCCTGCAGCCCCCCCCCCTCTACCTACCTAATACTTACCTGAGCCCAATCTCAGTCCAGTACTGTGCATGAGATGTCTCTCCCTCCTCACTGGACTCTGTGAGAGCAGCATGATCCATCAGCTCCTGATGCTGTCAATGCAAAACCATTGCACAGAGCAGGTAAGTTTGAAATGTTTGGTGTTTAAAAAAAAATAACCTTTAATATCACTTTAGCTTTATGTTGCTGAGTATAGAAAAAGGCCTGCAGTTCGGGGCAAACGGCTGTCTGTCAGCTTTAATGTTTTTAGTAGATATCTGGACATAAAATTGAAAACACATTTTTTTTCATGAATGGTTACTCCAGAGATAATTTTCTCACCCAACTTATACTTTGTGTACACTAGCAGCTCCTAAACTTGAGTTCAGGAACTTTTGGTGTTTTTTTGCCAAAGCTCTTAAACTCAACTCCTAGACTCAACTATATAAAAGCCTATGGTTGTTATTTACTAACAGGGATTTTTTTCTCAAACAATAGGTACTGGAACTCAACCACAACCCCCAAAACCCCTCGCCCACAAATCACATCAAATAGTGGGTATGGTCATATTTCACAAACAGTAGAAGGGTATTAAAGGGGCATTACATATCAGGATTGCATTACATACAGAGTGCAGAGTTCATGGGGGTTTAAACACAGAGTGCAGAGCTGTCACTGGTAAACACAGAACTCAGACTTCTGTGTTTACAAGTGATTGTGGTGAGCAGGCACCAAAGGGTCTGAGCCAGAGGTGGTGGAACTGAGTTCCACCAAGTTCCCCCTGAAAAAAAGCCCTGTTTACTAAAGGAAAATCCACTTTGCACTGCAAGTGCACTTGGAAGTAAAGTCGCTGTAGATCCGAGGGGGACATGAAAGGAAAATAAAAAACAGCATTTTAGCTTGCACATGATTGGATGATAAAATCAGCAGAGCATCCACTCATTTCAGATCTACCTCTTAGATTTAGAGCGACTGCACTTCCAAGTGCACTTTCAGTGCTTTTTCAAGTGCACTTGCAGTGCAAAGTGGATTTGCCTTTCGTAAATAACCCCCTATGTGTCAATGTACACATAGGCATTTAGCAGAGTTTGGGATCTGCCGCGGTTAGGTGAGGTTCAACCTTCCGCTCTTGAACGCAGAAGAATTTAGTTCAGAATAGGAACATTTTGATGGCCGGCTGCAGGAAAATACAAAACGTGGGAAAACTGCAGCAAAATTGTGGTGCGTTTTGCGGTTTCCAATGGCTGCGGTAAATCATGGACAATTGTACATGAAGCCTTATGCCGCGTACACACGGTCGGACTTTCTATCCTACTTGGTCCGGCACACTTTCCGACGGACTTTGTCCGCCGGACTTTAAAACGGACGGACTTGCCCACACACGACCGGACTTTCCGGCGGGCTAAGTCCGCCCGTCTTTCCGACGGACTTTCGCCGGAGTTCCGGCGGACTTTCAGAATGAACGGACTTGCCCACACACGGACAAGTCCGTTCATTTTGAACGTGACTCAGGTGCGACGGGACTAGCAAAGGATGTCAATCTTGCCGCTTTTATCGGCGAGATTGACACCTTGTGAGCCCCGTCGCGGGTCATACCAGGCCCTTAGGTCTGGTATGGATTATAAAGGGAACCCCGCTACGCCGAAAAAACGGCGTGGGGTCCCCCTAAAATCCATACCAGACCCCGATCCGAGCACGCAGCCTGGCCAGTCAGGAAAGGGGGTGGGGACGAGCGAGCGCCCCCCCCCCTCCTGAACCGTACCAGGCCGCATGCCCTCAACATGGGGGGGTGCTTTGGGGGAGGGGGCGCCTTACGGTGCCCCCCCACCACAAAGCACCTTGTCCCCATGTTGATGAGGACAAGGGCCTCTTCCCGACAACCCTGGCTGTTGGTTGTCGGGGTCTGCGGGCGGGGGGCTTATCGGAATCCGGGAGCCCCCTATAATAAGAGGGCCCCCAGATCCCGGCCCCCCCACCCTATGTAAATGAGTATGGGGTACATGGTACCCCTACCCATTCACCTAGGTAAAAAGTGTCACGCCCCCTAAAACGTCACAGTCCCAGCATGCCCAGGGACTGTGACATCATATGGGGGCGGGGTCTCCGCCTATATAAGTCACAACGCAGCCCTCAGAGACCAGTCCAGCCGGAGAGAGCGTCGTGTCAACATCTGGGGGAAGAGAAGAGAAGAGAAGACAAGAAGACAAGAAGCCCAGAAGTCCGGACCTCCGCTGGCAATAGAGCTACATGAAGACAGCGGAGGGGCCGGCCGAAGACCTGGGACACCGGGAGAAGAGGCCGGAGAGCGGAGAAGAACCAACCGGACGCCGGGAGAAGATGAACCGGAGGGACCCCCGAAGACGGAAGAAGACCCCCACCCCCAGAGCTGTTTAATAAATTATTTTAAAAACCTGTGTTGTGTTTTATTATTGACACTTTTTACCTAGGTGAATGGGTAGGGGTACCATGTACCCCATACTCATTCACATAGGGTGGGGGGGCCGGGATCTGGGGGCCCTCTTATTATAGGGGGCTCCCGGATTCCGATAAGCCCCCCGCCCGCAGACCCCGACAACCAACGGCCAGGGTTGTCGGGAAGAGGCCCTTGTCCTCATCAACATGGGGACAAGGTGCTTTGTGGTGGGGGGGCACCGTAAGGCGCCCCCTCCCCCAAAGCACCCCCCCATGTTCAGGGCATGCGGCTTGGTACGGTTCAGGAGGGGGGGGCGCTCGCTCGTCCCCACCCCCTTTCCTGACCGGCCAGACTGCGTGCTCGGATCGGGGTCTGGTATGGATTTTAGGGGGACCCCACGCCGTTTTTTCGGCGTAGCGGGGTTCCCTTTATAATCCATACCAGACCTAAGGGCCTGGTATGCCCCGCACTCGCCGCAATAGGAAGATTTGTTTTTCCTATTGCAGCGAGCGCGAGATGCAATACCCTCGTGTCGTATTTGGTCTGTCGGACCAGCCTACACACGAGCGGGCTTTCCGTCGGACCAGCACACACACGAGCGGACTTTCCGCCCGAAACTGAGTCCGACGGAAAGATTTGAAACTTTTTTCAAATCTAGGTCCGGCGGGCTTTTGGGAAGAAGTCCGCCGCCGCCCACACACGGGCGGATTGTCCGGCACACTCTGGTCCGCCGGACCAAGTATGCCGGAAAGTCCGACCGTGTGTACGCGGCATAACACGTGTTGTTTGGTTGTGTGAAAAGCCCTCAGCTGCCTTTGTGAATTTAACTGTGCTGTGTTCCCAACATGGTTCTCAATTATCCCTGTTTTGATCATTTACTGAAAAGTTCATATTGCAAAGTGACTTTCTTTACTCCTTTAGTAAATCAACCCCACTGTCTGCATCAAATTTTATATTTTATATTATTCCCACACTTTATGGGTTTGCACCAGATTTTTTAATTTTTTTGTATCAAAATTAAACTTGCAGGTTAATGGACTTCTCCCCAAAACAACCCATTGGTGGGTGCATGTGTTTGTGCTAAGTACATTAGATTGTAAGTGGTTAAGTGTTTTCTCCAAATGTCATGTAGAAAAAGGGCTGGCACAATATAAACCAGTAAAATAAATAAATACATCTAAAATTGCCTCAAAGGTTTTTAATGAAATCTTCAGTAAACCTGGACCTACTGAAAGCCTTCAGTGTAGCATGTGTAATTCCACTGATAAAAAAAGAAATATTTGTGGATAATGCAATTCCCTGATGTGCTTTTGACTCTTAAACCTGATACACTATTATCAGCTTTCTTGTTTCAGCTGTACCACTTACTTGAAAAAAAAGCAATAAGTTCACCTGAGAGACTGTAGCTGTCTTGATACGCTTAAATATTTTATCATGGCTACAATTACAGATAATAAAACCTGAAGGGAAAGGCACAATGTCAACGTGAATAACTAAAAACGCTTAAATGTATACAATCTAAAAGAGTGGATAATTGTATAAAATATTTAGAGCAAAACAATTAAACATAATAATATGCAAAAATAATTCTCACTGTCAAAAAATGTGAGCATATAGTATAGTAAAAAAACATGCAATACATATACTAAGCAGTGACATAAAATAAGGAGTCATTAAAAAAATATGTTTAGGTACGTGAATTTAAAATGTAACATCTAGAAGAAATTAGCAAAAATATTATAACATGTAATGCCAGCCCAAGAGTATGCCAGGCCCAAATTAAAAATGAATGGCATAAATAGTGTATGAGAGGATAAAAGAGCATAAACATTCACGAGTGCTTTGCAGATGGTAATAGATCAACCCATATAACTCTCAGGTTGCAGTCGAAAAACAGGAACAGTCACCTTGGGACATTACGATTACGATATTAGTTTGTATATCTCTTTAGGTAAGTATAGTTGTTCAGACTTTCTTAAGCCCCTTATTCAACTAAGCATCTCTATTATTTTTACTGTTCTTTTTTAATACTGCCATTAAAAATTTCCATTAAAAGAATGAAACTGGCGCTTGTTATGCCGCGTACACACGGTCAGACTTTTCATCTACAAAAGTCCGACAGCCTGTCCGACAGACTTTCGACAGACTTTTGGCGGACTTGCGGCGGACTTGCGGCAGACTTTCTTACGAACGGACTTGCCTACATATGATCACACAAAAGTCCGACGGATTCGTACGTGATGACGTACACCGGACTAAAATAAGGAAGTTGATAGCCAGTAGCCAATAGCTGCCCTAGCGTGGATTTTTGTCCGTCGGACTAGCACACAGACGGCGTAGTTACGACGTAAAGATTTGAAGCATGTTTCAAATCTAAAGTCTGTCAGATTTGAGGCTGGAAAAGTCTGCTGAAAGTCCACACGATCGGATTGTCAGCCAGCTTTAGTCCGTCGGCGTCCGTCGAACTTTTGTAGACGAAAAGTCAGACCGTGTGTACGCGGCATTAGATTCTGGCAAAATCTCATGACTATCCAGCTATACTATAGTACAAAATCACTGTTTTACTTCCAGCTTTGGAGCTGCATTTGGATTGAGTCGAACAATTCAGACAATTTCCTCATGTCCTGTGTTGAAGGAATAAAGGTACAACTAAAATCTCAAATGTTTGTGGTCACCCTGCATGGTGTGAAGTGTGTATAGCAAGTTGGAAAAAAGAGACCCTTATGTATGAAATTGTTGGGCCTTCCAGTCCAAGGTTTCTCTATACTGGGCTCCTTCTGGCAGGACCTGGAGCATAAAGCTTTCCATGACACTTCTATTGCCTGTGAGGGCTCCACAGTAGCTACCAGGGCTGTGGAAATTGAACTGCACTTATTTAGTATTCTGTAACATCACATAACATTTCAGCTGCAAACATTTTTACACAGTCTTCCATGTTGGGGGCAGAAGGACCTCCTGCCATGACAGTCAAACCATAGATCTTAAAAAAGTAACAGTTTCACATAAGGAGGGCTTATCATTCATCCAGAAATGTTCCGAAGCTCTCATTTGGTGGCTTTGTAGTAATTTTTCACTTATTGGGAATTATAAACATAGAAAGAGCACGTCTTACAAGATCTCATACAGAGTCAAAGAACATCTATGACATATTAGTAAACTACATGTTCTTGTAACACCCTCTTAACACCTGTATCTGGTTCAAGTGTTATCTCTCCTGAGAGTGATTTACTTTTGGAATGTTTTTTCTGTGCATGGGTCAAGAAAAAAAAATGTTTTCATTGATCCATTCAACAAAGTAGTGCTCAGGAGAACTTTCGGATTTGAATTCGCATGTATGTACATATTAACTACAAGTTTTAGCAATTCTAAAATCTTTTGCTGCTGAAGGGTCTGATTATTTATGGCTGCCTTTTAATATACATGCACATAATATAGTGGATAAAGTCTAGTGATGGACACTTCTCCAGCAAGGACACAAATACAGTGAGGGAAAAAAAGTGTTTGATCCCCTGCTGATTTTGTACGTTTGGCCGCTGACAAAAAAATGATCAGTCTATAATTTTAATGGTAGGTTTATTTTAACAGAATAACAACAAAAATATCCAGAAAAATGCATTTCAAAAAAGTTATATATTGGTTTGCATTTTAATGAGTGAAATAAGTATTTGACCCCTTCGCCAAACATGACATAGTACTTGGTGGCAAAACCCTTGTTGGCAATCACAGAGGTCAGACGTTTCTTGTAGTTGGACACCAGGTTTGCACCAATCTCAGGAGGGATTGTGTTCCTCTCCTCTTTGCAGATCCTCTCCAAGTCATTAACCACTTCCACTTCTACAGCTGCAGGCATCATTCAGATATAATTTTTTCTGCTGGCAATTCCCTGCACTGTAAGAACAATCATATCGGCTGTTCAGCCGCTTCTACTGGCTCGCCCGTGAGATTGGCGAGTCGCAGAAGGAATCCGCCGGCGGCGGAAGTTTACTAAGGAGAATACTGCAGACCAGATGGTCCCTGGCAGTCTCTATGACCTTTAGAGGCCGGGCGCGACATTATGACGTCACGTCCTGCTGGCAGTTATAAACACTGCCGTGTATTCGGCTGGAAAGCCGAGATCTTTTTTTTTTTTGATCTGGGGCTTTCCAGCCTAGGGCAGAGATGTGTGGAATTATAGACCCCAGATCTCTCTAATAGGAATAAAAGTGATACAAAAAAATAACTAAAGGGAAAGTGTAAAAAAATAAAAATAAAATGAACAATAAACTTTTTTTTTTTTTTTAAATGCCCCCGTCCTCGAGTGCTTGCAGGCAGAAGCAAACGCATACGTACTTCGCGCCCACATATGTAAACAGCGTTCAAACCACACATGTGATGTATCGCCGCAAACAGAGCGAGAGCAACAATTCTATCCCAAGACCTCCTCTGTAACTCTAAACAGATAACCTGTAAAAAAATTTAAAGCGTTGCCTATGGAGATTTTTAAGTACTGAATTCCACGAGTGTGCGCAATTTTAAAGCGTGACATGTTAGGTATCTATTTACTTGGTGCAACATCATCTCACACATTATACAAAAAAAATTGTGCTTTTTTTTAATTCATGAAACCAAAAAAACAAGTTTGAAAACTTGCTGCGCAAATACCGCTTGATATAAAAAATTGCAACAGCCGCCATTTTATTCCCTAGGGTCTCTGTATGGAAGTGTTTGTTATCCTAAAAAATAAAAAAAATAGATCCTGTTCCCTTTAACCACTTCAGCCCCGGAAGATTTGGCTGCTGAATGACCGGGCCATTTTTTTGCGATTCGGCACTGCGTTGCTTTAACTGAGAATTGCACGGTCATGCGACGCTGCACCCAAACAAAATTGACGTCCTTTTTTTCCCCACAAATAGAGCTTTCTTTTAGTGGTATTTGATCGCCTCTGTGGTTTTTATTTTTGCGCTTTAAAAAAAAAAGAGACAATTTTGAAAAAAACACAATATTTTGTACTTTTTGCTATAATAAATATCCTCATTTTTAAAAAAAAAACAACAAATTTTTTCTTAGTTTAGGCTAATATGTATTCTTCTACATATATCTGGTAAAAAAATCAGATTGGTTTGCGCAAAAGTTATAGCTTTTATAAAATAGGGGATAGATTTATAGCATTTTTATTATTATTATTTTTTTTACTAGTAATGGCAGCGATCTGCGATTTTTATCGGGACTGCGACATTATGGCAGACACATTGGACACTCTTGACACATTTTTGGGACTATTGGCATGTATACAGCGATCAGTGCTATAAAAACGCACTGATTACTGTAAAAATGTCACTGGCAGGGAAGAGGTTAACACTAGGGGGCGATCAAGGGGTTAACTGTGTTCCCTGTGTGTGTTTCTAACTGTAGGGGGAGGGGACTGACCTAGAGGAAATGACAGATTGTGGTTCCTAGCTATTAGGAACTCACGATCTGTCACTCCTCACAGAACAGGAATTTGTGTGTTAACACACACATGTCCCTGTTCTGCCTCTCGTGCCCACGATCGCTTGTGGCCGGCACTCATCGCGACCGTCGACCACGAGCATCGCTACACCCTCCGGCGGCGCGCGTGCCTGCTATCCCGATCCTGCGAGCCGACGAATAGTTGCGATTGCTCGCGGGATCGTGCCGACCTGCCGCAGTATAATGACGGTGGCTGGTCGGCAAGCGGCTAAGCATATATAACAGCAAAGTGCTTGTGCTGTGTCATTTGGGCCCCCTATATAACCTAAAATACCTGACTGATCCTGCCTGGTTCTGCCCTCCTCCCTGTAAACCGACTGTCGAGCCTTGACACGTGGTCAGTTTACATGCCTCTATCATCCGCAGCCCTCCTCTGTCCTTCTCTGTCCTCCTCTCCCCCCTCACTCCCTGCCTGTCAGCTCAAGACACTGCCAGCCCCTCCCCTCCTGCTACTATAAAAACTATAATCTATTCATCCCATCCCCTCTGTTATATAACAGTATGTGTCCCAGTGTTTGAGCTGTATGCTGTATAAAAAATATGTCAATTTGTACGTGATATCAGAGCGTCTCCCGGCACTCACGTGACTCCTTGGCTCTCTCGTCTCTCCCCTTTCTCCCCGTATGATGTCAGCAGGAATTCTTGGCCCCTCCGGCTACAGCTGTCAGCCAGGGAAAGGCGTCGGACAAGGAGCTAGCAGTGTGGCATTTTAGAGCACAGACCATATTGCAGGCGGTCATTCTCACACTATTGTGCCATTTTATCAAATTTTTTGTAAGTGCAACTTTTTATTAAACTTTTATCTGTTTAAAAAGTTAATGCATTATGAGCTTTTTTCTACCTCTCCAACATGCTTATTTTTGAGCACTTCAAACCGGTGTCTTATGTGAATCCCAGCGACTGTTCATAACTAGGAATGGGCCGAACAGACCCCTGTACGTTTTGCACCAGAACTTCCGAGCACCGCGAAAGTTCGGGCCCGAATAATGAACTCCATTAAAGTCAATGGGACCTGAACATAAAAAATCAAAAGTGCCCATTTTGAAGGCTTATATGCAAGTAATTGGGCATACAATGGTTATTGGGGTCCGGGTCTTGCCCTGGGGGACATGTATCAATAACAAAAAAGTTTGTGAAAAACTGCATTTTTAAATGAGCAGTGATTTTTTTGATTTTTAAAGTGAAAGCCTAAAAATGAAAAATTCCTTCCAATATAGTGCCTGGGGGTCCCCTTAGTATACAGTGGCATATCTGTGATATGTCTAGAATCTGCTGCAGAAATAATTGAATTTAAAAGCCCAAAAAAATGATATTTTCCCTGCAAGCTGCCTTTATTTTGCTCAGCAACAGCTAGGGAGCCAGTGTGTATGATGAGGCCACAATGTAGTGCACTGGGAACAAGATTAGAGATTTTTTTGGATACATTCTGGTGTCACTTTGACTTTGCATAGAAGTAACGGGTGTGTAAAATTGGTCTTTGGTTGTCAGTGGTGCCTTCCCACTGTAACCCTACACAGGTACTCTTGATGAAAGCAAGAATTGGCCTTGCTGTAAAAAATTGCAATGCTATGCACCTGTCAAACAGGTGCAGAAAAATTGGTCTTTGGGTGTCAGGGGCGCCTTCCCACAGTAACCCTATAGAGGTGCTCTTGATGAAAGCAAAAAAAATTGCATTGATATGCACATGGTTGGTGTTTTTGCCATGTTTGATGTGCCTGAGACACAGTTTGCAGATAGCAACAGTGCAATCTGCTGCAGAAGTGCTGAAAAAGGCCTAGACAGCTGAGCTTTGGGGAGTGGGCTGGTAGATAACAGCTGCAGAATGTGATGGAATAGGGTGGCTGCTTTCTACTCTTTCTTGATGTTGGCGTCCTTGGGGTTGTGCCACCTCACCTTATTTATTTCAGGTACTTATATTTACTTATTATTTACACAGTGCTTTACATATACATACCGGCCCACTCCCCAAAGCTCAGCTGTCTAGGCCTTTTTCAGCACTTCTGTGTCTCAGGCACATCAAACATGGCAAAAACACCAACCATGTACCACATCAGTCCCTACCCTCAAGGAGCTTACAATCTAAGGTCCCTAACTCACATTCATACGTACTAGGGACAATTTAGACAGGATCCAATTAACCTACCAGCATGTCTTTGGAGTGTGGGTGGAAACCGGAGTACCCGGAGAAAACCCACACAGGCACAGGGAGAACATGCAAACTCCAGGCAGGTAGTGTCGTGGTTGTGATTCGAACCAGCGACCCTTCTTACTGCTAGCCGAGAGTGCTATCCACTACACCACTGTGCAGCCCATCAGTTTCCTCTTCTGCTCTATCTGGCACCCAAGTCACATCAGTGACCTCATCATCATCATCATCATGATCATCATCATCATCATCTTCATCTCCATCTCCTTCATCTTCATCATTACCACTGGAGACAACTTGGCAATATGCTGCAGCTTGGGGAACATGAATGCCAATTTGTCTACCAGTGTTCCTCCCTCTCTCTAGGCTCATGCTCCTGTCATCCTCAACCTGAGAACCAACATCTGAATCCAGTAATGGCTGGGCATCATTAAGGCGCAAGTGGCTGACGCTGTGGTCAAATAACTCAGCTGACTCCTCAATGGCTGATGTAGGGGCTATGGCAGGAATAGATGTGGACAAGGAGGCAGGTTTATCCACTCTGGCAACTGCAGGGGACTGCACACTTGTCTCTGCTTGCGTGACAGAGGATGAGGAAGGTTTAGTAAGCCAGTCCACCAGCTCCTCTGCATGCTGTGTCTGGATAGCACGGGCAAACTCACTAAACAGAGGAAATGATGCCCTGCCTGAGGACTGACCACCATGTCCTCCTTTGCCTGTGGACACATTTGTTGCTGGCCCCTTTGCAGTGCCAAGGGAATGTCTGCCTCTCCTTGTTGTCCTTCCAGACATTATTGGGAGGGAAGGGGTGGTGCTTATAAGCAAATGTAAAGAGAAGCTGAAATCTGTACGTAGATTGTACTTCATGTAATCAATGTAAAGAGGTGTTTGGTGCACTTTAATTTGAGTACTCACACTACAAGTAAATGAGGTTAAACTGGCAGTAACGCACACAGAACTATATGGCATTAAACTGGCAGTAACCACAAAACTATATAGCGTTAAACTGGCAGTAACACACATAGAACTATATGGCGTTAAACTGGCAGTAACACACACAGTGGCAGTGTTAAACTGGAAGTAACGCACAAAACTATATGGCGTTAATCTGGTAGTAACGCACACAGAACTATATGGCGTTAAAATGACAGTAACGCACATAGAACTATATGGCGTTAAACTGGCAGTAATGCACACAGAACTATATGACGTTAAACTGGCAGTAATGCACACAAAACTATATGGTGTTAAGCTGGCAGTAATGCACAAAACTATATGGCATTAAACTGGCAGTAACGCACACAGAACTATATGGTGTTAAATTAGCAGTAACGCACACAAAGCTATATGGCGTTAAACTGGCAGTAACACACACAGAGGTAAATGGTGTAAAACTGGCAGTAACGCAATCAAATAGAGAGTGTTCAACTGTCACTACACTAATGCTATCTGAACTGTCCCTACTCTAGCTATACACTAATGTAAAGATTACTGACACGGTCTCACTACACTACACTGAAACTATCTGAACTGTCCCTACTCTACACCAATGTATGTATGAATGACATGGTCTCACTACGCTACAGTGAAACTATCTGGGCTGTCTCTACTCTAGCTGCACATTGTGCAAAGCTGAATGATGGTCCTCCTCACTACACTCACACTATTCCTAGACTGACACTAAACTAATATTCTATACTGACAATTGAAGCAAAATAGCACAGTATAGCACACTGACTAATAGCACTGAACAGAGCCCTGTTCTATCTCTCTCCACGCCAAAATCACACTGAAAATGCCTGCCACACTGAAAGAATACTTTTATACTGTGGAGTGGGAATGAGCCATGATTGGATAAAGTCATGATGACGGTGTCCAATCATGACTCTGACAGTGCTCTGTGCCCTGATTGGCTGAAGCTATCATTGCAATGCACTGTTCAGCACCGCAATGCAACGACCCGTTTGTTCGACTGTTTGTCGAATGTCCAAACAGCGAAAGTTCGGCCTAAACTTATGCTCGGGCCGAACCGTTCGCCCATCCCTATTCATAACTAGCTGAATTACCCTGGTGGGGACACACACAAGGATCCTGTTGGAATTTCTTCAGCAGCAGGGGGAGTTGGTGTCCAGCCTGAGTTCCAGCAAGTAATCATTAACAGCCGATTTCCCATTGTGGAGAAACGCGCATATAGGATCTTTGGATCTGGTAAGCTGCCATCCATTTATTCATTAGCATGGTGATGAAGAATTTTTGGATATGTTTGCACTAAACCTTTACTCTTGTATTGTTTTGGATGGACATTTTCATTGAATCAGTTGATTCACAGATGGACTAATTTTTATACACACAATTTTTTGTCATTAAGATTGTTCTTAACATAATAAGAATTTTGAACTTAATTATTATGCCCTGTACACACGGTTGGATTTTCCGACGGAAAATGTGCGATCGGAGCTTGTTGTCGGAAATTCCGACCATGTGTGGGCTCCATCGGACTTTTTCCATTGGATTTTCCGACGCACAAAGTTTGAGAGCAGGCTATAAAATTTTCCGACAACAAAATCCGATCGCGTCAGTTCTGACCGTGTGTGGACAATTCCGACGTACAAAGTGCCACGCATGCTCAGAAGAAATTCAGAGACTTAACTGCTCGGTCTGGTAAAATTAGCGTTCGAAATGGATATAGCACTTTCGTCACTCTGCAATGTTTTAAATTGTTTAATGCAGCGCACTCTCTTCTTCTTTATA
Organism: Lithobates septentrionalis; assembly: GCA_037952835.1. Classification (NCBI taxonomy): domain Eukaryota; kingdom Metazoa; phylum Chordata; class Amphibia; order Anura; family Ranidae; genus Lithobates; species Lithobates septentrionalis. The sequence continues at coordinate 806,952 of JBBDGP010002267.1, read as the reverse complement.
ATGCTAGAATGAATGAAGTTGTTTTGCTGCTCATATTCACACAGAGTTCTCACAAACTTCTTTCTTTATTATTTATCGTGATTTCATCAATATAATATTTTAATTTGTCACATCTACCTAAAAAATATTTTTTTTGTGATATTTTTAGATAAAATTTTGTTTTTTAGGATTTTTTCAAAGCCTGATCTTGTGTTTTATTTATCTTTTTTTTTTTTACTCCAGAATATTTTTGTGTGTGTTTTGTGTGTCAAGTTACCACAACACCATTATTATCTTGTATTATTTCTTAATCTCAATGAGATTGGTTGTTGTTGGTGTCTCTTGTTAATTTCACATTGTATTGTTGAAATGTACCTGCCTCCTCACAAACTGTACTTTTTGAAGGAAAACACACATAGGCGAGTATAATTGAAAACAAATTCCTTTATTAAGGGGTCATAACGAAAGAAAGAGGGAGGCAACGCTGGAGAAACAGCAGAAATTGGCGAAGCCTTTGGCCCCCAGGACACACATCAATTGTTTCCAGGCAAAATTGGTGGCCTGAGGAGTCCTTATCTAAGGGAGTTCAATCTGGTCCAGAAGTCCAAGAGAATCATGAACAGCAGCAGATGACATATCTGTCCCCAGGCTGTGGTCATACAAGAGCCTGCATCTTTTGTCAGACCAGACTGAACCCAGGACATCACTCTCTGGTCTTCCTTCCACACTTCCTTCCACGCTGTGTCTGTGGTGGTGGACTTGTGGCAGGAGGAGGAGGATGGTCCAACTCACACAGGTGGGTATTGGGTGTGATTTCGCCCCTCACCCCCTTAGTTAGTGTTTTATAAAGAATGTCCTCACACATGAGGCGTTGGCCCTCCTGCATGTCCTTCAGTTTTGTGGCAGCCATGCAGGCAAAGGCCTCTTCACGAGTGGGGAAGGCTCTGAGGGCCACAGAAGCCTCCTGAATCAGCCTGAGTGCTGAATCCTAAACGTTACTTCCCTTCCTGGGTCTTTTGTTTGGAAGGCGGAGGGAAGGAACCTGCGATTCTGTCAGGCTCCTACTGGGCCCGGCCTTCTCCTGGCTGCCACTTAACCCTGCCTCCTCCTGGCTGCCACTAACCCCCGCCTCCTCCTGGCTGCCACATTCCACAGCCTCCTCCCTTGTGTCACATTCCACAGCCTCCTCCTGGCTGAGGTCTTCCTGTGTATGAAAAAGGGACATAGTTTTATTTTTTTCTTCATCAATCACACACAATTTTCATCTCATGACTGTTGCCAATTGAATGTTAACAAATATAACAGACTATCATTCTGAGCCAAGCACTTTTCATTCTTGCTCCTCAGGCCACCAATTTTGGCTTTTAAATAGGGGATGGTTGCCGTGGGGAACACCAGCTTCACCAACTCAAAGCAGTTTCTCCAGCGCTGCCTGCCTCTTTTGTTTATGATTTTAAAACGGGTGTTTGATCTGCTACAGACAGGTCAGCTCCCTGTATTTGTCTATGAACAGGGGGAGGAAGTTGTGGTCATTGAAGCCATCCAGTTTATCTGCAATACACAAGACAAACCCTAATGTCAGGCTAAAGTCTCCTAATCTTGTCCCAATATAGGCCTCAATCTAGAATCAGTATAGGCCCAAGTTTAAATATAACCTTTGTTATCACGATCGGCGCTTCCGAAACTCCTTCCTCCGCTCACAGATCGTACGTACTACGCACACGTGTTTCGCTTTATATACACTGCACATGCGTTAAACTCCGCCTGCCCCTGAAGTTCTTTCTAGTCTATTCCCTGCCCCTTCTCGTTCGGTGCAGTGGGAGAAGAGCACATGGCGGAGACACAGCAGGTGCGTGCTAATTACAGCAACGAGGAGGAGGAAAGCCCGGAGCCAGAAATGTCCCCATCCCGGAGGAGACGATTTAAGGCCTCAAATATGTCCTTTGGGGAGATGTTGGACATGGTCGACATACTGAAGAGGGCCGACTATGACGGGAAGTATGGACCTTACCCCAACCCCAATGTCAGAAAGGCCAAGATCATGGCGAAAGTTGTAAAGAGTCTGCAGAAGAATTTTGGGGTACGGCGATCCAAGGATCAACTCAGGAAGCGATGGTCAGACCTCAAATTAAGGGAGCACGATCAGTATAGAAGGATCAGGAGAGTGCTGCAAAAAAGTAAGTAGTTGTGCTGTGTTCCTATTCGTTATTTTTAGAACGTTCGTGCTGCTCCATGTGCTTTTCTTTACTGTTGTACAGTTTAAAATGGCAACTTTCATGTTCATGGACACATTATTAGTTCGTAGGAAACATTGTTCGTTCGGCCTAGAAAACACCATGTTTTGGCCAGATGCATTTCAATACATTTTTGCTAGCCTACTTCTCTTAAAATAAGTTGTCTATATATGTTTGTAACTAGAATGAAATGCAAACTAGATTCTGTGTAAGGAGAGGACACTCAGCAGCTGTTTACACATCTGGACGCTGGACCACTAGTGTGGGACAAAAGAACACCCTTTTTATTAGGGGGCCCACACAGGTGCTCCAGTGTATACTATAGGGGTGTCTCCATCTGTGAAGCTTGTACAAAACAGGTAAAGTATTCAAGCTTGACAAAGTAAATAAATATTTCTTCATCTTGGAACTCTGCCAAAATAGACAATTGTACCCCACTTCCAAGCAATGTTTCATATTCCTATTTCTGCCATCAAATATCTGTGCTAAGTATACCTATTTTTTTAACATAGGGGAGAAAAGACTCGGAGGACACCTCTCATCAGAGGAGACAACAGACCCCCCACCTCATGAAGAAGTGGAAATCCCCCCAAAGCCAACAGGAGGAGGAGGAGGAAGGAGACGTAATCGAAATAGTCACCACAACAGGTGAGTGTCTGCGACCACAGGCTCAGGTAAGAGATGGATGCCGGCATATTTATAATGCATGGTGTTTTTTTTCTATATTTTTAGGTGATTGTGATGTTGTGGATGAAGGTCATTTCACAAATGAAAGTGCCCAGATCCTGATCGGGGAGATCATGGGGTGTAATAGGGACTTGGAAGACATCAAGCAAAACATCAATGATATTCAAAAGAAAATGAAGAACATCATTGATGTTTTAGGGAGAGTTTAAAACCCCTTGAAATCCCTTACTTAGTTGTGCTTTTTTTACAGAAAATATTTTTCTCATTTTTTGACATATTCTCTAAAAGCCAAATTTTGAAGATGCACACAGTGTGTCAACATGTGCTATCTGCCATCATGGGAGATCAATGTATGCATTTTGGGGGTGCAACCCCTTCCTCAATAATAAAGTAGCTGAGAGGAAGGGGTTGCACCCCCAAAACACGTCCCTTGATCCCCCATGATGGCAGCTAGCATGTTGACATTCAGCAATTTGTGTGCATCTTCAAAATTTGGCTTTTCCAGGGGTGACCCCATCTGAACGCAATATCAAACACAGTTTATTATTACTCATGTCTGATATTGCCTTCAATTTCTACCAAAGTTGAACTTTGTAAGTTCCAGATTTGTGTATTTTTTGTTGATTTTAAGCATGCCTGTTTTACCATAAATGGACATTTCTACTTTTATTAATGTGAACAAAAAAATTGTTATACAACAAACATGTTGGTTTGTTTTAAAAACCTTTTATAAATGCACATGTGATTGTGCTTGTATTAAAAAGATTGATAATCAACAATGTGTGGCTTCTTCTTTCAATGCTCCTAAACTTTTTTGGTGGTAAAATCGGTGTTTTCTGTGACAATGGGGGTTATTTCCTAAGGGCAAATCCACTTTGCACTACAAGTGCAGTTTCAGTGCAGTTTCAGTGCAGTCTCAAGTGCACTTGTAGTGCAAAGTGTCTTTGCCTTTAGTAAATAACACCCAACAGTGCTTTCTAATGTTACACACTCACGCCATTTTCAGGACTCCCCAAATTTCAGTCAGGGTCAGCTAAAAAAAAACACAAGCTGTAAATGTCAGCAAATATTTTATTAGTTAAAATTATTTTTTTATTTAAAAAATGTCTCAGACATTGTCTGGCATATTGATGGCCCCCCTACCCGCGAAGTATTCCATGTATCTTAGACGGACCTCACGGCACTCAGGGGGGGCAAGCCAGGACGGCCAGCTTCAAGCGCCGTCAGGGTTGGTTCATTTAGATTAATTCCGGATTCAGGCCCAACTGAGCCAGCATAGTTCACAGAATTTCTCCTTAAAAAGTTGTGGAGAACACAGCAAGCCAGGATGATGTGATTGAGTTTATACTCCGCCATATGTATGGGTGTAAGGAATAGGCGTAACCGGCTGGCCATTATTCCAAATGTGTTCTCCACCACTCTTCTGGCTCTGGCCAGCCGGTAATTAAAAACCCTCTGGTCCGGGGTGAGGGTCCTCATAGGGAATGGCCACATAAGATGGTCCCCCAGCTTCATCCGCAACGAAGACGAATGGGAGTCCTTCCGCATTGTCTTCTGGAGGTGGCAAGCCCAAACTGCCATTCTGGAGATGCCTGTAGAACTCCGTGTGGGCGATGACTCCACCATCTGACATTCGGCCATTCTTCCCCACGTCCACATACAGGAACTTGTAAGTAGCCGACACCACCGCCAACATCACAATACTATTGAACCCCTTGTAGTTGTAATAGTATGACCCCGAATTGGGTGGTAGGACGATGTAGACGTGTTTCCCATCAATTGCCCCTCCGCAGTTAGGAAAGTTCCACCGATGGGCAAAGTGGGATGCCACAGTCTGCCATTCCTGTGGGTTGGAAGGAAACTGTGGAGTCAAACAAGAAATAAAAATCAATCATTTTGCACATAAACATGGAAAGCAGATTAGACACAAACATTATTGGACAACATCAGTATTACATTTATTTTAGGGAGTATTTAAAGACAAAGGTATAAGGTCCACCTATCAGATCCCCCCCCCCCCCCCCATGGGCCATTTTATAAACTTTATGGGGGGTGGAGATGTTTTGGACAGGTAACCCTCTCCACTTCATTGAGAGATGAATGTCTAAATAATGTGTATTACTTTGGCCAGCCCCTCCTTACTTACACTATTGGCAGCCCAATGGACAGGTAAGAAGTGTCATAATACAAAGAGATAAATACACACTGTACACATTTTTACATTCTGCTATTACCTATCAAGATAATAATAGGATACAGAAACTTAAAAAAGTACCACTTGAAAGTATTCAGGCAGGCCCTTGCACTACATGCTTTGGGGAATTCATCCATAAATCTGACCACAAAAGAGGTGGGTATAGTGTGTATGGGTTTGGCAAAGTCAGCAGATAGAGGATTGGTATCAGCTGAGTTAGCAGTTGGGGGGAGGGAGGGTTCCAAATGATTTTGGGACCCAAAAAAAAAAACCTCTGGCACTCTGCTTGAATTTATAGCACCCATCACAATTTTAAACATTTTAGGGGGTATTTAGGGTAAAGCACTACTATGGAGCTGATAAAATACATTGTTAAGTGACTAGGCGAGGTGAATATAGGCCCAGGAGAGCATGCTGGGGAGGTAAGTGAAGGCAAATATGTATGAAGGACAAAAAAAAAAAATTCAAAAAAATGCCAGCAAGCATGAGGACAAAGAGGACATTCACAGCATATTACAATCATGGTAATTAAGGAATGAGGAAAGAAATACAATATATTATCAAGCATTAAATACAATAAAATGTGATGTTAAAGGATAAAAATCTTACCTTAATATACTCCTTCTGCAGGACCTAAATGATGGCAGAACAGGTCTCAGGGATAATGATCCCCAGAGCCTGGGGGGAGATGTCTGTCGAGAACTTGAGGTCCTGCAGGCTTCTCTCCATCGCCAAGTACCGCAGGGTGGCGACTAGCCTCTACTCCGGAGTGATGGCTTGCCTCATGCAGGTATCCTGCCTGCTGATATAGGGGGTCAGCAAAGCCAACAAACGGTGAAATACGGGGTCCGTCATCCGGAGAAAGTTCCTGAAATCGTCAGGATTATTCTCACGGATCTCACGGAGCAAAGGCATGTGACAGGACTGGCCACGTTGGAGCAACCAATTCTTGGTCTATGAACTCCACCTTGCCCTGTTCATGGACTGGGCTTGTGTCAAAGTAAGAACCCCAACACCAAGCCCCCGCACAGCACGAACTCTACGATGAGTACGTACACGCAACATGGCTAGAAAACAGTCGGCTGGTCAGAACGAAGTAACAGAACGCACTGAAGAACAGCAAGGCCTGTGAAGAGCGACCTGAAAATCAGTAACGAACGAACAAGAACACAATAACAAAGTCAAGGGTAACTCGCTGCAAGCACTGAAGACCAGATACAAACCCACAAGCACAAACTGAACAGCAGAAAACGATCTGAAAACCACGAGTCTGAAAAAGCGCGAATCGTCTCTCACCAAACTTTTACTAACATGAGATTAGCAAAAGGAGCCCAAAGGGTGCCGCGCTTAGTACTGAACTGCCCTTTTATAGTCTCGTCCTACGTGGTGTACGTGACCGCGTTCTTGGCGTTTGGAAATTCCGACAACTTTGTGTGACCGTGTGTAGACAAAACAAGTTTGAGCCAACATCCGTCGGAAAAAATCCATGGATTTTGTTGTCGGAATGTGCGATTAATGTCCGACCGTGTGTACGGGGCATTAGAGGTTTTTTGCACTCATAATGTTATTTCATTTTAGGACTCTTGTTTTCCAGACTTTGTTTCACTGGTTTGTTTCAAGTTTTTTGTTATTTTTTCATCAATTGTTTACACACATTTGGTATTTGCATATAGTCTATGAACTTATACATTACGTTTTGACAACACACTTTACAATTAATACCACATTTACAAGATCCCACCAATCCAGGGATTTTTTCAGTGCTGCAATCTTTCACTATATTGGCCAAACGCACATTTTTTTAATTGTACAATCAGGTCTACAATCTTGTCCCTGACATCCTTGGACAGCTGTTTGGTCTTGGCCATGGTGGGTGGAGAGATTGGAATCTGATTGATTGATTGCTTCTGTGGACAGGTGTGTTTTATACAGGAATCAAACTGAGATTAGGAGCACTCCCTTTAAGAGAGTGCTCCTAATCTCAGCTCATTACCTGTATAGAAGATACCTGGGAGCCAGAAATCTTGCTGATTAATAGGGAATCAAATACTTATTTGACTCATTAAAATGCAAATCAATTTATAACTTTTTTGAAATGCTATATTGGATATTTTTTGTTGTTATTCTGTCTCTCACTGTTAAAATAAACCTACCATTAAAATTATAGACTGATCATTTCTTTGTCAGTGGGCAAACGTACAAAATCAGCAGAGGATCAAATACTTTTTTCCCTCACTGTAGTAATAAAGCCTGACAGATGTTCATCCCTTTTTCCTAAACTAAAAGAAAAGTTTTGCCTGGAATTTTATGCTAAAGATGAGTTCCAGTCGTTTTTGTGTTTATTAAGTCATCAGCTCCAAAAGTGTAGTTGCTGACTTTTATTATACACACATTCACCTGTCCCACGATCGAGCGATGCAGCCACCCAAACCCTCGGTTCTCTCCTCTCTCCGGGAACAGCATCACAAGTATGGGCACCCAGCTGAGACTGCTTGCGGCTTCACAGCTGGGTGCGCACTGAACATGCGCGAGTAACGCTGCACCTCCTTAATGGCTGGGCAATCTTCTGGGACCTGTGACCTGTCCCAGAAGTTTGCAGGGAGGGATGGGGAGAGGAGAACTTCCGCTCGAGTTGCCTAGGCGGCCTGAGCAGAGGAAGAAGCTGGGTACCTGTCAAAACTAGGTACCCCCCCAAAAAAAATGACATGCCAAATGTGGCATGTAAGGGGGTAAGGAGTCCTTAAAGCGGAAATTACACTTTTGGATAGAACTCCGCTTTAATGTTGTTGGGGGTCACGTTTACCCTGAAAGAACAAATGTTTACCATGTTCTCGCACCTCTGATGGTAAATCTGTACTTTTTTACATCCTAGCTGAATGCACAACCTGAATATATGCAGTGTCATTACACCAAATACCTATTTCTTTATTGATTAACCACTTTATTACTGCAGTTTAACTGCCCGTTTGACTCTCATATTGTCAACAAGTCGCCAGAGTGTGAAGACAATGGCTGTGTGTAATTTATGTGTAAGGCCTGTCAGTTTTCATATTTTAATTATGCTGCATTCTGAAAACTTGACTTTATTTGTCCTCTGAGAATGCATAAAACCCAGCTAGCTTGCATTTTAACAAAAAAAACCTAAGTATACACTTTCATATGAAGGGCAAACATCCAAGTTTTGCACAGGCAATTCCCCTTCCACTCATTTATGAAGCAGGTTATGTTTGGGGTTATGGCCTTCACAATGCTAAGCAGCCAGGCTGGTTATACCTTGTTCCTTACTTGATCCACACAATAATCAACTGAATTATGGGCATGACCTATAGCTACAACAATGTGAAGTGTGACCATAGTGGAATGACATAGTTAGTCTGGTTGAAAAAGACACAAGTCCATCTAGTTCAACCAATAAAAGGGGAAAAATATTATACAATCTTATATACACAATCCTATACCCACAGTTGATCCAGAGGAAGGCAAAAAATGAACAAACAACAAAGCATGATTTAGATTGCTCCAGCAGGGGAAAAAATCCTTCCTGATCCCCCGAGAGGCAATCAGATATATTCTCTTGATCAACTTTACCTATAAATGTTAGCATCCAGTTATATTATGTATGTTTAAGAAAGAATCCAGTCCTTTTTATAGCAATCTACTGAGCTGGACAGAACCAGCTTTTGAGCGAGTCTATTCCACATTTTCACAGCTCTTACTGTGAAGAAACCTTTAAGTATTTGGAGATTAAATCTCTTTTCCTCCAGACGTAAAGAGTGTCCCCTTGTCTTCTGTGATGACCTTAAAGTGAATAACTCAACGTCAAGTTCACTTTATTAACCCCTTATGCATTTATACGGGTTGTTGATCGTATCCCCGTTAATCTCCTCTTCTCAAGAGAGAATACATTCAGTTCCTCTAATCTTTCCTCATAGCTGAGCTCCTCCATGCCTCTTATCAGTTTGGTTGCCCTTCTCTGCACTTTCTCTAGTTTCCCGATATCCTTTTTGTGAACTAGTGCCCAAAACTGAACTGCATATTCCAGATAAGGTCTTACTAATGATTTGCAGGGGGGCAAAATTATCTCTCTCTCTCTCTCTGGATTTTAAACTTCTCTTAATATAAGAAAGGATTTTGCTTGCTTTGGAAGCCGCTGCTTGGCATTGCATGCTATTATTTAGCTTATGATCTACCAAAACACCCAGATCCTTCTCCACCATTGATTCCCCCAGTTATAATAATCCACAACATTGCAACAGTAACATTAAACACTATTAAAGAGTAACTCCACTTTTGTTGAGAAAAGAAAAACATTCCCCTCTGGGTGATCTATGTACATTGCAAGGATTTTAACAAACTTTGTTGCAGATTCCTACCTTTTGTTATTTTGAAGTGATTTTTTTAGATGTGATTTTGCTTTGGGAGTATCTAACCAAAAATTACATTTTTGTTGCATAGGAGGCTCAAAATTTGATTTGTATCTTAGTGCAGACTTTTGGGAAAATAAGTAAGTCAATCACACAAGCAGGAAATTACATATCTGGGGGGGCTTTCTGTACATCATCTGTGTACAGAAGGCCTCCAGGTAGCCATATCGCATTGCTTTTTACTGAAAAATACAGTGCTGCAGATTGAAAGGGAAAGGACATTTTAAATAACATTCAGTTACAATATGACTTGTGTTGCATTTGTATGCACTATATTATTTATTTTTTTATTTGCTATTTTTTTTCTCACGACAGTGGAGTTACCCTTTAAATTTAGTATGCATGTGCAAATAGAAAAAAATATCCTAATAGGGCACTTGAAGCTAGTAAAATGCTAAGTAAATGACCTTTGTTAGAAGTTCATATAACAAAATATGCTATCAACAGAAATACTACCAAACAACGATGATTACAACCACAAAAAAACAAGTTTATGAAGTGATAATTTAAAGTTCAAGTGTGGTCTATTTATATATGCCTTTCCTAGTTCTTCCCTTTCCTCCTCCTCATCATGCTAATGACATTTTTATATAAAACCTTTCAGTTTTCAAGCAGACCTTATTTTAAACTTGGTGATGTCATTGTTGGGTTATTGTGCTTCTCTAGGCAATACAGGAGCATTATGGCTGTTCGGAGGGGTTTGTAATGGGGTGGTTCCCCTGTGCATTTCCACTTGGCCCTCACAGAGAGCCAGGCGCCGTTTTCTACATACAGGTTGCAAGGCTTTGCACGTTGATCAGCCAAAACCAATACTGTCCCATGCAGAAATAGTGGTCTGCGGCCCAGACTTTTCATCCTCCTGGCCCTTACATAGTTACCCCCACTTCCCCGGGAGTTCTCACACACCTGGTCCACATGTAAACTTCCAGGACCTGGACAACCAGGTTTGCCCCAGTAAACACACCTCTCACCCCACATTCCAGTCATTGGCTGTGTTGAACACTTTTCCCATTAGATTATCACACAGAGGCTTTTTGTGGAAACAAATTATTTTACGTGTATAGTTCTTCAACTAAGCAATCCAAAAAGTGGCAATAGCATAATCCAAATATTGGCTTGATAATAATGAACAACAATGTGAGCTAGCTTGTGGTTTTCTTTTCAAGTGGGCATGCTTATTTTCTTTATTCCTAGCTGAACTCTCTCCCATAGGCCATGTAGATCTTTCAGAGGGGAGAACTAGGGTACACACCAATCTCCTCCTTCGTCTAATGTCCCTGCTCCAGTTTTTATTTGTCGTTGTTGTTTAGTCCATGTGCCTGTCCTCTCTCTGGTAAGCTACAAAGAATGGGAACTGACCTCAGCCCCTCCCCCGAAGGGGTATGCAAGAACCCTGGAACAAGATCTCTCCTGTCTCTATCTTCCAGCCAGCAGCCCTAACTCTAAACTCCACCCACCATATATAGGGACCCCCAGAATGTTCTATGGAATAGGAAGAGCAATCCTTAAGGAGAAATCCACCTGCCTACAGGCTGGCAGGGAGCTGTAAATGTCACAGCACCTTGCCTTAGTACTTCACGCAAGAGTCCTTAGTGGACTGGCTCTTAGGAGAAGTTACACGAGTATCAAAAAGCCCCAGATGGATGGATATAAGTCTGATGAAGTGAGTTTTTCTAGGTAGACTGCATTTGCATGCAGACCACTATAGTACCAACATGATACTGATTATTAAAAGAACTGAAATCTAATGATTTTGTTTTGGATTCTGTTTTGGAATATCCACCAAGTATTCAACTGTAAGGATGGTTATACATCATTAATGTCTACCCTGATTGCTCTTGGCACTATATACATATTTGTAGTGTTACATTTGCTGCCTACATCTCATGCAACATGGTAAAAAATGCATACAAGTCATAAACACAACACAGCAAGCCAACTACATTTAGTGTAACCATCCAGAATGGTTTACCTTAATGTCAAAGGTAGCTTGTAAAATAAGCACGGTAAGTACAGTCCAACCTACCACTTAACAATGGCAAATGTCCTGCTTCTTCAAGTTTGCATGAAGTCTTAATTTATCCATAGACGTGAGGTGACTGCCATTCAATGTAGCTAGCAATCTTGTGTCTATGTGTAGTGCCAGTTACCTCAAGAGACCTTGGGGAAGTAATTGTGGTACTTTTCCATTATCCACAGTTCCTCCCTGTTCTGATTGGGCGGCGTGAAGTCTGCCAATGGTGTGGTTTTGATGTATGAATCAGTCTCAGACTTCCATGAGGAGAACGTCCTGCCCTTGGTGTTTAAGAGACACCCTAACATAACTACAATATGTACAATCTGATTGTCAAATATTGTTGTCATAGTCCCTCCAGTAACACTTCCCTGACTGACACTAACCCCTTTTTTTTGTTTGTTTGTTTTAATATTTTAGAATGTTGCACAGAGAATAGAAAAAATGCATAGAAGACATAATGTCATCCAGAGCAAGGAAAGCATGCTCCAGTATTGTTACATATATGAAAACAACTAAATACTAAATAGGACAATAGGACAAATACCGGTTACGTGCATAGTTCATTTTTTTGGATGAGGGGGTTACCATAGGGGGGTTGAGAATAGGGGGGGCAGGGGTGAGGAAGAAGGCGGAAGGAAGGAAGGAAGGAAGAGCAGGGGGAGAGCAAGTTCATATCAAGGAGAATATATCATTAGGGTATTGCTAGAGAAGTCATTCCTGGATGGCTAGATTTGGTCGGGGGGGGGGGGGGGGGAATAGGTTATGGGATTCAAAAGAGAGTCATATATCGTATGGTAGGATCTGGCATGTGATGTTGTCTATATAGGGAAAAGATCAGGATGCTGCTCTGGATTCTATCAGCCAATATTGCCATTGGTATTGAAATTTGTTCATTTTGAGATAGGTTTAGGTGAAAAAGATATTCCATACTTAGGTGGCCATTGAGTATGTCAATGGGCATACCTAGAGTGGGTGGGAATGTTTGTTTCCAGAGGCGAGCAATTGAAAGACGAGCGGCAATTAGTACGTTGGTGAGAACACGTTGGAGTTTTGAGGGCCAGATTGAGATCATTAAGGTTTCCCAATGGGTAATGTTTCTGGAGAACATGGATAAGGAACGAAGTGCACGATACCAGACAGAGAGAGGGACATCTGTATTTGCAGGATGGATTCCCATTGAGTCATAGCTAGAGATTTCTCCTTCGACTTAGGTCTTGAGAGTAGGTCATAGATGTAGGATATACCACAAAACTTGTTTGGAGTTGTGTTGAAAAGATGAAAAGATGACACGTCCCGGCATTGGACCAGTGTGATGTCTACCAAAGGAGCCAGGAGGCGGGACATTGGATGACAGTGGTCAATGGGAAAGTGGGAGATCCCCACTCTGTGTGATCCGGCCGCATCACCCTACCCCCTTACCCTCCAAGGCAGCGCTGGGGCCCGGGTGGGCTTTAAAAGATGGTCGCCAGGGGCCCGTGGCTGCAAGTTTTTTGTCCCTGGACCCCGGACCGGCCCTAAGAGTTCCAGCAAGTGGCGCTGGCGGGCCCCCTTCAGTGGCCGGGCCTTTGGGCCAAGGCCAAAGTGACTGTCAGTCCTCCCCTGTTTATGATTAATGTATGAATGATCCTGCACACAGTCCAAGATTCCCAAAAGTTTTTTTGAAACCTCCTTCTGTGTGCAGGATCATCCATATTTAATTGTTTAGCTTGTGTCCCGGAAACCTTTCCCAGCACCAGTGCTCTCCCCCAGCACAGAGGACAACAGAGGTAGAGAATGTATACTTTTTGCATAACCATTTATGACTGCTGTGAGGCCCAGAAACACAGAGGTCTTTGAAAAATCTGGCTACACAGTGGGTTTGCAGGTAGCAAACCATTATATAATTGTTTTGAAAACAATTAGTATTCTGAATCACTATAAGTACTACTTTAACATGGAGATTAGAAAGACAAGAGGGGCCCTAATGGGGAGTTATGGCCCATGTGATGAGAATTATCATTTCAGATAAGGGCCACCCATCCAGATATGATAGGTTGTTTTAGATTAAATCTTGATGAATTAAGCAGTAATGCTGGCAACAAAAGGTAAATGACATTGTATGTGTTGTTTAGTGGATGTACAAGGGTAATGGGAATCCACCAAAAGTCTGATCAATATCAGGGAGCATGCAACAATAATTGTATGTGGACTTTACATTAAAACCAAATAGAGATACGATAATACTGATCACCACAATGGGGGCTAAAGAGCAGCAAAAAAATTTTTTTAATCCCTTTAAATTTATTTATTTATGCACACATACACATTGTATATTTATCCTACATACACAGAATTTCCCACAGTAAAAATGATTTACACAATAACTTTTTGCAGTAATGGCTTTGCAGCAGTGAGTTTTACAACCTGTAAATGTGCTTCATGAAAAGTTTTCACTGTTTTCCTCCCCCTCCTTTACCATTACTATCTGTCTGATAGAAACAAGGTGGAAAAAGTGGAGGAAAAACTACAACCTTTAATTAATGTCTGTTGCTGATAAAAGGTTTGGTCAACAAAATTACTAGCTTGGTTTTACACGGCACAATTACAGTGTAATCATTAGTCACCGAGATAAACTTTATTGCAATACCCTTTCAAGAATGTAACAGAATACATTACGCAAATAAAGCTAAACAATGGGGATCATTTTCTGAAAGAAAGTCTATAGGTACCCTACATCCAGTAGAGAGTGTTTGCTTGATCAAGCTGCATACAGCCATTTTGCAGGGCTCTACTCTTTATGTCATGTGATTATTTTAGTAAAAATAATGGTAGACTGCACTGTTGGAGACAGCAGTCTGTAGTTGAGGCTTGGTGCTGCCCTATCTAAACCTACTGCCATAGGCACCAAATTTATTTATTTATTTATTTTAGATACTTATACAGCACCGTCAATTTACGCAGCGCTTTACATATACATTGTACATTCACATCAGTCCCTGCCCTCAAGGAGCTTACAACCTAAGGTCCCTAACACACATTCATACATACAAGGGCCAATTTAGACAGGATCTGATTACCCTACCAGCATGTCTTTGGAGTGTGGGAGGAAACCGGAGTACCTGGAGGAAACCCACGCAGGCACAGGGAGAACATGCAAACTCCAGGCAGATGGTGTCATGGTTGGGATTTAAACCAGTGACCCTTTTTGCTGCTAGGTGCTATCCACTAGACCGCTGTGCTGCCCATATATAGAGCACTTTCAGATTGTGGAATGTTTAATTGGCCCTGGGCTAGTCTTTCTCAACCCTTTTACCCAGAGGAACCCTTGAAATAAATATTCAGGCCTAGGGGAATCCCTGCTAAAAACAATTAATTGGTGGCCAGCATGAAGAATGTTCCCCTTACAGTGGTGATCAGAATGCAACCCTTAGAAACAGCTAAAATAAATCTTTGGTGTGTGTCGCTTGTTCTTTCAAATGGCATCGGCCCCAGAACTATCCAGTCACCATCAAATGGCAAGTCAGTCAACCCCAGCTCAAGCAAACCATAGCAACCTCTGGGGGAACCCTAGGTTTCCACAGAACCCTGGTTAAGAATGACTACTGTAGGTGCTAAAGGCACTACCTGCCCAAGTTTTTTTCAAGATGAAAGTTGCCTAACCAGGGTTGAATTTATTTTAATCCATCAATATTGTTTCTCTGAGAGATGTTGGTGCAAGAGACGTTTGCTTTTCGCTTCCACTCCCCCTTTCCATAGGCACAAGCATGCATGCTCAGTTGATGCAAGCAAGCAGATTTATACTAAATCCTTTCTCAGAAAGATTTATTTGCTGCCAAACAATTATAAGGTTATTTAAGATGACCATAGACTTTAATGTACAGTTGGACATACGGGCATGATCCAACATCACTAAAGCCTGCAAATCTTCTGAGCAACTGTTCTATTAACATGCAAAGTTATTATATGTAAATTCAGTTGTATTTTCTCCCTGGCAGTGGTGGCCTGGGGGTGACTACAGAAGTGCAAGATTTCCTAAGGGCCACATTAGGGCTAATGAGAGTGGCACCTAATTACTGGCCAACCATCTGTAATATTTATTATAGTTTACATAATAATAACTGCAACTTACAATATTTTATCGCTGAGAAAAGGCCAGTTGTTCCTGTTGAAACCAATAGAGTTTGATAAAAACCCATTTACTCACAATATATAATCTTCCATTCATAGCATCTTTGGTCAGGAAAAACTCACTCATATTTTACTCAAGGCCATAGATCTTTTATAATGGACTGTCATTGGGGAGTCTTGCAATGGGAATGACATCACTGAAATGTTGACTAACACTTCCTGTATGTCTTTTTTAGGGAGTTTTGAGTAGACCAATTTTTGTTGTTTATTAAAGTTTTTCTGTTACAGTGCCTTGAAAAAGTATTCATACCCTTTGGAATTTTCCGCATTTTGTCATGTTACAATCAAAAACGTAAATGTAATTTATTGGGATTTTATGTGATAGACCAACACAAAGTTGCACATAATTGTGAAGTGGAAGGAAAATGATAAATGGTTTTCAAATTTTTTTAAAAATAAATATGTGAAAAGTGTGGCGTGCATTTGTATTCAGCCCCTTTTCTCTGATACACCAAACTAAATTCTAGTGGAACCAATTGCCTTCAGAAGTCACCTAATTAGTAAATAGAGTCCACCTGTGTGTAATTTAATCTCAGTATAAATACATTTGTTTTGTGAAACCCTCAGAGGTTTGTTAGAGAACCTTAGTGAACAAACAGCATCATGAAGGCCATTGAACACTCCAGACAGGTCAGAGATAAAGTTGTGGAGAAGTTTAAAGCAGAAGTTTAGTGGACCCATTTGATCCGGTCCACTAAACATAAGGGGATCCACTCTTCATGTAGGTGGATCAGATTGGAGAGAGGGTGTAAATGGCCAGATGCCCATAGAGCATAAACTGCATAAACTGAGCGGACATGGACCCACTCTGCTCAGATCAGCAGGGGATCAGTGGACAAATCCCCTGCTGATCAAAACACCCATGTGAAAGGGGCCTAAAGTGGAACTTTAGGCAAACTAAATACACAGATGAGCTGCAAGAGAGCTGTGTCACCTGTCCAATGATTTGTCTGTCTATCCATCTTGTTTTGCGTTGTACACTGCTCTGACACTAAGGTCAGCCAGTCTGGCAGGGCAGGAAATTAGATTTTTATCTCCTGTTGTTAAGTAACACTTACATTGGATTGGACAGTGGGAGAAGCAGCAGACTGATGAGCTCAATCCCCCCCCCCCCCATTCTCTTCTCTTATCTTACTCCTACAGCAAAACTTATTGGCTCCGTGTTCTGCTTCTCTTTTCTAGTCTAAGCCGTTCTATACAGGAAATGTAAGCGGTACTTACACTGTTTGCATTTAAAAACAATTAATTTAACAGTGTCTTAGGCTGCATTCTTTTGTAACTTTTAAACCTGCCTGGAGTTCAGATTTAAATATACAGTATACTCAATCTACAAACTAATACTGAACAGTAAATATTCTGATACTGCAATAAGAGAAACTAGCATTATAATAAACCAACGTAAACTATTTGCAATGCAATTTAATTCATACTTATTTTTATTTTAATATAGGCATATAAAAGAGTTTTTTCTCATCAAACATTAACATGTGACTTCAGTTGTCAAATGCTGGTTACAAGTTTATCGTCCAAGAAGACTGTCACTTGGTCCTGGCTCTTTGTCACAGTGGTTAGAATACCTCTAATTTGGAGAGCCAAAGGTCATGAAGCTTGTCGGATGAGCAGGGCTCAGGTGTTGTGGTTTAGCATAGACAGCAGGGGTGCTGCCAAAAGGATTATCAATAGGATTAAATTTGTGGATTAGTGTGAGAGGACTCCCTCCCACCTTCTGCCTTTTTCCCTATGTTTAACAGAGCCCCAAAAAGCTAAATAAGACACCCAATTAGTGACATAACCAATAGCTAAAATGTTAACCTAATCAAATATTTCAGAAATATGAGATAAATATGCAAATAGTCATATATGATCTATCAAACAGCCAAGTGTCTTCTTCTGGTCCAGTGTTTTCCAAAAGTTCAATCAAGTTCTAAGCATTAGTTTCCCCATGGTTTAATGGAAAGCCGAGTGAATACCATTTGCTGCTGGTGTCATTGTGGTAAATCACAGGCTTTTTGTTCTCAGCTTGAAAGGGTGGGTATTTGAAAAGTCATTAAGTAATGATAATTGGCCTAATCAGTATGTCTTAAGCACTGGGCCAGGGCAGGCTGGGAGGGGAACCCCTCATTCTTGATTTGTGACCTTAGCAGGCCTGCAGTTAACATTTTCTTTATACAAACAATCTGACTGACAGCTTAGTGAAAGTCACCTTTCTTATGAAGAGTGTGGAAAAAAAAAAAAAAAAAAAAAAAAAGACCGTTTCTCTCATGTGGTTCACTGTCATTGAGCAATAAAGCATGCCTATACTTAGGTCTAGTCCCTTTACAAATAATATATGGCCTGAGGACAGGACAAGTAGCGATAGGCCTGATAATTAAGGTATTTTATCTCAATTTGAGGTGTTAAGAAGTATCCTTTTTTTGTGATTTATGGAATTAGGACCTGGCCAGAAGACTTAACCAGGGTCTAGTATAGCAGGCATGGAATGTTCCCAGTGAGACCACAGTAGGCCTATTACAGAGAACATAATACTGGCTGCCTCAGTCTTTCAGCACTTAAAGGCTGTTTGTCTTTGATTGGCTAATGCGTATCAAATGCAATACAGTTTCCCACTGGCTTCCCTGTTGGCCTCCTAAAGCTCCTCTTTGACTGATAATACCCTGCTTCAATGAAATTTCTGATTTCAAGCTTATGTTAAAAATAAATAAAAATCTAGGGCTTTAAGAAAAATAAGGAAAATACACCCCTAATTCAGTAAAAAAACATGGAATTTACACACAATGCATTATTAAACAAAAATAGCAGCATGTTGCTTTTTTCTTTAAATAGTTATTTTAAATGATGGCTGAAGCTTAGCAACATCCAGATATAAAATGTAATTTAACAATGGAAAAAAGTAACAGCGCTTGTAAACGATTTTCCAGAAGTGAAACGTAAGACTTTATTTCATCACAGTTGTAAGATGTTCTCTTTTTCTGTAGAGATAAAAATGCCAGGCGTCTGTTTGCAACAGTTTCACAGGCTTTGCTCGCATAATGCATATGTTTAAGTGATAGCATCTTTTCAGATGGGAGAAGCTGGGTGGGCAAAGAAGGCTCAGCATGAACAGGCTTAACCACTAGGGCTCCCATTCACAAATCTGCTTTGACCTTTTGCATGCTTTTTTTTCACTATATTCATCTTTTTTTTTCTCACCCTCATTAGCCACTTTCAGAAGCCTAGACCTCTCAGCAGCCAGGAGGCAAAATAACATGGAATTGAAGAGAAAAATACAACATTAATAAGCTGTTTTCCACTTTATTTCCATAATCTAAATTAGCACCAGCAATGCCCGATTGTATGTATTTCATTATGACCTACATTGAAACTTTGAGGGAAAAAAATAAATAAAATATATATATATATATATATATATATATATATACATATATATATATATATATATATATATATATATATATATATATATATATATATATATGTATATATATATATATATATATATATATATATATATATACATATATATATACATATATATATATATACATATATATATATATATACACATGTATATATATACATATATATATATATATATACATATATATATATATATATATATATATACATATATATATATATATATATATATATATATATATACACATATATATATATATATATATATACACACACATATATATATATATATATATATATATATACACACATATATATATACATATATATATACATATATACATATATATACATATATATATATATATATATATATATATATATATATATATATATATATATATATATATATATATATATATATATATATACTTGTTAAGGATTTTATGAACAGGCTTTTACTATGGGTTGCTGAAATTGTTTGAATGCCAATCCTGGAGGTAGTCTCTTCATAGAGGGTGAGATCATTGGTCAGCAGCTATGTATTTGATAACATTGGAATTGGAACACATTGCTGAATGTAATAATTTTCCCTGCATCCAATATATTATAAGACAGTACCTTGTAAAGAAGAAGGAATTCATATTTCTTGCTTTTAATTCTCACTTTTTTTCAGAGCTTTGTAGTGCAGATCATTAAAGCCGGGTACACACAGGCCAAATGTCGGGAGACAACGGCTGGTTAAAAAAAAAAACGGCCGACATTGTGTCCGTGTGTATGTCGGTTTGTCTGACAGAAGCCAGCCATCCGGCCGGCTTCTGTCCGACGTGCATGCTGGGAAAACCAGCGTCTGACCGACTGCGGAGGGTTCTGGCTGGGGGGGGGGGTGTTCGCCTGTCAGAACACAATGGCTCAGCGGGGGGAGATTGCTAAACTAACCTTGCGTGGTTAGTACAGTGGCTCGGACCAGAGCTGTTTTTTTTTTTTTTTTTCGTTCAACCTGCGTGGTTGAACGAAAAAAAAAACCCAATAGTGTGTACCCAGTTTTAGGACCATGTCACACTTCAGATCTGGCCAAAATGGTGAGTATTTCTTTATGCATTCTATAGTGATCCTGTTACTGACGAGTTGTTGGCAAGATCATGAGCTTCCTTGCATGAACTGCTCTTCGTTCAAAATGCAACCAATCAAGATAGCTGGAACTTGAAATTACACAATTTATAGCACTGTGGAAGAGCCAAGTGGAATGTATTGAGTCACCAGCACTCCAAAACACTCTTGTCACTGCTTTGTTGTGAATGTCACAGTGGGCAATGTTTTTGGACCTTACAGGGTTCCTTTATCGGGGCAACATAGTGATGTCACTGGTAAAGGGACTGGTGATTTACTACC
Source organism: Lithobates septentrionalis (assembly GCA_037952835.1). Lineage (NCBI taxonomy): Eukaryota > Metazoa > Chordata > Amphibia > Anura > Ranidae > Lithobates > Lithobates septentrionalis. The sequence continues at coordinate 786,441 of JBBDGP010002267.1, read as the reverse complement.
TTCTACAGGATTGCAAGTGTGACATGGGCCTTACTCAAACCAGTGAACTGCACTACTTAGTATTTTGTGCACTAAATATGATATTTTCTAAACCACAAGCATTTTCTCTTGGAACCAAACAGGTATTGACAGTCAGGAATATATCTCCACCATTTTGGTAATGACAGGCAGATCTCCCACCTTGCACTGTTATAGATAGGCCATCCTCCCAAGTTTCCACAGTCTGTGCCCCGGCAAAGGAGATCTCATAAGTTTGATCATCAAGACAGGAAGTATGGTGAAATCTTCCCAACAAGGACACAAACAGCAATAAAACCCTGACAGGTTCTTCATGTTTCTAACCAAAACCAAAAAAAACAAGTTTTGGCTGAAACTGAAATCACAAAAATATCAACAATAATAACAATGATGATAAAAATAATAGTAGTAACTTATCCCAAGCCACATATGAGCTCAGTCGATGCTTTCCTCCTGTCAACATCTGACCTACATTACAGAGTATACCTTCATGTGAAGCAATGTAACTTAATAAGGGTTTATGGAATTAGGACTTCATCCTGGGAAAAAGAGCATTATTATCTTTCCAAAATCTGATTTGGCCATAAAATTTTCTTGGATGAAGAATTTTCCAGTTTCATTCACTTATTCATTCCCTTGTGTACATTTGCATTTGACAGAATGGTGCTTAAATAATGATTGATTAAGGAATAGCCAACAAACACAATGTACTTTTATTTTTGTGAGTCAAATGTTTTTGGCCGGCATAACTTCATGTGTAATGTCTTAAATAATTATTGAACATAGTGGAATGCTTTTTTTTTCTGAATATGATTTTAGTTGAAGTGTAATGGCTCTAGCATAGAAATAACATTGCATCATTTTTTTGTGATGATGGTAAACCATCGATATTATAAAAACATGCTGAGGTCTTATTTGGTATCAAAGGACAGAGGGAAAATGAATGGTTATTTAGCATTATAGAAACATAGAAATGAAATATTTGTTTGCATTTTAATAATAATAATAATAATAATAATTATATCTATCTATCTATCTATCTATCTATCTATCTATCTATCTATCTATCTATCTATCTATCTATCTATCTATCTATCTATCTATCTATCTATCTATCTATCTATCTATCTATCTATCTATCTATATATCTATCTATCTATCTATCTATCTATCTATCTATCTATCTATCTATCTATCTATCTATCTATCTATCTATCTATCTATCTATCTATCTATCTATCTATCCATCTATCTATCTATCTATCAATCTATCTATCTATCTATCTATCTATCTATCTATCTATCTATATATATATATATATAGATCGATATATAGATATATATATCTATATATCTATATCTATAGATATATAGATATATATCTATACATATATATCTATATATAGAGATAGATATACGGTATATATTTAGATACAGATATAGCTATATATGTACAGTATACACAGTATATATATATTTAAAATGCAGTCTAATAATAATTAATAATACATAAAATAAAATAAAATACATTTCCAACATACTGGAAAATCTCTAAATCCACCAAGTCCACATTCTTTTTTTTCTGCAGAAAAGGGAAAGTTATTTCACCACTTCTGTGCCGCAGTAAAATGTCATTTTAATTGGAAACAAAATTCTCCCTGTTAACAATGACAGATTAGCTTGTGTAAGGCCTGCTTGTGCAAAGGGTTTTCAATTAGTGGTATGGTTATCATGGACATTCTCAAGGGTAACATTTAATTTATCAGATTATCAATAAATTAGTTGATGCAACTCATCTGAAATACGACTTTTACGATGCAAAAGTATAAATCTTTGCACTTGTGCTCATTAGGGGATATTATGAATGAACATATTTACTGTTTTGCGATTACCTGTGCAGGGATATAGAAAGGCTGAGAAGCAGAAATATATATTGACATTTTCCATCATGGTGTGTTTGGCATATATCTCCATCTCTGCTGATGGTGAACATAGATGAGTAAACTGATTCCATGGAACTGTGATTTACCACAATGTATGCTGATTTGCTTGATGCCAGTATTCATAAACTTTTGTCGGTATGGTACAAAGGGTTTGTGCTTTTTCTAGTTCATGGTGACCTTTGTTAGAATTTCCCATGTTACCTTGCACAAATCTCTCATCCTCCCCACTGCCAATAGGCAGAAAATATTTTCTTAGGAAAACCCCCCTTAGGCTACATTCATACTAGCTAGCTGCGTTTGGTCTATTTATGTGCGGGAGAAATTATCTGCATAGTATAAACAGTCTTTATGTTTCCCAGGTCAAGTTCTTTTATGTTTAAAGTGGAGCTAAAGTCTAATATTAACAAAGGTGTGATCAGCCAGGCACTTTATTGCAGAGGAAACATGCAATGTCTCTTTTGCAATAAAATAAACCTACCTGCCTACTCACAGTCTTCTGTAGAATGTACACTGGGCTGAACATGCGCAGCTCAGTTTACATTCCAGCACAGTGCCTGTGTACTGGGATGACTGCACTCCTGTACATGCGCAGGTGTGATATTATTATTATTATTATTATTTCAGGTACTTGTATAGCAGGGAAATGCAATTAGCGGACCTCCAGCTGTTGCAAAACTACAAGTCCCATCATGCCTCTGTCTCTGGATATCATGGTTGTGGCTGTCAGAGTCTTGCTATGCCTCATGGGACTTGTAGTTCTGCAACAGCTGGAGGTCCGCTAATTGCATATCCCTGTTGTATAGCGTCGTCAATTAAACAGCGCTTTACATATATATATTATACATTCACATCAGTCTCTACCCTCAAGGAGCTTACAATCTAAGGTCCCTAACTCACATTTATACATAATAGGGCCAATTTAGACAGGATCCAATTAACCTACCAACATGTCTTTGGAGTGTGGGAGGAAACCCACACAGCTATAGGGAGAACATGCAAACTCCAAGCAGGTGGTGTCGTGGTTGGGATCCAGTGACCCTTTTACTGCTAGGTGAAATTGCTAACCACTACACCACTGTGCTGCCCATATCATCCCACACATGCACATCAAGGTGGACAAAGATTGGTACCCAGAAGAAGCCGAGGGGAAGAAGCCGGTGCCAATGAGGGAGCTTGCTGGTGTCAGACTGCTAAAGCAAAGGTTAGTATTACAGAGTTTATTTCCCGCTTTAAATGTACATATGTTTACATGGATTCACATGATTGAATGCACAGAATTCTATTTTCTCTAAATGCAACTAAGCTGAATGCACCTGAATGCATTTAAATGAAAAGTGAACTATACCAATAAAAAAAAAAAATCTTTATATGCATGTTTGTCAATGCCAGTGTGAATGAGGCCTAAAAAAAGCTTATGCAGAAGAGCAGTGATTGCCATTAGGAGCTGTACAGTTACTCCTTAGTGCTTGCTCATTGTTTTTATCAGTCACTTTGTACAATGAAGCCTGCGTTCACTCATTACAATAAAACCCTAATGAACGTTCAGATTAAATCAGCTAAATACATTCCAGATGCATCAAAACAAAAGGGCTGCAAAGTCTTATGCCCTGTACACACGGTCGGATTTTCCGACGGAAAATGTGTGATAGGACCTTGTTGTCAGAAATTCCGACCGTGTGTGGGCTCCATCACACATTTTCCATCGGATTTTCCGACACACAAAGTTTGAGAGCAGGATATAAAATTTTCCGACAACAAAATCCGTTGTCGGAAATTCCGATCGTGTGTACACAAATCCGACGGACAAAGTGCCACGCATGCTCAGAATAAATAAAGAGATGAAAGCTATTGGCCACTGCCCCGTTTATAGTCCTGACGTACGTGTTTTACGTCACCGCGTTCAGATCGATCGTATTTTCCGACAACTTTGTGTGACCGTGTGTATGCAAGACAAGTTCGAGCCAACATCCGTCGGAAAAAATCCTAGGATTTTGTTGTCGGAATGTCCGAACAAAGTCCGACCGTGTGGCATTACAGTCTGTTTTCCTTACAAAAAAGCCCCAATCCAAAGCCTAGCACACACTGGCCAAATGTGACGACATCGACCGGTTCAATAGAAAGCGGACGAAATTTGGCCCATGTGTATGGCAGCTGGTATGACAGAAGTTTGGCTGGCTTCTGTAGAAAGGTCATGACTGAAAACTGTCTGCCGACCTGCTCCCGATCACCATTCTCAGCCAATGGCTGAGAGCGCTGACCAGAGTGTTCTAGTTGGGGGGGGTTCCCCTGTCAGAACACAATAGCACAGCAGAGGAGATCGCTGTACTGACATCGGATTGTTAGTAATGAGGCTCCGACCCGAGCTGTGAGCTTTTTTTTCGTTCAACCCGCTGTTTGAACGAAAAACAAACTAGTAGTGTGTACTGGGCTTAAGTATAAAAGCTTTTCCTCAAGCAGCATGCTGGAGAGAAGGGCCATTGTTCTCTGTGTGGATGCAGTAGTTTCTCGACAGAGTTCTGACATTCTCTATGCTGTTTGAAAATATTAAAACACTTTCAAACAAAATTTATCAAGTTATCGAATGTACTACATACTAATGTGGCCAGCTTAAAGCAGAACTAAACCCGCCTATCCTTTTCAGCCAAGGAAGCTGCCATCTTAACCTCTGTTTGATATTCAACTGCCATGATGCTGCACATGTGATCGGTTATGACACCAGCCATTGGAGGGTTTGACAGTGTGGTTGAGAGCACAACAATTGTGACAGTTACATTCCCGGCACGTGCCAAGAACGTAATTGTTTTTTGAAAAATGTGAAATCGATGGGTTTAGTTCCGCTTTAGGATTTCAGTGATGTTGTTCTCAGTGACATGTGTGAGTAGGTGAGTTGGTAGGCTATTGAAAATGAATAGACTGCCTTAATATAATAAGCGTTACTGTGCGTGTGTTACTGCACCACACAAATGTGAACCTAGCACCTTCACCTCAGAGTTCCTCCTTTGATAGTTGTTCTTTTATCCATCACAGAAACAATCTTTATTTCGGATCTGTATTTCTCCCTTCATGCTCCACTGGTAGACCTCAGCTGAAGTATGCACCAGCCTTCATTTCATTACAACACATCTGTTCTAATGGAAAGCAAATTACTTTTCTTCAATGATTTCCAAATAGAACAATGACACAGACTAAAGTGGTTGGTTCAAGTAATGATTATACAGCTTTTTTAGATATATATGAGAATTTGATCACTTGCTATAAAAAATGTTTTTCAGCTATTTAAAGTATATGTAAACTTGTATATGTAAAATGTTTTTCAGCTATTTAAAGTGTATGTAAACTTATATAAGCTTTATCAAGTATGGGAAGCTAGGTCAAGGTAGCGCTTCCAAGGACTTTTTCTTTTTTCTTGCCCTTTTATGTTAAAAAATAGTGTCGCAGAACACCAAAGATGGTTACCCCCATAGAGGTTTTCAGTATCTCTCTTCTATAGGAACACAAATACTTAACGCAGGTCCCCTGGCTATCTCAGTCTCCTTGGACCTTTCATCTTGCTTCCACACATTATCATATTCTTGCTGCTCCCTTTCAGCCAAACAGACTCATTGGGGAGGGAGGAGCCCTCAACTATTGCAGGTACCCAACTCATAAAAGCTGTGCACACCTGCACAATCAGGATGCCAGGATTGAAGGCTCCATGCCTCTCATGTCTCTACAAAGTCTCCTGGCTCCAGGACCCAACCCAGGATTTACTAATCCGCAAGCACACTGAACATCCAGTTTCCTCTGTACCAAACACACATCCAGGAGGAGAACCCTGAGTTCCACTTAACCCTTCTCACATAGTGACAAGGCATTTTACTGTCATACATGTTAATGTCATTTCAAAAGTAATGTTTATTTTATTCTGCAGCTTTCATTAAAATAATACCTGATGATCCCACCATGAGGGTCCTTGTTTAGGCACTTTCTGTTGGGTGACAACACTGTCCATGTCTCGCAGTTGTGCTTCTGCATTGTTATCGTGTCATGTGGCTGGTTCAACACACATTACACAGACCTAATCCACTTTGTCATGATCAGGAAAATTGCCCTGAGAAATGCCACATCTAAACGTTTCCAATAAATATTCAAATGCTAAAGGCAAGACAGTAACAGAAATAAACAATAGGGAAAGAATTATACCCCATAGGGCCCTCCTAATCCTCTTGTATTGAATTGTCTTGTGACTTCACTGTCACCCTACTGTGCAAACTGTTGGCATTATATTAATCCTGTATAAAAATAAAAATCACAGGAATGACACAGCGTAAATAACGGTAAGTATTTTCTTGCCAAGCTGTAAAATAGTGTAAAAAAGTTTGATCCTTATGCCGCGTACACACGGTCGGACTTTTCAGCTACAAAAGTCCGACAGCCTGTCCGACAGACTTTCGACGGACTTTTGGCGGACTTTCGACGGACTTGCGGCGGACTTTCTAACGAACAGACTTGCCTACACACGATCACACAAAAGTCCGTCGAATTCTTACGTGATGACGTACACCAGACTAAAATAAGGAAGTTCATAGCCAGTAGCCAATAGCTGCCCTAGCATGGGTTTTTGTCCGTCGGACTAGCATACAGACGAGCGGATTTTTCGACCGGACTCGAGTCCGTCGGAAAGATTTGAAGCATGCTTCAAATCTAAAGTACGTCGGATTTGAGGCTAAAAAAGTCAGTTGAAAGTCCGGAGAAGCCCACACACGATCGGATTACCAGCCAGCTTTAGTCCGTCAGCGTCCGTTGGACTTTTGTAGACGAAAAGTCCGACCGTGTGTACGCGGCATAAGACTAAAAAAATATATTAACAATAAATGAATGTGTTGCACATTCAGACAGAGTTGATATACAGTATAACCAGATTAATTCAAATAGGATTCACATACACTATATTGTCAAAAGTTTTGAGACGTCTGCCTTTACACGCACATGATCTTTAGTGGCATCCCAGTCTTAGTCTGTAGGGTTCAATATTGAGTTGGCCCACCCTTTGCAGCTATAACAGCTTCAACTCTTCTGGGAAGGCTGTCCCCAAGGTTTAGGAGTGTGTCTATGGGAATGTTTGACTATTCTTCCAAAAGCACATTTGTGAGGTCAGGCACTGATGTTGGACGAGAAGGCCTGGCTCACGGTCTCCGCTCTAATTCATCTCAAAGGTGTTTTATTGGGTTGAAGTCAGTACTCTGTGCAGGCCAGTCAAGTTCTTCCACCCCAAGCACAGTCATCCATGTCTTTATGGACCTTGTTTGTGCACTGGTGTTCCCACAAACTTGGGAGCATGAAATTGTCCAAAATGTATTGGTATGCTGACACTTTAAGAGTTTCCTTCACTGGAACTTAGGGGCCAAGCCCAACCCCTGAAAAACAACCCCATACCATAAACCCCCCTCCACCAAATGATTTAGACCAGTGCACAAAGCAAGGTCCATAAAGACGTGGATGAGCGAGTTTGGAATGGAGGAACTTGACTGGTCTGTACAGAGTCCTGACCTCAACCCATTAGAAAAAATACCTTTGAGTTCAATTAGAGCGGTTGCTCGGTGCCAGACCTCACAAATGTGCTTCTGGAAGAATGGTCAAGCATTTCTATAGACACACTCCTAAACCTTGTAGACGGCCATCCCAGAAGATTTGCAGCTGTTATAGGTGCAAAGGGTGGGCCAACTCAATATTGAACCCTACGGACTAAGACTGGGATGCCATTAAAGTTCATGTGTGTGTAAAGGCAGGTGTCCCAATACTTTTCACAATATAGTGTATGTGCATTGCGTTGCAGTAAGGCAGCCTAATAATTTCAGTTACCACAAGGGACCTGCATCTTTTTTCTGTTGTTCACTTATGTGCATTGTGGTGCACTAATGTAGGTCTGTTGGGAGTGTGCATTGGTGTGTTGGGTATGGACATTGGGGTGGCACTGTGAAACATGCCAAGTTCACATATTACCAAGCTTTGCAGTAATTAAAAAAAAAGAGGCTGTACATTGTACATTGGGGAACTGACTCCTTATATTGTAATTTAATACCTTGCAGTGATCAGTCAGTTAGTAAGGATGTTGACTGAACTGTCTGACACACAGCTAGCCCCTGGAGGGTGAATCTATAAATCTCTCCATAGGTAGAAATTAAATTATAAAGTAGCAAGGATGTCAAAAAGTCAATCCAAAATATACTTTCAGATAAACAGATAAACAAAATGCTCTCTCCAAATAATGCATGTTGGTTTTCTCTTAATTCTCATTTGCACAACCTCATCTAGTGAAAGAAGTCACTTTGTCACATATGCTATTTTGAAAGAAAGAAATGCCAACAAGAATGTGCAACAGATGTTATAAGCTCATCTACAATAAATAAATAAAAATGCGTGGGATGGTATAAACATAAGGCTATTCTATGTGTTTAAAATAAATACAAAACAAACTCAAAAGAAAATGCTTCATTATTACATTTTTATAAAGCAGTTGGAAAATGACATCAATTGACACAAGAAATTCTGTTTATGTTTGTAAAATTCATTAGTATTCATAAAAAAAAATAGCGGTATTTCACTCTGATGTTTAGTGGTAAATGCTATTATCTGACAGTCACTTGAGTGCAATGACAAAGAAAAGAAATATCTGCGTGTGTGCATATGATGAAAACATGCTGCATATGTGTGTAGATATTTATACATACATAGATTCATAAATACACAGAAACACACAATGTCAGAATGCAGGTCTTTCATTCAATGGACCATAATGAAAAACACTATATTACCAAAAGTATTGAGACACTTGCCTTTACATGCACATGAACTTTAATGGCACCCCAGTTCTAGTCCGTAGGGGTAAATATTGAGTTGGCCCACCCTTTGCAGCTATAACAGCTTCAACTCTTCTGGGAAGGCTGTCCACAAGGTTTAGGAGTGTGTCTATGGGAATGTTTGACCATTCTTCCAGAAGCACATTTGTGAGGTCAGGCACTGATGTTGGACGAGAAGGCCTGGCTCGCAGTCTTTGCTCTAATTCATCCCAAAGGTGTTCTATCGGGGTGAGGTCAGGACTCTATGCGGGCCAGTCAAATTCCTCCACCCCAAACTTGCTCATACTTGTCTTCATGGACCTTGCTTTGTGCACTGGTCCAAATCATTTGGTGGAGGGGGAATTATGGTGTGGGGTTGTCTTTCAGGGGTTGGGCTTGGCCCCTTAATTCCAGTGAAAGGAACTCTTAAGACATCAGCATACCAAGACATTTTGGACAATTTCATGCTCCTAACTTTGTGGGAACAGTTTGAGGATGGACCCTTCCTGTTCCAACATGGCTGCGCACCAGTGCACAAACAAGGTCCATAAAGTCATGGATGAGCAAGTTTGGGGTGGAGGAACTTGACTGGCCTGCACAGAGTCCAAACCTCAAACTGATAGAACACCTTTGGGATAAACTAGAGTGGAGACTGTGAGCCAGGCCTTCTCGTGCAAGATCAGTACCTGACCTCACAAATGTGCTTATGGAAGAATAGTCAAACATTCCCATAGACACACTCCTAAACCTTGTGGACAGCCTTCCCAGAAGAGTTGCAACTGTTATAGCTGCAAAAGGTGGGCCAACTCAATATTGAACCCTACAGACTAAGACTAGGATGCCATTAAAATTCACGTGTGTGTAAAGGCAGGTGTCCCAATACTTTAGGTAATATAGTGTGTATATGTGTGTGTGTGTGTATATATATATATATATATATATATATATATATATATATATATATATATGTACAGTACTGTTCAAAAGTTTTAGTCAGGTGTGCAAAAAATCTGAAATAATGCTTTCAGAAATAGAAGCATTGGCATCAGTGAGGCATGTTGGATATTTATCCATCATGCCATACCTTCAGAGAGGTGTGTGATTTGCTCCAAATTTATTCCACAGAAGGACAATTGCCCCAAACATACAGCCGATGTCATTAGGAACTGTCTTCAACGTAAAGAAGAACAAGGAGTTCTGGAAGTGATGGTTTGGCCCCCACAGAGCCCTGATCTCAACATCGAGTCTGTCTGGGATTACATGAAGAGACAGAAGGATTTGAGGTAGCCTACATCCACAGAAGATCTTTGGTTAGTTTTCCAAGGTGTGTGGAACAACCTAAATGCAGAGTTTCTTCAAAAACTGAGTGTACCCAGAAGAACTTTTGCTGGTTTGAAGCCAACGGGTGGTCACACCAAATATTGATTTGATTTGGACTTTTCTTCTTTTCGCTTACTTTGCATTTTGGAAATTGATAAAATTAAACAATTAAAATATTTATTTTTAAAAGGCTCCTCACAGCATTTCTTAACACCTGCTTAAAACGTTTGCACAGTACTGTATATATACATATATATATATATATATATATATATATATATATATATATATATATATATATATATATATTTATATTTATATTTATATTTGTGATGTGTTTCTGAGTCATTTGCTGAGCTAATTTAGTCTGGACATCTTATAGGATGGGGAACAGCTAATATGTTTGCCAATGGTAATGTTGGTGTCGCTTTGTCAGATGTTAAAATGCACATTTTAAGTCTGAAGATTACCTAAAAGCAGAGACCTGGCGGTAGCTGCAACTTTTTACGTAACATAAAAATTGCGCTACTGCTTGTCAACGTTATGTTTTCAATAAAAAATACTCAAATCATGACATCATCCGCCTGCCTCTTTTATTCTTTGATGAAAGTACAAGGCTTCTCTTGAATGTCTGAGAAGCATTCAAGCCAATTCAATTTTGTTCCGGCAGCAGACAAGAAGTTGTCTGTACATTTGCGGAACAAAGTAGCACTTACTGTTTGTAGTTGATGCTACTACAGTATAGTGCAGTGCACACAGCGACCACATCACTTAATAATGTAAAAATAGTTCATTTGGGCCAGCTTGGCCCAAAAAACTTAAAATCATAGTAAACCTAGAAGTCTACTTTAACTCAGTGGTATCCCTTGTAAATAATTGAGCATGCACAGATGCCCTCAGTTTCACCTTAAGCAAATTACCCCCTGATATGTTCAGCAAATAGGATTATAGTCCCAGTAAATAAGAAAAGGCTTTAAATAGCAGTGATCTCAGCAAGTAAACTTGAAATATTCCACTTACAAGAAAATCGCTTTTCCTTGGCAGCTGCACTTCTTTTAGAGTGTCTTCTATTCAGGTGCTTATGCTGCCACCCAAATCCTTCTTTTTATGATTCGACCTCCTGTGAAGCATTGTAAAAAAAGTCCTTTACAACCATAAGGACATTGTTTGCCACATTTCTTCTTAAGACTTTCACAAAGAATAACATATTTTAAAAGCCTTTAGTATATAATGTTACTTAAATCTTAACTTCATGCAAGTGGTTAAATACACTGTTGAAATACATATTTGGGAGCTGTCTTACCTGCCAAAGGGTTTGTATTTCTGTACATTCATTCCTGAGATTTACACAACTTTGCCAGACTGCACAGCATAGCTGAGGACTTGACTTTTCTCTGCTCTCTCCCAGTCTCAGTGCCACAGCACAGGGAATTGAAGGAGACTGATTCCAAGGCAAATTTACCTGAATTCAGCATTTTTTTTTTAACTGCACTCATTGGTGCTTTTTTAGGGATTAGCAAACTGTGCAAAGTTCAGTTCACTGGTTGTTTGATGAACCTGGTTAGAAGTGTGTGAACCCCAAACATAGCAATGAACCCTACCAAAGTCTATAAAACGTGAATCATGTAATTATGTTCCCAAATTTTTCAAATTTGCAAGCTTTTCTGACAGAAGGATGGGTAACTGGGCACTGGCATGGGGAGCAGGAACAAAAGTGGGGGGGAGGGTCTTTTTTTTGCGTTGTAAAGGGCAGCATTGAAAGTATAAACATCTTTCGTTTGGGCAATTCTGCAAAACTCCTGGTGAAATTATGGAACAGATTTAGCTCCTTAACTGTGACATTAAAAAAATGGAAAAATAGCATGTGAATCGCCTTCAATTTAATACCAGATCTTGATCCAGACATGCAGCCTGGGTGGGCAGGAAAGGGAGGGCAGTGAGAGCATGTCCCCTCCCTTCTTTAACTATATCAGGCCACATGCCTTTTAACATTAGGGGCATACCTTGCAAGGGGGAATGGGTGCATAGTGAAGCCTAATCCTTGAAAGGCATCTTGTCCTTATTTTGAGGGAACAAAGGCTTTATCCCCACGTCCACCCTGTCAGCTCCAGCTCTTGAGAATGAGTACAGGGTACATTAGTACTGCCAGTGGCGGCCGGTGGTATATTTTCTATTTTCTTAGGTGGGGCGGCAAACAGTGCACAGCCAGCCCCCCGTCATGTCACCCGCACACCGCCCCCACCTCCTCGGTTGGTCGGTCAGTCGCAACACTTACCCTGGGCAGCGCTTCCCTCCGGGGCAATAGGTGGCCGGCTTTCCCTGTGTTTCCTTCTCGACATCATGGTGGTGGATTGGCCGTGCGTCTCCTCCTCAACATCATTGCGTGTCCTCGCCGTGTGTCTCCTGCCTCCTCCTCTCAATTGGGTAGCTTTTCCTCTCGGCCAATCGGGAAAGGGGTCTCAGGACCCACTTCCTGATTGGTCGGGAGGCAGAATCAGTGTTTAAATTTTGAATATTCATTCACACAGTTGGGTGGGCTCGGAGCGCAGTGCTTTGTGCCCCAAACCCACTCTTTTTTGAAGCCTCTGGCTCTAATCACATGCTTAAAAAAAAAAAACCCATTGGAATCCATGCATCCAGTGCCCTGCATATAGAGTAGGGGGACAGATGCATGGATGGGGGGGGGGGGGGTGGCGTCCGTGCACCCCTTATGGACGGGCCGCCCCTGAGTACCCCTTATTACTTTTGCTCCAAAAATAGAAGTGTAAATTAACACACATACTGTGACAAAGACCTTTTTTTAAATAAATATTAACAATGCCACACAAATTTATTGTCATTCATGCCATTTAGTGATGTAGATCCTTTGTCAATCGCAATGACCCACCACCACCACCACAAACTGCCACTTGACAATGTTTCCCCCCTGTACTACCACTGCAAAATAACAGATCCTTAGCCATCTGCTGTTTGTAAACAAACCAGTGGGGTTCACTGGGGATGTCACTGACCGTTTAAGATACCAACAGAGCCTACATATTAGTTTTATGGTAACATGCAAGGGGGACTGCACTCATCAGATACAGTAGTATGGGTCTACTTCAGGGAAAACAATAGCAGATGTTCAAGAAAATTGGCTAGAAGCCCCTGTAGGCTTCTTTAAAAAATATTCTTCAGTAAAATCCTCTGGACTTGCTCACCAGATTCAGTATATAACATAGAAGCAATGCTTAGAAACATACAGGTGCTATGCTATACGAAAACATCATTTTCACACTAGATAGTAATAAAGAGAACACACCACAGACTATACATGCACTTTAAAGTGCAATTCCAGGAAAAAACTAACTCTAAACCTGTTCTCTGACACATTCTAAACCTAATCTATCTAACCCTGTAAAACAAACATCGCTATACTTACCTATTCTGCAGCCACTCCAGTTTGGTCTCCAGCGGTGGATGCTGTGTGCAGGAGAGGACCGACAACAGCTGTGAAATAGCTGGGAAGTGACGTCACCCATAGACATACTATAGGGCTTCCGTTGTCAGCTGCCTCTCCTGCACCCACTTCCACACTGAAGCCACCGCTGACAGCTGATGCTGGGATCGGATCAGCTGCAGAATAGGTAAGTATAGTGATTTTTGCTTTACAAGGTTAGATAGATTAGGTTTAGAATGTGACAGAGAGCAGGTTTTAGCATTAGTTAGGTTTTGCTTGAACTTTTACTTGAACAAAATTTGCAATAGTATATGAAAATTCCCATAATTAAATAATCTTCAGATGACAATATGCAGCAATAAACACAGCATGTGGGAACTGCTATGCTACTTCTGAATAAATGTTGTAATGATAAATTCCTCTGCTTTCATTGTCTTTTTTTTTTTTTAAAGTTAACATGGTGTATAGGTTTTCTGCCATTTTTCTCATATTTTGGTAAAAAATCATAGTGATTTTTGCCTAACATTCTGACTTATTATTTCTGACTTCAGTACTCTTTGAGTCGCTGACCTGAAGCAAGGGGGCATGGTAGTATGTCAGAGTGGAGTCCAAACAACTAATGTATGTAGTCTTTTATTAGAATGAGCACCTGCGACTTATATCTAAAGAGAGTTAAACAATGACAGAGTCCATATTTTTTTATGTGAACTCTGAAAGTTGTGCCCAAGAAAAGGCAGGCAGAGGGAAAAGAACTATTTGCTAGTAGTCTTGTTTGCCCCTGATCTTTTTCCTATTACTGACTTATGGGGGAGATTTACTAAAACTGGAGTGTGCAAAATCGGGTGCATTTCTGCATAGAAACAACTTCCAGGGTTTATTGTCAAAGCTAACAAACTGAAGTTCAAAGCTGATTGGCTATCATGCACAGCTGCACCAGATCCTGAGTGCTCCAGTTTTAGTAAATCTCCCTCAAATGTCTTCTGTCTGCACTGTCTGTGTGTCTCTGAGTGGAGGTGGCTGTCTTGGTACAGGCAGGGCTTTGCTTCCTCATATCAGAGATTCCAGGAAGTAGAGCACAGTAGTGATATCACCAATTCTAAATCTCTTGAAACTAGCAGTCCGAGGCAAGAGTGCTTTAGATAACATAATGCAGATACACAGCTATGAGTCTGTGGGCACAGGAGTGCCTAGGCACCCTCACATACCAGAAAGAGCCCTGCTATTTTGCAAGAGAAATTTAAAACAAAATTACACAATTAACACTTCTAGATTTTGCCTATAACATAGCAAGTCTCCACTTTTTGAATTCCATTCCACTTAAAACTTCAACCAAAACTTTTTTTTTAGCATTGGATAAAGTGAACGACAAATATAACCCATACCATTTTTTTGTGATATATGTCTCCACTGGAGAGAAAAACTAAAATCTGATTGGTAACTGCGAGTCAACAGAGAACAGCCAATAAAAACAATTTTGAACCTCATTGGCAGCTGTAAGCCAATATAGAACTGCTCATAATGTGTACTTTGTTAGCACTCCAGGTGGCTTTGGTAGTAGGATTTATTTCTCCAGAATTACAGAAATGCTAATCACATGTGAGTAAATGTTATGTCCCCTGGATAACCCAGGTTTCTGCCCTGAAAGCTTGATCTCCACTCAAAGCTGATAAATTCACTGATTGCGCAGAGATGGTATACTGCCATGTCCCTTTGGAAAAAGTTGATTAGTGTTGAAAAATTGCCTGTGGCACCAGCCTAGCTAGAAGTATAATCCATTCAAACACACATGGGAAGCATGAGTCTTGGTGTTTACATCATCAGGCCCACCAAAGATGTTAGGCAACACTGAACTACATCAAATACAGCAGGTCCTGTGGGTAATTCTGCAATATTTGTAAGATTTGTTTATTTTTCCATGTAGTCTTCTTTTATTGGCACACGACAAAAATGTAAGGCATACCGTTGGAGGTACCCATCGAGCACTAATGAATTGCACAAGTGTTCCACCTGCAAGCCTGCTCCAGTCCTTCCTATATGGGAATGGGAAGTAGATCCAGATAATTGTCTGCATAACAGAAAAACTTGTGAGGTCTTAAGTAACACTTGTTTACTAATTAAACAATCATGTGCCTAAAAGCTGTGCTCTACGCAGACTCACTTAGCTACTCAAATAAATAGAAATTGTCTTTCATTTCCCCTTTTTCATCCTGATCTCATGTTTCAGCCTACAATCCTCCACCAGCTTTCAATTTTGAAGAAATATTGATGTGAAACATTTTGTTGATGGCCCTTCTAAAAATATACAACTTCTGGTCCAATTCATCAGTGATCAGTGAACCTCCGTAATTGCTATTACATTCTTTTCTCGTGAGGTTTACACTACATGGCCAAGAATGTGTTAGACTCAAGTTAAACAAAGGCTATGGGCAAACCTTTCATGTACAACAACATCAAATAGTAAATTACTCTTACTTGAAATAATAGTTTAGTATCGTTCATATCATGACACCAAAATTTATCTTTTTTTTTTAAATGGCACACATTAAAAGGCATTATCAATTATTTTAACTATAGTACTACAAAATATATAAGGGGATTTTGTATTGCTTTTTGATGCATTTTATCTAGAGATCATTTATATATTCGTGCTTATTGAATGCTAGATTTTTATATAGTGAAAAAAATCTGAAAATATTTTATGACACCACCACTGAAGTGTATGTTTGGGGAGAAAAAAATACATTTCTGCAATACATGCCCATTTTTCCATGTTATATCCCATTGCAAGAGCTGCAGACCCAAAATATATAGACAGGTCGGGAGTTCTGAATTTATTTGTGGCTAATCCTTCTAGGTCAGCAATTCAGAAAGTATTAGGCCCCATTCACACTTGACATTTGCCTAGCTCTTCTAAATGCCTTTCTCTTGGCAGAAGAAAAGCAGCATCCAAAACAGGCCTAAAGTTGCAATTTTGCAAACACATTTAGGCACATTTAGGTACATTTAGGTGCTTCAAGCACTTGGGCGTTCATTTATTAAATTGGCCAGAATATTAATATATTCTGGCCATTGACATTAATGAACGCTCAAGCACTGATGTGCCTAACATTAACGCACATTTAGATACACTTGGAGTTTTTTTTTTAAGCAAAACACTCCTCACCTGGCTCTGTTTTTTTTCTGCCTGTAAATACCTATGTGTACAGGGAGGCAACATGGAGGGGCATTTAGAGGCAGAAAAAAAAAGTGGCATTAATTACACCCCCATATATTTCTCTGTTCAGGTTTCCTTTAAAATGAACTGGATTCATTTAAACACACACACACACTGTACTAACCATTTAAGATACAGCTTTTAATACATAGATAAGGTTAATTAAGTAAAGATCAAATCTATCCCAAAATAGAGATTTCCCAGGAGTAGCACATGCCTCTGTCCCATTGCACATTTAGTTTAATGCCATTGTCCAAAATGTGTTCTGCTAATATGAGCCCCTCATTTTGTTTGTACCGTCCAGAGTAGTTAGGTGGAATTGGGAATTCTGTTGGAAAAATCTCACCACAGCATACAAGGCATAGGAAGAGACAGTATGACGTAACTAGACAACAACTACACAAAACGAAATATACTTTATGGGCAAATGTTAATGCGCAGATCATCTTTACATCTATTTGAGCATCTTAGTCATTTCATTTCAAAACCATGGGCATCAATATAGAGACCATACCCAAGCCCCCATTTGTGTCCATAATAGCCTCCACTTTTTTGGTTTTCTGGGAAGAATTTCCACAAAACTTTTAGAATGAATCTCTAGGTTTCTTTTTCCCATTCAGCCAAAAGAGCATTTGTGAGGTCAGGTACTGGTGTTGGATGAGTAGATATTGATTATAGTTAGCATTCCAGTTCATCCCAAAAGTGTTTAGCAGAATTGAGGTCAGGGCTCTGTGCAAGCAACTTCATTTGCTCTACAACAAACTCATCAAACCATGTCCTTATGGACCTGACTTTGTAGACAGGGGCACAGTTGTGTTGGAACAGAAAGGAGCCTTCCCCAAACTGTTTCCACAAGGTTGGACATGGACAATTCTGTAAAATATGTTTTTTTTCTAGAAATTCCCAAACCCACTCATTTGGAGGGTTGCCAACATACTTTTGCCCAAATAGTGAAATAGTGTAAGCATGATGGTCAGGTGTCCTCAAACTTTTAGTCACATAGTGTATCTGGCATGGCCTATAATGACAATAACAGCTGAAGAATTATTCTATTAGCCTTCAAACCAATCCCTACACCCCATGTAGCCCCTTGAATTCTAGAACCAGGCTTTAAGCAGACATCAACGTTTCTCCAAGTTAATATTAAGCCCTGTTAAGCCAGTTGACTTTAAACACATGCTAGTTTTTTTTTTATAACAATATGACAGAATTAAGGGTTGCTTGCAGTAATCAGACAGCATATAGGCACATAAATGGTTACAAGTGAAACAATTTTGTTAGAAAACGTTTGATTATTTCTTGTTCAGTAGAAAAGGGAAAATTTATTTTTACTGGAAAAGCATCAAAATATTCTTTGAGTCTTGTCACTAGAGTGCTTGGCCAGCATTGTGTGCTGGCACTGCTTTCATATTTCATCTTAGTTGAAGTTGCTCAGCTTACACATTAAAAACTGGTGATATAATATTTTTTTTCATTGTTGATCAAGTAAAATCATTTCTGTTACTTCCATTTCACTTAATCAAGACCCCCACTAGAAAGTGCACAGAAGCACACAGGCAACCACTTTTTAATTAGAGGTCTTTAACTGATTCAATTTTATGACAGCACATATGTGTTTCAATGTGTTTGATATATTTTTCATATAGCATGCTTGCTGGCTAAGTCATGTGTAAGGGTAATGTTTGGCAATCAAATAAATCACAATGCACCTCCTGGCAATGCCTTCATCCTCCATTCTCCTAGGAAGGCCAGCACCATCTTTGTGCAGGGGTCATGCAGAATCAGCAACTACTTCCTGGTCTGAAATCCTTTTCTTAGATGTCATAACCTTGTGCCTGTACAGTAGCTTTTATATTATTGGCCATGTGTACACATCTAACACAGCTCTGTCACCCTGTTGATTCTACTGATGAGAATAGCAGTGAAGAGATGAGGAGAGAGAGTGGACACGACACTTGAAAGTCTGTGTTGCAGCCACTGTTATCTGGTGGGGAGCCTTCCCACCGCCCAGGTTGCAGAGGATATTGTGATTGACTGCTGTGCTATGGGGGCTATGGAAAATGCAGTTCTTGCTATTAAACCAAGGATGAGACAGGACTACAAGTCCCATTAGAATGGAGAGCTGTAGCAGGAAAGGAAATGGAAGGAAGGCTGGGGCTTAGGCCAGCCTCACGGGGAGCCGAGAGGTGATCATTAAAGTAAGAAAGCTACTGTCTTGGTGAGTTGCCTGCCCTATTGTTCACCAAAGACACTGGAGAGAGAGAGAGAGAGAGAGAGAGAGAGAGAGAGAGAGAGAGAGAGAGAGAGAGAGAGAGAGAGAGAGAGAGAGAGAGAGAGAGAGAGAGAGAGAGAGAGAGAGAGAGAGAGAGAGAGAGAGAGAGAGAGAGAGAGAGAGAGAGAGAGAGAGAGAGAGAGAGAGAGAGAGAGAGAGAAAGACACTCTGCTGCCATGTCTACCCAGAGCTCACAGCTGTGAGAAATTGTTATTATCAGGTCCTGAGTCACCGCTGACATCATCAGTTCAGTGGGTGATCGCTATTGTTGAGTCCTGAGTTGCAGCTGACATCACCAATTCAAGACAGAGACCAGGAGGAGCTGTAATCTCAGATCATTTGGTCATGAGAAACCACTGGCCACAACTTCTTGCCCACTTCTTAAAGGGGGAATGTCAGCTATCTTTAGGATACAGTTTGGGTACTTACACTTTTTATTCTGAACACTCCAACGCCAGAACTTTGGGCCCCAGGGAATGTCAATACGCTGGCCAGAAGGAGGACGAGACTGATGGACCTTTAGTTACCAATACCATCCCTTAGTTAGGATCTCTCTGGTTTTAAGGTTAAGGGCAGAGACATTTGGTCCTCCAATTATTTATGGTGTTGTAACAATTTATCAAATGTTCCAGCTTACTGTTATTGCTGCTCTGTATTTTTTGCCCACTGGAAATATTTTTCTTAACAAATCCTCCTCATCTAACCTTGGTGTGTCAGAGGGTATAGCATTGCTGGGTAGGTCATTGGCATCCAGAATCAGGGGACCCAAAAATCAGCAGCTTCTTTGGTTCTACACAACATTCTTCCATATTGCACCTCTTAGCCTAGCATCTCGCCTAAAGCTCAAGGGCTGCTTCTTAATATTAAAATGTCGAGTTTTTTTTTTAATTATTTTGTCACTGTTTATTGGAACATGCTGAGAATTCATTCGTGCAGCCTAGGTCCACTTTAAGATCTGCATTATTGTAGCTAAGGATTACTGTTTTCTACCTTAATGCATTCACATCATTAGGGTAGAAAACACCTCAGTACATGTGTGACCCCCCACATTCCTTACCACATACCTACTGTCCTTGTCGCTGCTGTCACCTCAGGGATCAATTTCTTGTGTAGACACTGAGGTCAGGGGAGCATAAGTTTCCTGTTGCCATAAGTTAAACTTCAGGGAGAAAGAGGGAGCAGGGATGTAGCTTGCTGTGTGCTGTGGGTGTCTATGGATGTACACAGCTTGGCTCAGAAACCTGATGGGAGCATGCATGCACAGGTGTCTTCTTGGTACCAGCCAGCTAAAGGTGAAACCTGGAAGCAGGAAGGAGGGGATAGGTCCATTTTTAGGGAAAATTAATATCCAAAATAGGTAAGTCGGGACCTTCTCTGCTATGATTAAAAAAAAGAGGGCTTAATATTACTTTAAAGATTGCAAGTGTTTTTTTTATTTTTTTTTAGATCTAGGTAGAGGAACAACATTTACAATAACCGTGGCAGAGTGTAGCACATAGTAAAATACCTTTCTGACAAATGTAATGCTGATTTTGATATTGTTATATAGGAGAGAGCAGGGGTTCTTTTCTTTACTACATACTCAAGTATTTGCCAAGCACTCCCTGGTGTGTTTAGCCCTATTTGAGGTATTTTGTGATTCCTGTATAAATCTATTCCTCTAACATGTTATTATGAATTTATTTAAACAGCCAGGAGTACCCCCTGAACCTGTCAGAAATCCCCCCTGGGGTACACATACCGCTTGGGGAGAACCTGTATGGCGGAGGAATTGACTTTGTAGAATTTTCTTGTCTTGTTACCTGTATTATTGACATTTTACATTGTGGGAATTTCAACATAAACCTGTCACAAACCTGGGCAGTTCAAACTGATCCTAAGATGAAAAATATATACACTGAAGAGACAATCTTCAGTGAAAATTGCATGTCACACTGGTGAGAAGAGCCAGAGGTACAAACAGATAAAGATATAAGCGAATCTCCATTCCAGCTTTTAAAGTACACTTGTCATGAAAGAAATATAGGAGCTGCCATTGTTGGTTTCTTTCTGCAAATGCTAATTATCTGGCTGCCTGCAACTTCCATTGTTTGCAGACCCAGAACAAGTATGCAGCAAATGGATGTCAGAAAAAAAAGTAAAGAAAGCATTAAAGCCAGCAAAGAGATTAGACTTTACACACTCGGCACATATGCATCCATGGGCGGCAGAGCTTTCTGTGCTGAAAGCACGCTCACTCATGCTCCAAACCCAGTGACTGAGCTGTCAAAAGCAGCTTTTAGTCTATTCTAATGACTGGGAGTCAATAGAACTGGCCCCTGATCATGTGACCATTGTGACTGCCAATCACAATGGTCATGTGATCGGCTGATTCTTTCCGTCTCCTAGGTGTACAGACTCTAATAAAGGAGAATTGGTTTTCTGATATAAAAGATTTACAAAGTGTGCCACATCCCAAGAAAAATGGAATAGAGAGGAACCCCTAGGGGTGGGATTTTTAAGGCACTACCAACACTCAAAAAAAATAAAAATAATTTTATGAAATATCTATCTAGAAAAATACATATAATAACAGACTAATGGACATGGAGACATGAAAATTGTGCAAATTGATGACAGAGATCCTATACCCAACATGTTTCAGAGATGAATGTAGTCTCCT
Organism: Lithobates septentrionalis; assembly: GCA_037952835.1. Classification (NCBI taxonomy): domain Eukaryota; kingdom Metazoa; phylum Chordata; class Amphibia; order Anura; family Ranidae; genus Lithobates; species Lithobates septentrionalis. Next base: position 764,755 of record JBBDGP010002267.1, on the reverse strand, counting down.
TTATCAGGGGTTTAACAGGAAATATGTAATTCAAAATTGATTATTGACTATTTGTATTTTATAGATTACATATTTCCTGTTAAAACCCTGATGACGGAGACTCCATTCCTCTCTGAAACGCGTTGGGTATATGATCTCTGTGTCATCAATTTGCACAATTTTGATGCCCCCATGTCCAATATTCTGTTTATTATATGTATTTTTCTAGATAGTTATTTAATAAAATGATTATTATTTTTTCTATATTGTGTATTGGTAGTGCCTTAAAAATCACACCCTTATGGGTTCCTCTCTATTCCAGACTCTAATAAAAGGATGCCAGGGGATTAAATGCTTCCAGTTTCTTGCCTTTTATTGCTTTGTCCTATGACATGTGTCTTGTACCTTGAATTTCTTGTTACCAGCATTAGCCTTTTGCCGAAACGAGGAGTTCCTCAAATACTTCCACAATTACCCCAATGGAGTTCCTGTATTGTATGCTTGGTATGCAGGAACTTCTGATATGCAACTGCCTATGGTGTGGGTACATGATTGTTCATGGCAAACAGTGGGCCTCTGATCCTGGAAGGAAGAGGACAGAAAAATGCCACCCAATATGGCAGCCCCAGACAAAATGGGATAACCAGGAAACTCACGGCACTGTCTGAGGAACTAGGGGCTCATTAGGAAGAAATAAAAAGGCCGGTAAAGTTGTCAGTGTAAAATTGTATTGACTGGATGCAGTTATGCTTTAATGATCGGTTTGCAATGTGGTTTTCCTGGAAGGTAGCTTCTGCTAGCCTACTTTGTCATCATGTGCTCAGTTTGAGTTGACCAAGTTTGAGACAGGTTCAAATAATCCCCTTATATCTACAGTATAGAATATATCAGTGTCTCAGGAATGTTCTTATTGTTAATGGGAATAACAGTTTTAGCAGTATAGATATTTTGCCTGTTGTAACAAAAGATGCACATCCTAAAAGCAAACAGAGTAAACACAATAATATAGACAAATCTATTATCATATGACATGCATACTTGCCAACAGTCCTGAATTGCCTGGGACATTCATGGAAATCAGAACGATGTCACGGTCTGAGCCTGTCCCGGGCAGAATCCCAAATATCCGGCTCTATCATGGACAGCTGTGTTAGTGAGTGAGTTCGGAGCTCAGGTGCTGCTGGGCAGGGTGCCAAGTGACAGAGCAGAGCATTGATTGCCAGTCTATCCCTCCTCCTACCTCCTCCCCCAGCAGCTCAGATCAGACACTCTCATTACAAGTCACTTCGACTAAACACCGCCCAGGAGGTGGGGTCTGCAAAGCTTGCAGTGTTTGATTGGCTGGGACACATGGAGGGGGTGTGGCCGGCCTCTGAGATCGTGCCCAGCCTGCCTTCTGAAGGGAAGCAGACTGAGGGAGCTTTCCAAGTGTCAGCCTCTTTCCAGTCATGCAGATAAATGCCAGCCTGAAGATTCCACAATTTAACTTAAATAGTCTTTTAAAGGTTACTATCACTGGCTTTATAGTGTTAGAAAAGTGTTAGATCAACAGGCAGAATAACACTGCTGCCATTGCTACCAATACATTATACACAAATGGGACTAAAATCCCCTCCCTCTACCATTTTCTGGCTCTCAGGATGCAGGGTTGAAGCATTTTCTCTGCTGGCTACTTTGTTGCTTGTGGGGGTGGGATGGGGTGGCCCCCAGCCTTGGAAATCCACCACTTCCACCTGAAAGAGCACCTGGTGTGAGCTGTTCTGTGGAGTGTGTGCAGAGAGAGGTAAGCTGGGAGGATTTCATCAGTGATGTGATTGCAGGTACCTCTATGCTAAGCTAGGTCTGCTGAGTTACTTTAGCTTAGCATAGAAGTGCTGTTAACCACTGACAAATGAGAAGAAGTTCTCCTTTTTGGATGTAGTACTGAGCACATAAGACATTGGGCTCATTGAGTATGGCCTCTGTACCAAGACTTTGTTATTAGCAGTCTGTAAGCCACTGATCCTCATTCACCCATCAATCTCAGGCAGGTTATGGGTAGATCGCTTTCACTTCCCTGCATTGTTGACCCCTAAGCCGGCCATAGATAGATTGAAATTCGGCCAGTTCTGCAATCCATCGATAAACTTCTGTACAAACAGCTTGTCATTTTTTTTTTCATGTGATCACTGCCAGCAGCTATAGCCACAAGCAGTAATCATTGCATTTTGACAGCAGGGGAATTTCCCACTGTCAGAACAGAATAGCTGCACAGAAAGGATTTCGACTGTGTTGATGGGTGAATCAAACAATTTTCTTGCTTAATGCATGGCTTGCCTTAATCTAAAGTGCTGAATGGCACAGGAGAGCAATATGCCTGAGTGTACTGCACTAATTCCCAAAGGCCCTCCACTCCCATACACCCAAGAGATTTGTGTGAGACATCATGTGTGATGGACAAGAGAGGAGAGCCAGCATCAGAAATTGACTTCTGTGCCCTCCTGACCCCCCTGTACTGTGCCTTCCTGACCCCCCCTGTACTGTGACCTCCTGACCCCCCTGTACTGTGCCTTCCCGACCCCCTGTAATATGTCCCCCTATCCCCCTGTACTGGGTCCTCCTGACTCCCCTGTACTATGCCTTCCTGACCCCCCTGTACTGTGTCATCCTGACCCCCTGTACTGCGTCCTCATGACCCCCCTGTACTGTGTCCTCCTAACGTCCCTGTACTGTGTCCCCCTGACCCCTCTGTAATGTGTCCTCCTGACCCCCCTGTGCTGTGTCCTCCTGACCCCCCTGTACTGTGCCATCCTGACCCCTCTGTGCTGTGCCATTCTGACCCCCCTATATTGTGCCCTCCTGACCCATATACAAAGCTAAAAGAAAGCAGAAACACAAGAGGTTTAAATGGAGAGAGTGAAGGAGAGTAAATACACAGGAACTGAATGTAGAAATGAAAAGAGAGCAGAGACACAGGAGTTGAATGAAGAACGTAAAGAAGAGCAGAGACACAGGAGTTGAAGAAAGAAAGTAAACGAGAGCAGAGACACAGGAGTTGAATAGAGAAAGTAAAGGAAAGCAGAGACACAGGGGTTGAATGGATAAAGTAAAGGAGAGCAGAGACACAGGAGTTGAAGAAAGAAAGTAAAGGAGAGCAGAGACACAGGAGTTGAATGGAGAAAGTAAAGGAAAGCAGAGACACATGAGTTGAATGGAGAAAGTAAAGGAGAGCAGAGACACAGAAGTTGAATGGAGAAAGTAAAGGAGAGCAGAGACACAGGAGTTCAATTGAGAAAGTAAAGGAGAGCAGAGACACAGGAGTTGAATGGAGAATGTAAAGAAGAGCAGAGACACAGGAGTTGAAGAAAGAAAGTAAACGAGAGCAAAGACACAGGAGTTGAATGGAGAAAGTAAAGGAAAGCAGAGACACAGGGGTTGAATGGAGAAAGTAAAGGAGAGCAGAGACACAGGAGTTGAAGAAAGAAAGTAAACGAGAGCAGAGACACAGGAGTTGAAGGGAGAAAGTAAAGGAAAGCAGAGACACATGAGTTGAATGGAGAAAGTAAAGGAGAGCAGAGACACAGGAGTTGAAGAAAGAAAGTAAACGAGAGCAGAGACACAGGAGTTGAAGGGAGAAAGTAAAGGAAAGCAGAAACACATGAGTTGAATGGAGAAAGTAAAGGAGAGCAGAGACACAGGAGTTGAAGAAAGAAAGTAAATGAGAGCAGAAACACAGGAGTTGAATGGAGAAAGTAAAGGAGAGCAGAGACACAGGAGTTGAATGGAGAAAGTAAAGGAGCGCAGAGACACAGGTGTTGAATGGAGAAAGTAAAGGAGAGCAGAGACACAGAATTTGAATGGAGAAGGTAAAGGAGAGCAGAGACACAGGAGTTGAATGGAGAAAGTAAAGGAGAGCAGAGACACAGGAGTTGAATGGAGAAAGTAAAAGAGAGCAGAGACACAGGAGTTGAATGAAGAAAGTAAAGGAGAGCAGAGACCCAGGAGCTGAATGGAGAAAGTAAAGGAGAGCAGAGACACAGGAGCTGAATGGAGAAAGTAAAGAAGAGCAGAGACAAAGGAGTTGAATGGAGAAAGTAAAGGAAAGCAGAGACACGGGAGTTGAATGGAGAAAGTAAAGGAGAGCAGAGACACAGAAGTTGAATGGAGAAAGTAAAGGAGAGCAGAGACACAGGAGTTGAATGGAGAAAGTAAAGGAGAGCAGAGACACAGGAGTTGAATGGAGAAAGTAAAGGAGAGCAGAGACACAGGAGCTGAATGGAGAAAGTAAAGAAGAGCAGAGACAAAGGAGTTGAATGGAGAAAGTAAAGGAAAGCAGAGACACGGGAGTAGAATGGAGAAAGTAAAGGAGAGCAGAGACACTAAGCTTTCTTTTTTTGCAGATGTTGTAATAGATCCTTTTTTTTATTCCACAAGTCTGCCGAAAATTGTATTATTTATATAACATGTATTTTTTAAACAAAAAAAAATCTTTTTAATGTACTATAAGAACATTATAGCTTTTCACTATTTAGCACTTTGTTCATGTTGGCTTTGCAGAGTTTAGATTTAACTTTCCTACTCCTAAGTGTTGGACGCAGCTTAGAAACTCACATGAAACTCACATTACATACTTTAAAATCATTGTGTTAAACATGTTTAAGGGGGTGTGGCAATTAACAGAAATTTCTTAGTGTCACTATGTTTTTCATCCCCTAGCAACAGCACAGTCTTAAATACAGCAGCTCTTAGCAAGTGGTCCAGCCTAGCACAGTAAATCTTTCTTTCACCACACTCAAGGGAGTGATTAACATTTTACATGTCAGTACACTCATAACCAACTACTCAGCGAGATGGCTACAGTTCAGTTATTCCCTTTGCCCTGAAGTCGATCTGGCAAGACATGGAGCTGTTGTTAATCCGATCATCAAGATTAAATAATGGAAAACTGTAGTCTAAGTAGAATGATAGAAAGTGCAATCTAGTGTAAAGATGGACCCCACAATAAATTAATTGAGTGACAGGCTTCATCAGATGAGGTTGATTACATTATTTCTAAAACAGTTTATCCAAGAAATGTGTTCAAGCAAATGGGTTATAGCTGTGGCTGGAAAACCACAGTAGGCTCATAGAACACCATCCTCTTCATCTAGGAATGGCAGACCAAAAACTATAAACTAATTTTGATTAATGTTTTAAAATAAAGTAGTACCAAAGCTGTAAAGCTTAAAGTGAAAGATAAGGCTAGTACTAACTATTATTAAAAATGTTCCCTCCTCCTACCTATCCTGAAAAGACCTAAAAGATCGGCGTACCTACCCATTTTCTTGTTAAAGATTTTTATTAAAGTTTTCATGAATATGACAGTAAGTTTACAAACTTTTAATAGGATAAGTAGAACATGAACAGTAATGATATGAGGATCATGTACAATCGGTTGGATTTGAGTAAAGCAATCAACATGGTATGAATGTATTTGGCTCTTAAAGGGGATTTAAGAGAGAAAGGGACACGAACAGATGGAATTTGGTGGTCCCTAAGGAATGTCGGATGTACCTTCATTCCGCCTGCCCACCCCTAATGTGAACAATCTGTGGACAGATGGGGGCACATCCGACATGTTGTAATGGATGACTAGTCCTAGGATGAAAGTGTGGCACCTGGGGTATGGATGCACTGGGTTAGTAGGGAATCGTGCCACAAGTACTACAGTCAATTATTACCCATCGGCTATGGGTGTAGAAGTAATAATCAAAAATGTAGGGTTAATTGCTATGTTCCCAACCTCAACAGCGGGTAATAGCTTTGAAAGGAAGGGGATATCCCATTGAAATGAACTGCAGGATTGGGGATAGGGTAGCAAAGTGGGGGAGTTGAGAGAGGGAAGAGCGGGTGTGTGCCTGGTAATGGAGCTGGAAATTGTAGGCACCAGGTGCCTCTGTATTCGGCCCGCTGCAGGGGGACAGACAAAGACAGAGCGAGAGGGCGTAGAAAAAGAGGGGGGGGTGAGTCTCCCAACACGGTGCCATGGCCCCCCATCAGGAAGCCCTCGAAGTAGGTAAAGAGTAGAAAGATTTACCAAGGCATTAGTAATGACTCATCAAAGTTGGGGGGGGGGGAGGCAATGTTTAACCCAGGGTTGCCATATTTTTTCACATTTCTTCACTTTATTAGATTCAATGGCAGTCATTTTGGCAAAGATAAGGGCCCTATTCATCCTGTGTTTGGCTTCAGCCACAACCAAGGTCTGCGATTTCCATGCTTTGGCTATGGTTTGTTTAGCCACAGTGGTAAGTTGGATAAGTAATCAGAGTTGAGTATAAGTGAGCTCTGCTGGTTTTAGGTTTAAAAGGGCAGTAGCTAGGTCGGGAGAAATATTAGTCTCTAAGGCTTTGGATGCCATAGAGATCTTTTTCCAGAAGTCTTGGGCTACCGGACATTGCCACCATATATGTATGTGGGTGCCTGGGGCCAAGCAGCCTCAAACAGATCCCTGGATACGATGGGACAAATTTTGTGATTCTCGCTGGTACGAGATACCATCGTGCTAGGATTTTGAAGTTAGTTTCAATTGCCGAGCAATTCGGGGAAGAGGATTTGGTAGATAGCCATATAGCAGACTAGTCTGCAATCTCGAATGTGCGCTCCATGTCTTGTGCCCATTTAGTGGGGTAGGAAGGTGGTGCATTGTCAGGGTTATTAGTCAAGTGTTGATACAGGGTTGATATTAGTCCTCTGGTGTGTGGGTCACTTTTTCAGATGCGTTCGAATTAAGTCAGCTGATTCAGTGGAGAGCCAGCTCTGAGGAATGGAGTATAATTTTTTTTTAATTTGCAGATAGCGGAAGAGTTCCGATCTAGGTAGTCCGAAGGTCTCGCACAGGGTAGGAAAAGTCAGAATTGTGTTATGAGAGGTCAGTTGGTGGAGTCTAAATAGATTCGCTGTGGACCATGCCGTGAATGCTGTAGGAGATTCCCAAGCTGGATAAAATGCTGGGTTTCTGAGAAAGGATAGAATAGGATTATGAGGGGAATGAACATTGCGAGGATCCCTGATTTTGTTCCAGATGGTCAGGGAATCTTTAGTAACAGGGTTGGAGATTCAAGCTCTGTCTTTAGGTTGTAGCCATAGCATTTCGCTACCGAAATGGGGTCACAGTCTACTGATTCGATAGCAACCCACAGTGGTGTTTCGTGTGATACTTGGGAAGTTGGGCAAGCTGTGCAGCATAGTAGTAAGATGAGAAATTGGGAATGCCTAAACCCCCACTCAGTTTGTGGAGAAATAGGGTAGATTTGGGATACAAGTCTTGGTGGCCCCCCATATGTAGGCCATCACTCTTTGTTGCATTAGGCGTAAGAAGTAGGATGGTACTGGGATGGGGAGAACTCTGAACAGATATAAAAATTTAGGCAGAATTGTCATTTTCATGGCATTGACCCTACCTAGCCAAGATAATGGAAGGGAGGACCATTGTGCCATGAGATTAGTCACCTGTCTCAGTAGAGGCAAGTAGTTTGCTGTAATGAGGTTGGATAATGAGGTGAATGGCAGGGAGGACATGGCTTGTTGGAGCTCTGATTGTGATAGGGAAATGTTAAGTGCATTAGATTTCTTGGGGTTGACATGCAGTCCAGAGATCCGGGCAAAGTTATCTAATATAGCTAACAAATTTGGAGCGGAGGTGTGAGGATGTGCCAGGAAAAGGAGGATATCATCCGCAAAAAGACATATTGTGATGACCACCCAGTTCTATCCCCTTGACATCAGGGTCTGATCTGATCAGTTGTGCCAAGGACTCTATGAGTAAGGCAAATATCAGTGGGGAAAGGGGGCACCCTTGCCTAGTGCCTCTTCTGATATCAATCATCGATTTATAGCTTATAGCATAGCGATTTATAGCTTGCATATTTAATGTAGGCACGCGGGTTGTTATATAGGGAGGAGACCCAGGTCAGGAAGTGGTTCCCAAAACCCCAACGCTGGAGAGTGTATTGTAGATATGGGCAGGCTACTGTATCAAAAGCTTTCCTGATGTCACAGGATAGAAGGCATGCTGAAATACGTCTAGTTTTAGCTGCATGGAAGAGCAGGATGGCTTCTCTAACATTGTCACCAGCTTGGTGGGTTGGCATAAAGCCTGTTTGGTCTCGATATATAAAGTGGCCTATAACAGGGTTTAGACGGGTAGCAATATTTTTGGCTAACAACTTGATGTCTAAGTTGAGGAGAGAGATGGGCCGGTAGTTGGTCCACGAGGAGAGATCTGATTTAGGTTTTTTTAGGAAACATACAGATTATAAAGGTCAGTGTTTCAGTTTCTAAATGAGTGTCCAGCCAACAGAGAATTGAAGGCTTTAATCAATAAGGGGGTCAAAATGGGTGCAAAATTTCTATAGTAGGCTGCTGGAAACCCATCTGGTCCCGGTCTTTTGTTAGGTTTCAAAGCTTTAATGGCAGCTGTGACCTCAAGGTCTGTGATTGAGCTCTCAAGAAGATCCAGCTGTTTCTGAACATGGGTTGAAAGGGTGATTCAGGGTGAGAAAAGAGCATTGGCCTTTGTAGAGTTGAAGTTTTGTGTAGGAGAGTAAAGTGAGAGAGCCGCGACCGCCGTGGGGAGAGGGAGAAGAGGGGAGAGAAGGATAGAAAGAGAAAGAACATAACACAATAGCACAACCCCATTAGGTGCAATGAACATTAGTGTATAACATCTTTACCACTTGCCGACTGCCTCACGCTGATATACGTCAGCAGAATGGCACGGGCAGGCAGAATCACGTACCCATACGTGATCTGCCTCCCGCGGGTGGGGGGTCCGATCGGACCCCCCCCGGTGCCAGAGGCGGCCGGCATTTCTTGTTGGCCACCCCCTCACGATCGCTCCCGGCGAATGAAAATGCTTCCTCTCCCTCTGTAATGTAAACAGAGGGAGAGGAAGTGATGTCATCCCTCCTCGAGCCGGTCTTTTCGATCCGGCGCCGAGGAGAGAAGACATCCAAGTAAGTGCACCAACACTACACTAACAGTAGAACACACTAGGCACACTTTTCACCCCCCGATCACCCCCCTGTACCCCCTGTCACACTGACACCAATAGCAGGTTTTTTTTTTTACATTGGTGTCAGTTTGTGACAGTTATAAGTGTTAGGGCAGTTAGGTTAGCCCCCTTTAGGTCTGGGGTACCCCCCTTTAGGTCTAGGGTACCCCCCTAACCCCCCCTAATAAAGGTTAACCCCTTGATCACCCCCCGTCGCCAGTGTCGCTAAGCGATCATTTTTCTGATCGCTGTATTAGTGACACAGGTGACGCGAGTTAGGGAGGTAAGTATATAGGTTCGCTGTCAGTGTTTTATAGCGACAGGGACCCCCATATACTACCTACTAAAGGTTTTAACCCCCTGATTGCCCCCTAGTTAACCCATTCACCGGTGATCACCGTATAAGTGTTACGGGTGACGCTGGTTAGTTCGTTTGTTTATTATAGTTTATTATAGTTTTAGGGCACCCGCCGTTTATTACCTTATAAAGGTTTAACCCCCTAATTGCCCGGCGGTGATATAAGTTACGTTTTTAGGATCAGATAAGGTCTGCGTCGCCCCAGGCAGCGTCAGGTTAGCGCCAGTACCGCTAAAACCCACGCACGCAGCATACACCTCTCTTAGTGCTATAGTATCTGAACGGATCGATATCTGATCCGATCAGATCTATACTCCCCAGCAGTTTAGGGTTCCCATAAACACAGTGTTAGCGGGATCAGACCAGATTCCTGCTAGCACCTGCGTTTTGCCCCTCGGCCCAGCCCAGCCCACCCAAGTGCAGTATCGATCCATAACTGTCACTTACAAAACTTCAACGTCACTTACGATCGCTAACATTTTTTTGGTTTTTTTTTTAATCAGTCGCTAACAGTCAGGAGCTTTTTTGCCTGTGAGTCTCACTAGTGTACCCCTAAATTTAGAGACCAAAATGGCAAATCGAAGGTACACTAGTGAAGAGGCCTACATGTTTCTGAGCATGACAGATAGTGAAGAGGAAGTCACTCATCTGTCAAGTTCAGGCTCAGAATACGATCCTGTAGAGGACTTCGGCTATATGACTGATAGCTCTGACAACGGAGTTGTGGTCCCTGCTAGGGTCAGGCGTACCAGACCCCGAACTTCTTCTGTCCTTGAAGTGCAAGAACCGCAGGGCTCTCATATAGAGCAGAGAAGTACTAGTGCCGCTATTCCTTCTGGTGAACTGGCAAGCACCAGCGGCCTAGTACACCCTGGTCGTACATCCAGCACTGCAGTAACACGTGGTGATGTGGCGAGTCCCATAAGTGCAGTTCAAGCTGGCGAGGTGGCAAGCACAAGTAGTGTCCCGCTGCCACCAAGAAGAAGACGAACACAGCCCCGTCGTGCCCATAGTGCCCTTCCTGCTGCATTCGCCAATCCGAATTGGGAACCCACCACTTCTGCAGCACCCGTACTTCCCCCATTCACTGGCCAACCCGGAATTCAGGTGGAAACAGTTGATTTTACACCACTGGATTTTTATTCGCTGTTTTTCACCGAAGATCTCTATAGATCTATTGTGGACCAAAGCAATTTGTACACTGGTCAACACATCGCCACTAATCCCCAGTCCTCCCTTGCCAGAGATTGGAAACCAATTACGGTTTACGAATTTAAGACCTTTCTGGGCCTTTCCCTCAACATGGGCATAACTAAAAAGAGTGAGTTGCGGTCATATTGGTCCACTGACCCAATTCACCATATGCCCTTGTTCTCTGCCTCCATGACCAGGGCACGATACGAGCAGATTTTGCGGTTCATGCACTTCAAGGACAATAAACTCTGTCGTCCTCGTGGAGACCTTGGATACGATCGGCTCTACAAAATTCGGCCCCTCATAAACCACTTCAACCAGCGTTTTGCAGACTTGTTTACTTCCCATCAAGTTGTCTGCGTTGATGAGTCCCTGATTAAATTTTCTGGCCGCTTGTCATTCAAACAGTACCTTCCCAGCAAGCGTGCCAGATGCGGGGTCAAGATGTATAAGCTCTGTGACAGGGCCACAGGCTATACATGTAGATTTATGGTTTACGAGGGCAAAGATAGTCACGTAGAGCCGATAAACTGCCCTGACTACATAGGAAGCGCTGGCAAGATAGTGTGGGACTTGGTGTCACCCTTATTCGGAAAGGGGTACCACTTGTACGTGGACAATTATTATACGAGCGTGCCACTTTTTAGTCACTTGTTTGATCAGCAGATTGGAGCATGTGGCACCGTGCGACCTAATCGCCGAGGCTTTCCCCAGCGGCTTGTAGATTCCCGTCTTAGGCTGGGGGAGAGAGCCTGCTTGCAGTGTAATAATTTGCTCGCTATGAAGTGGAGGGACAATAAGAATGTTTTCGTTCTTACCTCCCTTCATGCAGACATGACGACCCAAATTACTACATTGACTGGTGTTGTGGAGAAACCCCTCTGTGTCCACGAATATAACCAAAATATGGGAGGGGTGGACCTCAACGACCAGTTGTTGGCGCCGTACCTAGTTGCCCGTAAGGCCAGACGCTGGTACAAAAAAGTGTCTGTTTATTTATTTCAATTGGCTTTGCTGAATGCTCATGTGCTATACAGAGCTTCAGGACGGACTGGATCTTTCCTTAAATTCCAGGAAGAGATCGTCAGAGCCCTTCTGTTTCCAGACGGTGCTCCACCTCACCTTCCCCAACCAAATGCAGTAAGCCGGCTGCATGAGAGGCATTTTCCTTATGTCCTCCAGAGTACCCCTACCCAACGAGCCCCCCAAAAAAGATGTTGTGTCTGCAGCAAGCGCGGATTTAGGCGTGACACCCGGTATTGTTGTCCCTCCTGTCCTGACAATCCTGGTCTATGGAACGCTACCATACACTAGTGGAGTATTAGCGTAGGGTACAGCACTGCACAGACTAGGACACACTTTCACAGGGTCTCCCAAGATGCCATCGCATTTTGAGAGACCCAAACCTGGTACCAGTTAAAAAAGTTAAAGTTACTAAAAAAAGTGTAAAAAAATAAATAAATAAATAAATAAAAAAATAAAAATACAAAAAAAATATAAAATAAAAAAAACAAAAATAGTTGTTGTTTTATTGTTCTCTCTCTATTCTCTCTCTATTGTTCTGCTCTTTTTTATTGTATTCTATACTGCAATGTTTTATTGTTATGTTTTTATCATGTTTGCTTTATAGGTATGCAATTTTTTTATACTTTGTTTTTTTATTGTTAACCACTTTTTTGTTTTCAGGTACGCCATTCAGCTGCAGAGCGGATTTATTTATCTTGACAGCAACAGCGTTTGCTCCCACGATACATAAAGCCGTGACTCCAGCGCTGTTGGAGGTGATTTCACCACCACAGTTACATACTTCAGCATATATGCCGAAGCGTGGGGGCAGCAGTGGGCAGAGGAGCAATTTGCTCCTAACTTTTGCGGGAGGATGCCCCCATGCTTCGGCATATATATACGGTGCATGTATGCCCATCATTAGAAGTGGGTGGATGAAGGGAGGTATTCTAATGGTGGGCATACCTACCGATCAATATCTTTTTTTCGTTCAGCCCACAGGCTGCATGAAAAAAAAGTTTACAATATATGCCCAACAAGGACCAGCAACGTACTGGTATGTTGCTGGACTTTGAGTGGTTATACCAGAATGATGCCTGCAGGTTTAGGTATCATCTTGGTATCATTCTTTTCAGCCAGCGGTCGGCTTTCATGTAAAAGCAATCCTAGCGGCTAATTAGCCTCTAGACTGCTTTTACAAGCAGTGGGAGAGAATGCCCCCCCCCACCGTCTTCCGTGTTTTTCTCTGGCTCTCCTGTCTCAACAGGGAACCTGAGAATGCAGCCGGTGATTCAGCCAGCTGACCATAGAGCTGATCAGAGACCAGAATGGCTCCAAACATCTCTATGGTTTAAGAAACCGGAAGCTACGAGCATTTCATGACTTAGATTTCGCCAGATGTAAACAGCGCCATTGGGAAATTGGGAAAGCATTTTATCACACCGATCTTGGTGTGGTCAGATGCTTTGAGGGCAGAGGAGAGATCTAGGGTCTAATAGACCCCAATTTTTTCAAAAAAGAGTACCTGTCACTACCTATTGCTATCATAGGGGATATTTACATTCCCTGAGATAACAATAAAAACGATTAAAAAAAAAAAATAAAAATGAAAGGAACAGTTTAAAAATAAGATAAAAAATCAAAAAAAAAAAAAAAAAAAAAAAAAAGCACCCCTGTCCCCCCCTGCTCTCGCGCAAAGGCGAACGCAAGCGTCGGTCTGGTGTCAAATGTAAACAGCAATTGCACCATGCATGTGAGGTATCACCGTGAAGGTCAGATCGAGGGCAGTAATTTTAGCAGTAGACCTCCTCTGTAAATCTAAAGTGGTAACCTGTAAAGGCTTTTAAAGGCTTTTAAAAATGTATTTAGTTTGTCGCCACTGCATGTTTGTGCGCAATTTTAAAGCATGTCATGTTTGGTATCCATGTACTCGGCCTAAGATCATCTTTTTTATTTTATCAAACATTTGGGTAATATAGTGTGTTTTAGTGCATTAAAATTTAAAAAAGTGTGTATTTTCAACAAAAAATGCGTTTGAAAAATCGCTGCGCAAATACTGTGTGAAAAAAAAAATGAAACACCCACCATTTTAATCTGTAGGGCATTTGCTTTAAAAAAAATATATAATGTTTGGGAGTTCAAAGTAATTTTACTGCAAAAAAATATATTTTTTTCATGTAAACAAAAAGTGTTAGAAAGGGCTTTGTCTTCAAGTGGTTAGAAGAGTGGGTGATGTGTGACATAAGCTTCTAAATATTGTGCATAAAATGCCAGGACAGTTCAAAACCCCCCCAAATGACCCCATTTTGGAAAGTAGACACCCCAAGCTATTTGCTGAGAGGCATGTCGAGTCCATGGAATATTTTATATTGTGACACAAGTTGCGGGAAAAAGACAAATTTTTTTTTTTTTTGCACAAAGTTATCACTAAATGATATATCGCTCAAACATGCCATGGGAATATGTGAAATTACACCCCAAAATAAATTCTGTTGCTTCTCCTGAGTACGGGGATACCACATGTGTGAGACTTTTTGGGAGCCTAGCCGCGTACGGGACCCCGAAAACCAAGCACTGCCTATCACAGTTTCGGAGGCCATGGAATGCCCAGATGGCACAACCCCCCCCCCAAATTACCCCATTTTGGAAAATAGACACCCAAAGCTATTTGCTGAGAGGTATAGTGAGTATTTTGCAGACCTCACTTTTTGTCACAAACTTTTGAAAATTGAAAAAAGAAAAAAAAAATACATTTTTTTTGTCTTTCTTCATTTTCAAAAACAAATGAGAGCTGCAAAAAACTCACCATGCCTCTCAGCAAATAGCTTGGGGTGTCTACTTTCCAAAATGGGGTCATTTTGGGGGGTTTTGTGCTATCTTGGCATTTTATGGCCTTCGAAACTGATAGGTAGTGAGGAGTGAAATCAAAAATTTACGCCCTTAGAAATCCTGAAGGCGGTGATTGGGTTTCGGGGCCCCGTATGAAGCTAGGCTCCCAAGAAGTGCCACACATGTGGTATCCCCGTACTCAGGAGAAGTAGCAGAATGTATTTTGGGGTGTAATTCCACATATGCCCATAGCATGTTTGAGCAATATATCATTTAGTGACAACTTTGTGCAAAAAAAAAAAAAAATGTCACTTTTCCGCAACTTGTGTCAAAATATAAAATATTCCATGGACTCAACATGCCTCTCAGCAAATAGCTTGGGGTGTCTACTTTCCAAAATGGGGTCATTTGGGGGGGTTTTGTGCCATCTGGGCATTTTATGGCCTTCAAAACTGTGATAGGTAGTGAGGAGTGAAATCACAACTTTACGCCCTTAGAAATCCTGAAGGCGGTGCTTGGTTTTTGGGGCCCCGTACGCGGCTAGGCTCCCAAAAAGTCCCACACATGTGGTATCCCCGTACTCAGGAGAATCAGCAGAATGTATTTTGGGGTGCAATTCCACATATGCCCATGGCCTGTGTGAGCAATATATCATTTAGTGACAACTTTGTGCAAAAAAAAAAAAAATGTCACTTTCCCGCAACTTGTGTCAAAAAATAAAATATTCCATGGACTCAACATGCCTCTCAGAAAATAGCTTGGGGTGTCTACTTTCCAAAATGGGGTCATTTGGGGGGGGGGGGTTTGTGCCATCTTGGCATTTTATGGCTTTCAAAACTGTGATAGGTAGTGAGGAGTGAAATCAAAAATTCACGCCCTTAGAAATCCTGAAGGCGGTGCTTGGTTTTGGGGGGCCCCGTACGCGGCTAGGCTCCCAAAAAGTCCTAAACATGTGGTATCCCCATACTCAGGAGAAGCAGCAGAATGTATTTTGGGGTGTAATTCCACATATGCCCATGGCCTGTGTGAGCAATATATCATTTAGTGACAACTTTGTGCAAAAAAAAAAAAATGTCACTTTCCCGCAACTTGTGTCAAAAAATAAAATATTCCATGGACTCAACATGCCTCTCGGCAAATAGCTTGGGGTGTCTACCTTCCAAAATGGGGTCATTTGGGGGGGTTTTGTGCCATCTAGGCATTTTATGGCCTTCAAAACTGTAATAGGTAGTGAGGAGTGAAATGAAAAATTTACGCCCTTAGAAATCCTGAAGGCAGTGATTGGTTTTCAGGGCCCCGTACGCCGCTAGGCTCCCAAAAAGTCCCACACATGTGGTATCCCCGTACTCAGGAGAAGCAGCTGAATGTATTTTGGGGTGCAATTCCACATATGCCCATGGCCTGTGTGAGCAATATATCATTTAGTGACAACTTTTTGTAAATTTTTTTTTTTTGTCATTATTCAATCACTTGGGACAAAAAAAAAAAATATTCAATGGGCTCAACATGCCTCTCAGCAATTTCAAGAAATGACATAGGCAGTCATAAACTAAAAGCTATGTAAATTCCAGAAAATGTACCCTAGTTTGTAGACGCTATAACTTTTGCGCAAACCAATAAATATACGCTTATTGACATTTTTTTTTACCAAAGACATGTGGCCAAATACATTTTGGCCTAAATGTATGACTAAAATTGAGTTTATTGGATTTTTTTTTATAACAAAAAGTAGAAAATATCATTTTTTTTCAAAATTTTCGGTCTTTTTCCGTTTATAGCGCAAAAAATAAAAATGGCAGAGGTAATAAAATACCATCAAAAGAAAGCTCTATTTGTGGGAAGAAAAGGACGCAAATTTTGTTTGGGTACAGCATTGCATGACCGCGCAATTAGCAGTTAAAGCGACGCAGTGCCAAATTGTAAAAAGTGCTCTGGTCAGGAAGGGGGTAAATCCTTCCGGGGCTGAAGTGGTTAACAACAGGGTATAGGAGCATCCCAGGGGAGCGTCGAGCATTCCCAAGGAGGCTCTGTGGCTGCCGTTAGATACCTGCATAATAGAGGCAGGGGTCCAAGGGCAGTAAACGGGGGAGCAAGAAGTTCCGGATGGGGAACAACACTGGAGAGAGCAAAAAAAACCCAAAACAAGATAACAGCAGGTCTAAACAATACTCGATCATGCATATATGAGCAGTAGGACTATAATGAAAGGGTAAGATGGCCTGTTCCAATCCTTGGTCAGCATACCTGTAGAAAAAGACCTGGTGTTAGGGTTAAAACATTGCTAATATCACCCTGCTCTCATGGTACTAAAGGGGAGAGGGATGGCTGAGGTAGGACAGGGTGAAGAGCATGGGTGCAAGGTAGATGGAAACAAAACCAACAAGCTAGGCATAACCTGGGGGCCTATGAAGCTGCTGCGATGAGACTCGGGCTCAAGAACACAGGGAGATGCTGCCTAGGCCTTCCTGTCGAGTTGGGGTGACCCAGCTGTGGAAATTCAAGTAGGCAGGTGGGTCAGTGAGTCAGTTAAGCCGGCCATAGATGGCTCGAATCTTGCAATTTAGCAGGGACTGGCTGACATTCAAACCATCTGGGCAGGCTGATTGTACCCAAGTGATAGATAGTGGCTATGGACAGGGGGGATACAGAGGTGGCTGTGGACAGGGGGGGATACAGAGGTGGCTGTGGACAGGGGGGGTTACAGAGGTGGCTGTGTACGGGGGGTTCAGAGGTGGCTGTGTACGGGGGGGGGTACAGAGGTGGCTGTGTACGGGGGGTACAGAGGTGGCTGTGTACAGGGGGGGTACAGAGGTGGCTGTGGACGGGGGGGTTACAGAGGTGGCTGTGTACGGGTGGGGTACAGAGGTGGCTGTGTACGGGGTGTACAGAGGTGGCTGTGGATAGGGGGGATCCAGAGGTGGCTGTGGATAGGGGGGATCCAGAGGTGGCTGTGGACAGGGGGGGATACAGAGGTGACTGCGATGAGGTGGCTGCGATGAGCCACTCAGGTGGCTGTGTACAGGGGGTACAGAGGTGGCTGTGGATAGGGGGGGTACAGAGGTGGCTGTGTACGGGGGGGGTACAGAGTTGGCAGTGGACAGGGGGGGATACAGAGGTGGCTGTGGACTGTATTCCTATTATTCACTCTGTTTAAAAATGTAATCTGCAAAAGTGTCTGTGTTATATAATAAAAATGCAGCTATATACCTCATTAGGAGCGCTGCTCGGCGCTCACGTGACCCGCCGCCTCTCTCTTTTCCTCATCTGACAATTGCATCGGGTGGGGCAGAGAATGATGTCAGTCAGGAGGGGAAGCGGCGAGTCACCTGAGCCTCGAGCAGTGCTCTTAATGAGGTATATAGCTGCATTTTTATTAAATAACACAGACACTTTTGTAGATGACATTTTTAAACAGACAACCACTTGTCCGCGGGCCGCGGGTTGTCGACCCCTTGTTTAGAACCTCTGTCAGGATTTTATTGCTGAACAGAAATGCATC
The DNA here is from genome assembly GCA_037952835.1 of Lithobates septentrionalis. Lineage (NCBI taxonomy): Eukaryota > Metazoa > Chordata > Amphibia > Anura > Ranidae > Lithobates > Lithobates septentrionalis. Next base: position 746,878 of record JBBDGP010002267.1, on the reverse strand, counting down.
CCACACCTTCACCTTTCATGCCTTGAGCAGGGTACAAGGCTAACTGTGATACTGTAAAAATCCAGTGTAGCAGAATGGTCAGCACACTGGAGGTTTTAAATCCTCACTGAGATCTTAGTTATTCTAACAGCATAACGTGTGCAGCAGAAGATATAAAACGCATTTGGTATGTTATCTTGAGAAAGGGGACTATAGGGTCACAGGGACCACATCTGTGGTTTTAAATTCTTTAAATTCTTTGTTATTATAACTAAGATCTCTATATAGATTTGAGATCTGTAACCACTAGTGTGCTACCCATTTCTGCTATGTAGGATTTTATTGCTGTCTGTGTTCTCACGAGGAAGATTTTTTTTTACTTGGTTAGACCACAGGTGTCAGAGAGGAAGAGAAGATTAGTCTCTACTTTGGGAACATTGAAAGCATTTAAAGGATAACTGTATTTATATTACAGCTATCCTTTACATGCTCCTCCTCCCCATTCCAGCTATCCCCAAATCCTTTACTTGTCTGTTCCCATTCCTCCAAGATCTTTCATATTGTATTTTTCCAATCTCGGGACACATATTAGATGGCTCTCCATAAGAAGGAATGCAGATAGCAATATACATGTATGGAAGAGGTAGGGGCCAACCAGACTTCTGCAGTGGCTGCTGCAACTTTTGGCTGGAGATAAGCAATTAAAGAAAAAATTGTACAAGGTGATTGAAATCGCCTGAATATACAGGCTTCTGCTCCTCTAAAAATGGAAAACATAAAGATATAACTTGGAATGTAGATTTAGTAGCCTTAGATAATTTTATTTTTATCCATCTAATATACTAATTTATATATGAACTGTAAAAACCTTGCTAAGCTTTATCTCTTTTCTCTTATATATTCATGTTAACTCCTCGGGCATAATGCTTTGAGACCATTTTTGGCTACACTCTTCCTCTTCTCCAGGTAGGCTGCCCTTGAGAACCTCAAGGCTGTCTAAGATCAGCTCCTATTTGGACAGAGACCACATTAGAGAGCCTCTACTATAGACAAAGATTGCCCTAATGAGGCTTGCAATTGGACAGATACTGCCCTGAAGAGTATCCTATTTAGAAAAATGCCATTCTGAAGAGCCTTCTTTGTGGACAGAAATCACACTAGAAAACCTCTCATATAGACAAAGGTTGTCCAAGATAGCCTCCTATGTGGACAGAGACCACATTGGAGAGCCTCAAGTATAGACAAATACAGCCCTTGAGAGCCATCAATGTGGAAAAAGACTGCCCGGCAGAGTTTCCCATATGGAAAAAAAGGGTATCCCAAAGAGCCTCCTTTGTGGACAGAAATCACCCTAGAGAGTCTCCCATATAGACAAAGTCTGTCCAAGATAGCCTCCTATAGGTACAGAGATCACACTGGAGAGCATCTAGTATAGATAACTGCTGCTCTTTAAAACCCCAATATATAATTATAGACTGCCTTGGAGAGCCTCTCATATAGACAATGGCTGCCTAGATAGCCTACCGTATGGACAGAGATCCCAGAAGAACCTCCATTATAGACAAAGAGGCACCCATAAGGATAGAGACTTCTAAAAAGAGCCTCCTGTACAGATAGAGAATGTCCTGGATAACCTGCTTGTCCGGTATGGACAAAGGCTGTACTGGAGAGCCTCCCATATAATTAGAGACTATTCTAGAGAGCATCCTATATGGGCATGGATTGCCCTGGAGAGCCTTCTATATGCACACAGAGTACCCTGGATCATCCCCATATTGGCAGAGAGTGCACTGAAAAGGCTCCCATAGTGTCATAGACTGCACTAGAGAGTGTCCTATATGGATGGAGCTGGTCCTAAAGAACTTCAATATAGACAGAGACTGTACTGGAGAGCCTCCTTTATGGACAGGAATGGTCCCGAAGAGCCTCCTATATAGGGTTGCCACCTGATTCCTTTAAAAACCGAACACATATTAATTACACAGGTTCTGTGGCTGATTAAGGTGGTAACTAAACTCACTTAGTGCCTTATGTGCATTAAATTAGCCTCAGAAACTGTGTAATTAATATGTGTTCAGTAAGGGATGAGGTGGCAACCCTACTCCCATATATAGACAGAAACTGCAGTGGAGAGCCCATTTAATTCCAGAGACTGCACTGGTGATCTTTATATATTGCACTGGTGAGTCTCCTCTATGGACAGGAATGGTCCTGAGGAGCCTCCCAAATAAACAGAGACTGCACTGGAGAGCCTCCTATAAGGCCAGATACTGCACCCATAAAGACTGGAACTGCATTGGAAAGCTTCCTAAATGAATAGAGATTGCAATAAAGAGCTTCCTATAATGCACTGGTGGGCCTGTGTTAAGTGCTAGTACTAGTAGTTATTGTTTTAGTACTTATAGTAATATTCAGAGTTGCAGCTACTGGCAACAGCAATTGGAATATAAAAAAATGACCTTTAAATGTTTAAAAAAAAAAGTGGTGATTAGTGCCTATACCAACCATTGCTTTGGTTGCTATGGGTGCCACTATCAATTCTTGATAGACCTAACATTCAGACAAGCCTTCAATGTCGTCTAATAAAGTGATTGTGTAGAATGGTGGTTGACTGGTCATCTGGAATCAGATCAAATCTTGAGGGTGTTCATTGTGGGGCTGATTGTATCTGAATATTTATATGCCTGGTTGTTTTAGTGTTTATATAAAAATGATTATTTGTTTTCAGCCAAGCAGCAATAACATGGAATTTCACCTACGCTACCCCGAATCCCCCAGACAGCAGTGTTTCTCATGCTTTATTTACTGGAACACTAACAATTGAAGAACACACAAATCCCTTCGTCATTCGATATTTAGACAAACAAACTGGCAGCTAAAATATAGATGTGTGCAAGCGTTCATAGCAATGCACTGTGGCATGGGACCAGCCATGTCGCTAATTATTGTACAATGTGCTACGTACTATATACAAACTTTCTTACAGACTCGCATCACATGGCTGATGATTGCATAACTCCATAATGAAGTGCTGCTTTCCCAACAGCTGTCAGACTGTGGCAATGGTTTTATGGAGATGCAATCCAGATTGTTTTGAATGGAAAAGCAGTGTGACCTTGGTTTCCTGTTCAGCACTCAGGTATAGGAAGCAATTGTTGCTTGTTAAACCAAAAATAACTTGTGTTTAGGCCAGATTGTTACAAACCCATTTAGCTTTAGATGTACGTCTATGTTCTGTTACTTCAACATCTTTGAAAATCATCAGGTTTTACTCTGATTAGAGCAATTTAGATGAAAGTAAATAACGGAGCCATAAGCCGTTTGTACTGAAACTATCGTTACCCAATCAGGGTACAGATGCAGATAAAAACTTGGATCTTTAACAAAATAAATGCTGCAGAATCAGCTTTATGAGGTCAAAGCAAATACTGCAGACCATAATAAAAGTCAAAAGAAGTGAGTATCAGACAAATGTGTTCTTTTTGGCTTTTAGACGCAGACATATGTATATAATTTGTAAAGGTATGTCTGCTTGGATGCAGTCTAAACCTGGACTTTTTTAGAGACCAACATTATATTATGTCCAGTCTAATGAAAAAAATGAAAATATTATATATTTATATATACAGTGGCTTGCAAAAGTGTGCACCCCCTTGGCATTTTTTGTGTTTTGTTGCCTCACAACCTGGAATTAACATGGATTGTTTGAGGATTTGCATAATTTAATTTACAGAACATGCCCACAACTTTGAAGATGTTTTTTTTTTTATTGTGAAGCAAACAACAAATAGGACAAAATAACAGAAAAAGTAAATGTGCATAACTATTCACCCCCCCTAAAGTCAATACTTTGTAGAGCCACCTTTTGCGGCTATCACAGTTCCAAGTCGCTTTGGATAAGTCTCTATGAGCTTGCCACATCTTACCACTGGGATTTTTGCCCATTCCTCCTTGCAAAACTGCTCCAGCTCCTTCAAGTTGGATGGTTTGCGCTTGTGAACAGCAATCTTTAAGTCTGACCACAGATTTTCTATTGGATTGAGGTCTGTGCTTTGACTAGGCCATTCCAACACATTTACATGTTTTCCCTTAAACCACTCAAGTGTTGCTTTAGCAATGTGTTTGGGGTCATTGTCCTGCTGGAAGGTGAACCTCCATACTAGCCTCAAATCACACATAGAGTGCTACAGGTTTTGCTCAAGAATGTATTTTTCCAAATGTATCCACTATTTATTTACCTTGCTGCTCAAAAACCCCTCTGGGGGAATTTTCCCATAACATATTACCCGGGGTGTGCAGCACCATTACCTCTCCTTATATGTGTTTTTCCCATGCTATAGTTTTATGTATATATTTTTCTAATTTTACTTCACCAACTTAGACTATTGTGTTCTGATCCATCACATATAATTCAGATTAAAAAAAAACATTGAACTAAAGGCTGTAAAAAGCCAAGGGGGGGGGGGGGGGGGGAGTGAATACTTTTGCAAGGCACTGTAGTATGTTTAAAATAAATAAATAAAAAAATAAATAAATAAATAAATAAATAAAAAAAAAAAAAAAAAAAAAAAAATATATATATATATATATATATATATATATATATATATATATATATATATATATATATATATATATATATATATATATATATGTATATATATATATATATATATATATATATATATATATGTATATATATATATATATATATATATATATATATATATGTATATATGTATATGTATATATATATATATATATATATATGTATATGTATGTATATGTATATATATATATATATATATATATGTATATATATGTATATGTATGTGTATATATATATGTATATGTATATATATATATATATATATATATATATATATATATATATATATATATATATATATATATATATATATATATATATATATATATATATATATATATATACAGTATCTGTACACCCCTCACATTTTTGTAAATATTTTATTATATCTTTTCATGTGACAACACTGAAGAAATTACACTTTGCTACAATGTAAAGTAGTGAGTGTACAACTTGTATAACATTGTAAATTTGCTGTCCCCTCAAAATAACTCAACACACAGCCATTAATGTCTAAACCGCTGGCAACAAAAGTGAGTACACCCCTAAGTGAAAATGTCAGGGCCCAATTAGCCTTTTTTTGCTGCCCGATGTCATGTGACTCGTCAGTGTTACAAGGTCTCAGGTGTGAATGGGGAGCAGGTGTGTTAAATTAGGTGTTATCGCTCTCACTCTCTCGTACTGGTCACTGGAAGTTCAACATGGCACCTCATGGCAAAGAACTCTCTGAGGATCGGAAAAAAAGAATTGTTGCTCTACATAAAGATGGCCTAGGCTATAAGAAGGTCACCAAGACTCTGAAACTGGGCTGGAGCATGGTTGCCAAGATCATACAGCGGTTAGGAGCATGGTGGCCAAGACCATACAGAGGTTAGGACAGGTTCCACTCAGAACAGGCCTCACCATGGTTGACCAAAGAAGTTGAGTGCACATGCTCAGCATCATATCCAGAGGTTGTCTTTGGGAAATAAATGTATAAGTGCTGCCAGCATTGCTGCAGAGGTTGAATGGGTGGGGGGTCAGCCTGTCAGACCATACGCCGCACACTGCATTGAATTGGTCTACATGGCTGTCGTCCTAGAAGGAAGCCTCTTCTAAAGATGATGCACAAGAAAGCCTGCAAATAGTTTGATGAAGACAAGCAGACTAAGGACATGGATTACTGGAACCATGTCCTGTGGTCTGATGAGACCAGGATAAAATTATTTGGTTCAGATGGTGTCAATTGTGTGTGGCGGCAACCAGGTGAGGAGTACAAAGACAAGTGTGTCTTGCCTACAGTCAAGCATGGTGGTTGGAGTGTCATGGTCTGGGGCTGCATGAGTGCTGCCAGCACTGGGGAGCTACAGTGCATTGAGGGAACCATGAATGCCAACATGTACTGTGTCATACTGAAGCTGAGCATGATCCCTCTCTTCAGAGACTGGGCCACAGGGCAGTATTCCAACATGATAGCGACCCTAAACGCACCTCCAAGATGACCACTGCCTTGCTAAAGAAGCTGAGGGTAAAGGTGATGGACTGACCAAGCATGTCTCCAGAACTAAACCCTATTGAGAACCTGTGGGGCATCCTCAAATGGAAGGTGGAGGAGCGCAAGGTCTCTTACATCTACCAGCTCCGTGATGTCATCATGGAGGAGTGGAAGAGGACTCCAGTGGCAACCTGTGAAGCTCTGGTGAACTCCGTGCCCAAGAGGGCTAAGGCAGTGCTGGAAAATAGTGGTGGCCACACAAAATATTGACACTTTGGGCCCAATTTGGACATTTTCACTTAGGGGTGTACTCACGTTTGTTGCCAGCGGTTTAGACATTAATGGCTGTGTGTTGAGTTATTTTGAGGGGACAGCAAATTTACACTGTTATACAAGCTGTGCACTCACTACTTTACGTTGTAGCAATGTATAGGATAAAATATTTACAAAAATGTGAGGGGTGTACTCACTTTTGTGAGATACTGTATATATATATATATATATATATATATATATATATATATATATATATATATACTGTATATGTAACATGGAGATGAAGAGATAACAGATTTTCAGCCTCCTGAATATTTGCAAGCAAAGAATCATACAGTATAAGAATCCAGGCTTTCTTGATTCATGAATTGTTGTCAGGAGCCTGTGCGCTCCTTCTCCATCATAGCTGCTGGTCCTAGCATCCTGGTTTTAAATGTGGCATTCTCCTTGTCTGTCTGTTCACCTGCAAGGTAATCGTTGTGGCCAGACTCTGGGTGGAGACCAAACCTGATTTAAGCCAGCCAAGCCTGCAGTCTCATGCTTGTGTGTAATACCTGATCAAGCTGCCTCTTTGTCTACCCTGCTCTGCTAGATTGGATTACCTCGTTGACGACCTCGGATTGGATATAGACTATTCTCTGAACTCTGCCTGGCTTTGACTTTGTATTTTGACCCTGACTATTCTGAACCTTGCCTTTCTGCCAACTGCAAGTAACTGTTCACTTTGCTCAGTTCACTCCTGCCTTGGCATGGTAGCCAGGCATTAAAGCATTGTGTATAAGTCCTGGGGGCAACCAAGTACCGGTAGGCCTGCTTGCCTTATTGGAAAGGGGGCTGCTATAGGTGAAGGACACAGAAGTCTTCGAGACAGCACATCTCCAAATGACATAATTCCCACAAAACTCCTGAAAGAGTGTTCCGACATTCTGGCCCCTACTATAACACACCTCATAAATCAGTCATTCAAAGAGGGGATTGTGCCAACCACTCTCAAGCAAGGTATCATCAAACCCCTACTAAAGAAACCCAATCTCGACCCTAAGGACCCCAACTACCGCAGACCAATAACAAGCCTCAACACCATTTCAAGATTATGGAGAAAGCGGTAGTACAACAGCTACAGCGCCACCTGGACGCACACCAACTCCTGGATCCTCTGCAATCAGGCTTTCGCCCAGGGCATGGCACAGAAACAGCACTTCTCAAAATATGGGATGATGCCCTCGAAGCAGCAGATGACGGAGAATCATGTCTCCTGGTACTATTAGACCTCAGTGCAGCATTTGACACAGTGGACCATAACACTCTACTCGCCTGCCTCACAGAAGTAGCAGGAGTCACAGACTCTGGTCTAAAATGGTTTGCATCCTTCTTAGAGAATCGCTCTCAGATAGTGAAACTTGGAGCATTCACCTCTGAAACCCGCACAATCTCCTGTGGAGTCCCACAGGGTTCACCCTTATCACCAGTCCTATTCAACATCTACATCCGCCCACTCCTCAAAATCATCAGAAAATCTGACCTCTCCTTCCACTCATATGCTGATGACACCCAACTGTACCTTCGCATCACCGGACAAAAAGACCACCATCAACAACTAGAAAAATGCCTCACTATGATAGATGACTGGATGACCATTAGCTCCCTCAAACTCAACAGTTCAAAAACAGAGCTTCTTCTCCTACACGCTAACCAAAATGCCAAAAACAAGACTCTGTGGACACCTCCCACCATCTTAGGACAGACCATCTCTCCGAGCACCAAAGTCAAGAGTCTCGGAGTTATCTTTGACTCAGAAATGACAATGGATGCACAAATAGGATCGGTAGTCAGTGGATCCCACCATCTCCTCCGCCTGTTACGTAGACTTATCCCCTTCATCCCAGAGGAGGACAAAGCAGCAGTAGTTGGAACAATCATCAATTCCCGACTCGAATACGCTAACTCGCTCTATATAGGATTACCCCAATATCAGCTTGCACGCTAACAACTCATCCAAAGTATGGCGGCAAGACTGTTAACAGGAAAAAAACCCTGGGAGTCAATCTCCCCATCCCTGAGGAGCCTACACTGGCTAACCGTAAAGAATCGGATCACATTCAAGACCCTCTGCCTCACAAATGCATACAAGGAAACGCGCCTCAATACCTTTGAGAGAAAATAAAACACTACACACCCAATCGCAATCTTCGATCATCTAACCAAAACCTCCTTCTCATTCCCAAATACCGCTACAAAGCAAAGGGAGAACGAAGGTTCGCAGTCCAAGGACCTCGACTGTGGAACGCACTTCCGCCCCACATCCGCATGGAAGAAAACCATCTGGCTTTCAGGAAAAAAACTCAAGACCTTCCTCTTCTAGAAGCTGACAACACCAACGCATTAGCGCCTTGAGGCGATTCAGTTCGCATTTGCAGCGCTCTATAAATTTTTCATTCATTCATTCAGAAGCCAGCTATAGTGTCTGACCACCTGCGTTAGGGGTAAGCGTGACAATTGTATTGTTCTCTGGAGACTAAACAAATACTTTTATATTCAGGCAAATCAGAATAGTCACAATTTGTTGTTTCATCTAATGTGCAAACAGATTCACTGATGCCCACATTTCAGGCCATTAATTTTTTTTTCCTTTTCAGTAAGGGCTCATTTACAGCAGCTACATAGGCTGTCCAATTAGGTCCCAACTCCCAATGTAAAGACAAGGCAAAAAGCCTATTGCTTTAATTCATGTCGATGCAGTACACAAAAAAAAAAAGAAAACACATTCCACCCAAAGACTCACAGAAAAAAGAGGGGAAACCTCAGAATGAGTAAGTTCTGGAAGGAGTGAAATGCGTTAGCGCCTCTGTGAACCTGGAACAGGTTGCATATTGGAGAAGCAAAAAACTTGAATAAAGCCAGCATCCTGAGTCGGAGGATTAGGTGGAAGGTGTGCCTGCAGCAGAATGCTATTTTTTGCATCGCAAAAAAAAAATTAGGACATTTCCCAATTTATCACAACATTCTACTCTGCATAGAGTTAAATAAAAAAAAAAAAAACAGGTGCTGCAATGGGTTTACCATTGTGTGCATAATGCTCACCAGCGTGCGTTTTATATGCAGCTTGACGCATGTCCACTGGTGTGAACAAGCCCTTATACTGAGGATTTAGAGTATGCTAACAATAGCTCACAAGAAACAATTTTGTAGCAAGAAGGGTTTAACAGTTTGATGGTTCAAATGGTGCGGGTACATGTTTTCATACATTAAGATATTTTATTTTATTTTATTTTATTTATTTCAGGTACTTATATAGCGCCGTCAATTTACGCAGCGCTTTACATATACATTGTACATTCACATCAGTCCCTACCCTCAAGGAGCTTACAATCTAAGGTGCCTAACTCACATTTATACATACTAGGGACAATTTGGACAGGATCCAATTAACCTACCAGCATGTCTTTAGAGATATGCAACCATTCCTTTCAAAATGATAGGACTTCCTTCTAGTATACTGTATGTAAACCCTAAGAATGAACTTTATATATTTGCTTCCTTTTGGTCTGTTAAAAAAATGCTTTTTTTAATTTGCCTTGACATGCACTGTACTGCAACGCATTGAATGATTGGGCCTAATACTTTAAAAAAAAAAAAAAAAATCACCTTTCACATTACAATCAAGCTCTAAATGAAGAATGCGTTTTGAGAACAATATGCAAAGAATAGGTATATTTGCAAAATTCACTCTCTATTTTTCAAATGCACCTTTCCCTGCAAATAAGGGCAGCTGCACAATAAAGCAACCAAGGGTTTAATGTCATTCCTGCTGAGAGTAGCGGAATACAATAAATGAGAATGTAAATGCTTGTCTCTTGGGACAGAATGGTAAGAGTATGGCAGTATCCCCAATTGCACTATATTAAGTTACTTTGCTCTGTGCACGTGTCCTCCTGTCAACTTCATTATTGTGCTCAAGCAAGCAAAATTAATAACCATACATTTTGTGAGATAATTTCTCGTCATTAAAGATCATTGAGTCAGTGCTTAGCTGGTTGCATTACAAGCTCAGCCTGTAGCATATGCATTTCACTGGTGTCCTGATTTACAGTTCATGGCTGGTCTTGTAACAGTATCCACTGAAGCTTAGAAGCAGTCATTCCTGACCAGAGCATTAGATTTAACTAGTGTGCCATGATGCCAGACTGAAGATGTTCCAGTAGTATACACATGTATTATGTGAAGAATTGTAACATATTGTAAGCATTCATTGTATTCTGAATACAGTGACATGAAACATACTGCATTTTATTATATTTATGCTCTGTCCTGAATGGCTACAGATGCTATTTTAATTTTTACTAAATTGGTTATTAACATGAACAGAAATACAAAGTATAGCTTCCATGACACTCGGTAATATTCACAACAACTGTTTGATAAAGGACCACGCAAAAAATGTCCTGTATCTTGATAATGGTATGCAGTTAATTTGTAACTATTTGTAACCATAGTATTCAGTACAATACCTATTTTCTGTTACATGCCTTTATTAACCACTTGACGACAAGGCTTATTCTGGCACTTTTTGTTTACAGGTTTAATTTCATAGTTTTTGCTAGAAAATTACTTAAAATCCCCAAACATTATACTTTTTTTTTTTTTTTAAAGCAGAGACCATAGGGAATAAAATGGCGATTGTTGCAATTTTTTATATCACACAATATTTGCACAGCAGTTTTGCAAACACAATTTTTGGGGGAAAAAATACACTTTAACCACTTGCCTACTGAACACTTTCATCCCCTTCCTGCCCAGGCCAATTTTCAGCTTTCAGCGCTCTCTCACATCGAATGAAAATTGCACGTCACACAACACTGTACCCGAATGAAAATGTTATAATTTTTTCACACAAATAGAGCTTTCTTTTGGTGGTATTTAATCACTGCTGGGTTTCTTATTTTTTACAAAAAAAGAAAAAAAGAAAAAAAAGTTTTTCTTAGTCTCTGTCAATAAATTTTGAAACTAAGTAATTTTTCTCCTTTACTGATGTGCGCTAATGAGACTGCACTTATGGACACTGATGCGGTGGCACTGAAGGGCACTGATTAGGTGGCACTGATGAGGAGGCACTAAAATGCAGCACTGGTGGGCACTGATAGGTGGCACTGATGAGCACTGATATGTGGCACTGGTGGGCACTGATAGGCGTCACAGATAGGTGGCACTGATGGGGGCAGATGGGTGGCACTGATGGGCGGCACTGATGGGCAGCATTGATGAGCAGGCACTGATGGGCACTGAAAGGCAACACTGACTGGCATCACTAATGGGCACTGATTGGGGTCACTGATGGGCACTGATTGGTGTCAATGATGGGCACTAATTGGTGTCACTGATGGGTACTGATTGATGTCACTGATGGGCACTGCTGGGGCTTTACTGTAAACAGAGCATTGATGATCAGTGCCCTGATTACCTGTGCTGGTCTCCCCTGTGAGGAGATGCCGCTGATCGGCTCTCCTTGCCACACACACTGTCAGTGTGAGCCAAGGAGAGCCGATAAACGGCACCTCCGCATTTACATTGGACACAGCCGATCACATGGGTAAAGAGCCGTGTCATCGGCTCTTTACGGAGATCAGGGTCGTACCGTGTCCTAGGAACATGGCGAGGCCAGGCGGGCATGCGAGAATGGCGTTGTTGTCCCAGAACGAGAGCTGTGCCGCTCCAGGTGGGAAGTGGTTAATGAATTAAAACAAAACACAATATTTACCCCATTTTGTTTGTTTAATGTGAAAGATGATGTTATCCTGAGTAAATAGATACCTAACATATCACATTTTAAAATTGCGCACGTTCGTGGAATGGCTACAAACCACGATGCTTAAAAATCTCCAAAGGCAACGCTTTAAACGCCTTTACAAGTTACCTGTTTAGAGTTACAGAGGAAGTCTAGCACTAGAATTATTGCTCTCGCTCTAACGTTTGCGGTGATATCCCACATGTGTGGTGTGAATACCGTTTATATATGCGTTTGCTACCTAAGTGTGCGCTTCTGAGCGAGAGCTTGGAGGGATGGGGGCACTTTAAAAAAAAAAAACTTATTTATTTTACTTCTTATTTTTTATTTTTATACTGTCTCTTTAATATAATTTTTTATCACGTTTATTCCTATTACAAGGAATGTAAACTTCCTTTGTAATAGAAATAAGGATGCAGGTCCTCTTTATAGAGAGATCTGGGGTCAAAAAGACCCCAAATCTATTCTTTAAAAGCAAAAGATCAACAAAAAAAAATATTTTTTCTTTAATCTTTTGCTTTAAAAAAAAAAAAATTACTTCTAGCCTGGGTCGGATGTGAGGTCATGATGTTGCTCCGGTCCTCCAAGGCCATAGAGGCAATCAAGAGTATCTACTCTTTTGATCGCCTAAGCAGGGGGCCGCACTGTAGGATTGTTTCTCAGGCGAACCGGTGGAAACGGGAAGCCTGAGAAACATTGGCGAGCAGCAGGGGGGGGGGCTCTCCAGCAAAAGTGACAGAGGCAAAAGTTGTTATGGACTATAATACTGCAAAGGTACAAAGTGTAGCATCCATGATGCTCGGTAATATTCACAACAGCTTTGAGTGTATAATAAAGGACCACTAAGGCAAAAAAATAAAAAATATTGTATTCTGATAATGGTGTGCAACTAATTTGTATTGTTAGTATTCAGCACAATAATTATTTTATGTGAATTGCCTTTATTAACATTTTCCATTACATTTGCATGCAAGCCAAGCTGTCAAGCAAAAGTGACAGAGACGAGAGTTTCCACAGACTATAATACTGCCTGGGGTGCTTACTGTATTTTACTTTTTATTCACATTGTTTAAATCTATAAAAAAAAAATTGTTCTTGCAACCGCTTAAAGTGAGTTCCACCCACATTTTTTTTTTTTTTAAAAAGGCACCCGTTCGGCTGTTATAAATCCCATTTTATAAATGATGATGTCAGTAAAACAGCCGCTGTATTTCCCTTTAAAAAAAAAATAAAACTAACCTTTTGCTTTTGCTCTTTCCTTTGCTGAGAGTTTCCATCTTGCTTCTGGGCATGCAAAGCCCACTAGGTCTCTTTTCCAGGATAAGGTGCATTACACAGTGAAGGGAGTGTCTCTGGTTGTCATGGTAATGCTGTAATTCTGTTCTATCAGAAAGCCTTTACCCATCAGAATATGCAGCCGAAGTGACGTTGCTTTGCGGCCATCTTGGTACACCCGCACTTGTCCACAGTAAGCCTAGAGTTAGATGCAAGCAGACATCTTTATACACCCATTGGAGTCTTGCTTTTAAAATTAAACATCAAAGCAGTCAGACGGACTTCTAAATACAGTATTTCACTATATAAGCAGAGTTTACTTTTAAAGATAACTGTGAAAAGCAAGTCTTCGGAGGGTGTATAAAGATGTTCGCTTGCTGATGCCAACATCTAACTCTAGGCTTACTGCGGACGAATACGGTTGTACCAAGATGGCCTTGACGCAACATCACTTCTGTTGAATATAGCGGCGATGCCCACTGACACCTGGGAATCATGACACACATCTCCAAGGAGCCAGTGCGTCGCAGGAGGTGTAAATAGCCACGGGTGGGAGAAACAGGAAGCTATAATTAAAGCCATCGAAACAAGGTAAAGGAAGAAAAAAAATGCCCAATGCTGTTTTTTTTGTCAATTCTGAAGCTGATAGTGTTCAGATGAAAAAGTGGGTGGAACTCCGGTTTAAAGCTAAACTCCAGCTTTTGCTACACTTGGCCCAAACAAACTATGTAAAGTGTAGCAAAAGCTGGAGTTCAGCTTTAAGCACCCATGGCAGCCAAAATCCTGATTATTTTTTGGGATAGTGGTCCCTCTATATATCATCAGTCATGGTGCCCCATAATGAATGAATAGAGGGAGTAGTAATAGTGATAAAATCGTAGTGGTCGTAATACCCAGCTAAGAGACAAATCCTTTGGTTTTTGAACCATAGTATTATAGCAGTGCTTACTGTCAAATAAAAAAGATTGAGAATTGATGGCCAACGCTTTTTGATGGTTTTACAAAAGTAGTGATTCAAGTTTCAGTGATTGCTTATTATAAGCACCAAAATGTGTTGGCTGTAGGGATGGTCCCGATGTTCGAGTCGAACATATAGATATATATACTCTGCATTCTGTAGACTATATACAGTGCAGGCAGTCTAATATATATATATATATATATATATATATATATATATATATATATATATATATATATATATAGATAGATAGATATATATATCTATCTATATCTATATATATAGATATATATATCTATATATCTATATATATATACAGTGCAGTCAGTTTACAGTATATAATACAGTGTACAGTGGTTAAGGGGAACCCTATGACAGAATTAAGAAAAAAAAAACGGCATGGGTCCCCCCCTCCCCAGTCCATACCAGGCCCTTTCGGTCTGGTATTGATTTTAAGGGGAACTCCATACCAAAATGTAAAAAAAAACCAGTGTGGGGTCCCACCCAAAATCCGTACCAGGCCCTTTGGGTATGGCATAGATTTTAAGGGGAACTCCACGCCAAAATAAAAAAAAAGGCGTGGGGTCCCCCCAAAATCCATACCAGACCCTTATCCGAGCAAGCAGCCTGGCAGGCCAGGATAGGGGGGGACGAGCGAGCGCCCCCCTCCTGAACCATACCAGGCCGCTTGCCCTCAACTTGGGGAGGGTGCTTTGGGGTCCCCCCAAAGCACTTTGTCTCATGTTGATGGGGACAAGGGCCTCGTCTCTTCAACCCTGGCCCAGTGGTTGTGGGGGGTCTGCGGGTGGGGGGCTTATCGGAATCTGGAAGCCCCCTTTAACAAGGAGGCTTCCAGATCCCTCCCCCCTATGTGAATGGGCATTGGACAGGGACGTGCGGTGAGGTCAGTGGCTGGTGAGGCACTGGCTAGTATGAGAGCCAGATACACACAGGTTACATACACCACGAACGTTAGAGCGAGAACAATAATTCTAGCACTAGAACTCCTCAGTAACTGTAAACATGTAACCTGTAAAAAAATTTAAAGCGTCGCCTATGGAGGTTTTTAAGTATTGAAGTTTGGCGCCAATCCACAAGTGTGCGCAATTTTAAAGTGTGACATTATCTATTTACTTGGTGTAACATCATCTTTCATAGTATACAAAAAAATAGGGCTAACTTTAGTGTTTTTTTTAACTTTTTTTTTATTCATAAAACAGTTTATTTCCAAAAAAAATGCACTTGAAAAATTGCTGCGCAAATACTGTGTATCATAAAGAGTTGTATTGACCACCATTTTATTCCCTAGGCCTAGGTCGTCTGCTAAAACAATATATATATAATGTTTGGGGTTTCTGAGTAATTTTCTAGTAAAAAAAATATGATTTTTACATGCAGAAGAGAAGTGTCAGAATTGGCCTGGGTGGCAAGGGGTTAATTACCATAAGTAATATACAAATAATTATTATATATTATTTTTAAGGTAATTTACTAGATTTTCAAAAACTGTACTCAAGCAGGTGGGTTAACGGACAAATTACTGAAGTTTGGAGTTATAACTTCAAACCAGCAATTTCACAGTAAATAGATAAATAATAAATTATTATTGTATAACATATAGCATAATAATTAATGATTTAGCTTGTACCTTTTCAGCAGCAGCAGATTCTCATTCTCCCTCTTAACTGCATGAGAAAAACATGGGATTGTGGGTAAATCTTATATATAAACACATAACACATACATAAACACATAAACACATTTTTTTCCCTTCTAGTTAAGAGGGTTGGGCTGGAAGGGAGTATTTGTCTTTTAGACACATGCCCCCCTTCTATGACACTGCAGTGAGAAGCCATCCTCCACTGCAGCATTTTTATTGGACAGCTTGGGCCAATGGTACTTTACCATTGGTTGAAGAATCAAAGCTGTCCATTGAGCTCAGTGCCTCTGACAAGAGGTAAAGAGAGGCACTGTGATCTCATCCTCTCAGTCTGCTGCAAACAGAGCGGGTCAGCTTGTATTTAAACTGGCTGCTCTATATTTAGCTTCTGACAGGTTACTCAATAAGCCCCATATCTCCCGAACCATAGATGATAGGAGTCCTAAATGTTGACCAGTGGTTGGGTAGGACTTCAGCTATGACCCTTAAAGTCGATTTTTTTTTTTTTTTGCTCACGGCTCCCCTGACTGCACGTCCCTTGTATGAGGTACATTGTACCCCTACCCATTCACCAAAAAAGTGTCAAAAAGTAAAAACCACAAAAGACAGTTTTTGTCAATTCCTTTATTAAAAAAGAAAAAAAAAAGTGTCCTGCAATGTCCATCCATCTTCAATCACGCCTCCCGACAGACCCGAAAAATAGGGAAAAAAGAGGTCTGCCTCGATGGGAGGCGTCCCGCCGACTGCTGTCTCTTGGCTATGACAGCTGTTATATAGGCAAGGGCTGGGCCACCCAGTGACGTAACTGATTGACCCTTCTGACATCATGTGCCGTCAAAGGGGGGCGGGGTCATCCATTTTTTTTCTTGTTTTCGGATTTCAATAGATAGATTGTAGTGGTGGAAGGTCTCCTGCCTTGCATGCCTGCTCCATTGGAAGGATGTGAGTCCAGAGGTCCCGATATTCTATGCCTGCTGCATGGGCAGGGTATAGCTGCTGGGAGGTGCAGTTCATGCTTCTCAGGCCCCTTGTCTGGTGGAGGAAGCTGAAACTGAAGAAGAATCCTGCTTAGTCAAATGCTTGTCTAGACTTGAAAATCCACAACTGACCTTTGAGAGGAGCCAAAGACACATAAAGGTTGCTATCCATCTGGCCCACTGAATCTGTGGAGGGAATTGTTACTGACCTTTTTTTTGGTATTCTGAACAATCTCCAGTAGGAAGACTAGAAGAGCCAATAACAATCCAGCAGCTCCTTAAGGGGCCATTGCTACAATTGTCTCCATCTTTACTGTTTCAAAAGTAAGCACACAAAGGGTTGAGTTTAGCTTGCAAAACTCTATCACAAATAAAAAATATCCTAAATTACAAGATTCAAGGGTGCACAGTTCTTATATCTTTCATAAGGCATGCTATATACATATCAATCTTTGTAAGGTGTTTATGCTTAAAACTTCTGCATTTCCTAAATAAAAATCTTCCAATGTGACTAACTTTGCTGCTGGTAAATCTTCACCAAGGCGGAAACTGTCAATTTTACTCATAGATCTGCTTAGGACAAATTTGATTAAAAAAAGCTCTACCTTTTTTAATTTAGAGGGGAGACATTTGGGAAGGGTAATTATATTTAACCACTTCAATACAGGGCATTTTCACCCCTTTCCTGCCCAGGCCAATTTTCAGTTTTCAGCGCTGTAACATTTTGTAACAATTGCGCGGTCATGCAACACTGTACCCAAATTACATTTTTATCATTTTTTCCCCCACAAATAGAGCTTTCTTTTAGTGGTATTTGATCACCTCTGCAGTTTATTTTTTGTGCTATAAACAAAAGAAGAGCAACAAGTTTGAAAAAAAAAAAACACACTATTTTTTACTTTTTGCTATAATAAATATCCCAAATGAAAAAAAAAAAACATTTTTTTCCTGAGTTTAGGCCAATATGTATTCTTTTACATATTTTTGGTAAAAAATAGCAATAAGCGTATATTGATTGGTTTGCGCAAAAGTTATAGCGCCTACAAAATAGGGGATAGATTTATGGCATTTTTATTACAACTATTTTTTTTTACTAGTAATGGCGGCGATCTGCGATCTTTATCGTGACTGTGACATTGCAGCGGACAGATCGGACACTTTTGACACTATTTTGGGACCATTGACATTTATACAGCAATTAGTGCTATAAATATGCATTGATTACTGTATAACTGTCACTGGCAGGGAAGGAGTTAACACTAGGGGACGATCAAGGCATTAAATGTGTTACCTAGGGAGTGACTCTAACTGTGGGGGGATGGGGCTGACTAGGGGAGGAGACCGATCGGTGTTCCTATATACTAGGAACACACGATCTGTCTCCTCTCCCCTGACAGGACGTGTATCTGTGTGTTTACACACACAGATCCACATTCCTGCTCTGTAACGAGCAATTGTAAGTGCCCGGAGGACAACGCGGCCGCTGGGCACGCGCATCGGCTCCTCGGTGACGCAGTGGGTGTGCACGCGCCCCCTATACCACCGAGGATGTCATATGACGCCCGCCCAGGATGGGAGATCCCATCTGTGGACATCATATGACAATGGGCGGGTAGGGAAGTGGCTAAAGTGGTTGTGAAAATTTGCTTAAAAAAAATTAAAATAAAAAACAAACACTATTATATTTACCTGCTTTGTGCAAAGGTATTGCACAGAGCGGCTACTTAACGCCTTTTCTGTGGTCCCCCACTGGCTCCCTCCACTCTTCTACCAGTGCCCCCTCAGCAAACTGTGTCCATAGACACACACACACAGTGTGCGCTCCGCCCCTGCTGCTGCTCCCTCCTCACTGGATGTGACAGCAGCAGGAGCTAATAGTTCCCACTTCTCTCATTGAGTCCTGTGAGGAGAGGTAGAGAAAGCAGTGCTACTGCAGACTGGCACAGTGCTGGATCGAGATAGGGCTCAGGTATTTGTTAGAAAGAAACAAGTAGTAGGACATTTTTTACCTTAATGCAGGGAATGCATTGGAGGAAAAATGTCTTTACTTTAGAACCACTTTAATTTAGTTTATGTTTGTGTATTTATTTGCGTACTGTCACTTTTCTTTTCACTTTCTGTGTTGTCCTTCTGTAAAAAAAAGTGAAATATTGAGGATAATGGGGATCCATTTTTTGGCTCCAGAAGAGGATAGTTGAAAGCAGCTACCTTAAATTGTAGGATCATTTTAAAGCCTATTGCACCCTTATTACAATCAAAAATCAACACAATATTTTTTGAGTTTTTTTTTTTTTTTTATGCACATTTTTTTGACACAAAGAGATTTTTTAAGGTGCATGCACATTGTTCCCTAATATTTGTTTCTCCGACCTTGCTTTGTAGTAAAATATACTATTCAAGGTAACATGCTACATATGAAAATGTATTAAAGGGGTGTACATCTACTTTAAGAAATTAGTGAAAAAGTTAGGAAATTGGGGGATTCTTTAATCTTGAATCAACTAGCTACATAAGTCTTGCATGTAGCCTAAAACGTCCCATGAGTGGTGTGGATTGGTGGTGTTTTGATATCTTTAGAGTGGCTAAAAAAGGTCTAAAAAAAGAAAACAGTTTTCATTCAACAATTTATCAAAAGCACTTTGATTTTTCATGTACCATCAAAAAATATGTGGAAGGACTGAAACTTTATTACCAAAGTAGATTAGTGTCAACGGCTAACGTCACTATCAATCATCGTACTGAACAAAATGTGAAGACAGAAAACAATGCTGATAGCACATATAACACTGGTACCATGTGGGGCTAAATACACTAACTCATTCTGAATGACAAAGAATTGATCATCACCTGTATAAATCTGCCAAGCTCTAAATGGCAGATTTTTTTGCTAAAGTTTATGTTTAAGGGAAAAAACCCTTCAAATCTTCAAATGAAAAAGGTTGTCTTGCAGAGCAATATAGTATGTACACATTTTGCTCTGATGAACAAAAAATAAATCTGTATGAAGTGTAATAAATTTAACAAAATTTGAAAAAAAAACGTAATACTGTTGCTTGTCAGTACTGAATAAGATTTATATAATCTTATTAAATCTCATTTCAAGTTTGTACTACATTTAGTGTTGGTACAAAAACTTTAGTATGGTTTATTATAATTTTAGTTGACATTTACTTTATGGCCATCTTTATAGTCACAAACATTTGTTGGCTTGGCTTCAGATTCTGTGCTGGTGACACTTAACCAACCTTTGGGTTCATCTAGGTCTCATGTGAAATCAGTATTATTTAAACTGTTTCTTTTTTAGAACTTGCCTTCAGGTGGGCTGCAGTAGATTCTGTTTTGAGTTTGACTTGAGGACTACAGGACTTAATAATCAGATTCATATTTTCATGTTCTTAGCATAGTACAAGAGAACTAAATGGAGACTTCAGTTGGTTGCCATGGATCATTATCAATAGCTGATTTGATAAATAAGATAATGTGTCTACACTTTCTGAAAACTTTCTTATTTTTGGATGCCTGCATATTCAGCTTGGAACTTTTTAATTAATTTAATAATATTTATGTTTTTTTAATTTTACAAATTTGCATTGTGTTGTTTTCCCTGCCCATTTGTGCTAAAAGTATCAACCTAGGATAATAGATAAAAACCCCTGGTTTCAGAGTCTCTAGAGTATTGTATAAAGCTTTTATGCAGAGGGTTCCAAGGCAGAGATGGATGAACTAAAGTATATAAAAGAGTATGTTGCAGAAGAAACACATTTTTTCCTGGTTAGCTAGTAAGTGTGCTGAGAACGTTTTGTATTGTGCAAATAATTAAATTGCCCTTTACTTTTATTCACTGTATTTGTTTAAGTTTAAATACAAATTCTAAAACCTCTTATCCCTTCCACCCACTCCACTTTCACCAAAGCGCACATGCTTTTCTTTAAAACCTTTCCAAAATCCAGCATTTTTTTCCAAATTTTAATCCTCTGCTGACACTGGCCAATATTTTGATGCTGCCTAGTGTGATATCATCAGGAATGCCACCTCCCAACCCTCTCTACAGTGGGAGAAGGAGAGGCGGGTAAGCGTATAATGTATATAGTATATGTATATATATACGTACAAAGCCATCCACAATTTAGCCCCCAGCTATATCACTAGCCTAGTCTCTAAATACCAACCTACTCGTTCTCTTCGTTCCTCTCAAGACCTTCTGCTCTCTAGCTCCCTCATCACTTCCTCTCATGCTCGCCTCCAGGACTTTTCCAAAGCCTCTCCAATCCTATGGAATGCCCTACCCCAATCTGTCCGCTTATCTTCTACTCTTTTAGCTTTTAGACGATCCCTGAAAACCCTTCTCTTCAGAGAAGCATACCCTACCCACACCTAACAACTGTTTTTTAATTTACTCCATCAGCTCACCCCAGACAGTTATTACCTTTTGTTTCCACTTGACCCTCCCTTCTAGATTGTAAGCTCTAAAGAGCAGGGCCCTCTGATCCCTCCTGTATTGATTTGTATTGTAAGTGTACTATCTGCCCTCATGTTGTAAAGCACTGCGCAAACTGTTGACGCTATATAAATCCTGTATATTAATACGGTAATAATAATAATATAGGGCTGTGATGGTGAATATGGTAAGAGGCTTACAAACAAACAATCCTTTTCTTTTTTCTCAGATCTTAATAAGATCTTGGAGCCCAGTGGTTTAGTAAAGCTTTGGGTGGGATAAATCCTCCATCAATAGGTACACATCATACCTGTTCGCCAGGCTTCATTAATTATTCTTTATTGTGCACAGGCCTTTTTTATATGTGAGCTGCCGAGGTTCAAGGACTCTTTCTCTCTCACTCTCTCACCCACAGCAGATGAAAAGGCTGACTGCTGATTGAACAATAAAAAGGTACAAAAAGGTACATGTGCTGCCTGTTTAGTTTGGGGAACCCATTGCTAATAAGCAACTGGCATAAGTCTAGTTAGTGAAAATCAAATTATAGGGAATGGCGCTGTGTTAGAACTAAGAGTGTGGCTGTAAATTAAACAAATGCTCAAGTGTATGAAATAATTACTATTTAGAAGTGAAAAAATATTTTGGTATGATCCAAAACTTCCACAAATTTTTTTTTTTTTTTTTTATCCTTATTTTAGTGAAAACACCTTATTAAGTGATAAAGAAAATATGCTACTATATGTGCAAAAAATACCGCAAATATTAAAACCACACCATTATATAACATATATAAATCTTCACATTAATAAATATAAAGTGATAAGTGCCAGAAACAGTGGTTGTCAAACCATAGTGCATTAATGTGCAATAACCAATTGCAATAATAAATCATTAATAATGTGTCAAATCGCAACTATGTATCAAAGAAAAAAATCCCATATGCTGTTTGGTGCAAAAATGTTCATAACAGTAATATAATGGGCCGTGCAATCTTGCAAAAAGTTCTACTTTGATGGTAAAAAGCCGTGCTGTAATAACTGTTAGTCACCCCCCAATGTGGTTGTACTCACCGGAGCACTCCACCCCTGCAGGGGTACGAGCGTGTGATGTTGGTCCTGTCACTCCGGTCGTGTAGGTGCCAATTTCCTTCCACGCGTCCCGATCCTAAAGGCAGCTGCTTGCATACAAAGGAGGTGGGGACTTCCTGTCCCTTGATGTAGCGAAGGTCCCCACTGCGTATCCACTTGAGTATTAAAAATATTAAAAGAAAGGTTTCCACATAGCGTGATTCTGTTTTAAAATTGTGTTCCTTTATTTATATAAAACAGTCCAGTCAAAGTAGGCTGATATCACACTAGCGGATAAACAGTAAATATTCCCAGGTGGGAGAGAGAGCTCACAGGCTCGTATACTCTCCACACAATCCGGGGCCGCAGTGTCAGCGTGAACCGCCGCTTGCGTTCCACCGGTCGGACATTATTAATGATTTATTATTGCAATTGGTTATTGCACATTAATGCACTATGGTTTGACAACCACTGTTTCTGGCACTTGTCACTTTATATTTATTAATGTGAAGATTTATATATGTTATATAATGGTGTGGTTTTAATATTTGCGGTATTTTTTGCACATATAGTAGCATATTTTCTTTATCACTTAATATGGTGTTTTCACTAAAATAACGATAAAAAAAAATAAAAAAAAATTTGTGGAAGTTTTGGATCATACCAAAATATTTTTTCACTTCTAAATAGTAATTATTTCATACACTTGAGCATTTGTTTAATTTACAGCCACACTCTTAGTTCTAACACAGCGCCATTCCCTATAATTTGATTTTCATTTTTTGGGGGATCACTTAGGTGTCCCCTTCCCACATAGGGGGGCTGCAGGTGTAAATTAGTCTGTAAGCGCGGATCTGTTGATATATTTATAAGTCTAGTTAGTGTCTCAGACGAGCAGATGTTTTGTTAGTTTTATGCTATGAAGCTGCTGTACAAAGCCTGCATTGAACAGTGTTTGTTCTTGCTAAGTAAGAGTGCAAGAGAAACATGTTTGACAGTTCCTGGGAGTCCCGGTCTTGTGCATGATTTACCGCTGCCACCGACAGTTAATCATAACCCCAATACTATATACAGTATCTCACAACAGTGAGTACACCCCTGACATTTTTGTAAATATTGGCCAGCTCATCACCTTTACCCTCAGCTTCTTTAGCAAGGCAGTGGTCGCCTTGGAGGTGTGTTTGGGGTTGTTATCATGTTGAAATACTGCCCTGCAGCCCAGTCTCCGAAAGGAGGGGATCATGCTCTGCTTCAGTATGTTACAGTACATGTTGGCAATTATGGTTCCCTCAATGGACTGTAGCTCCCCAGTGCCAGCAGCACTCATGCAGCCCCAGACCATGACACTCCCACCACCATGCTTGACTGTAGGCAAGACACACTTGTCTTTGTACTCCTCACCTGGTTGCCACCACACACGCTTGACAACATCTGAACAAAATAAGTTTATCTTGGTCTCATCAGACCACAGGACATGGTTCCAGTAATCCATGTCTTTAGTCTGCTTGTCTGCAGCAAATTGTGTGTGGGCTTTCTTGTGCATCATCTTTAGAAGAGGCTTCCTTCTGGGACGGCAGCCATGCAGACCAAATTGATGCAGTGTGTGGCGTATGGTTTGAGCACTGACAGGCTGACCTCCCACCCCTTCAACCTCTGCAGCAATGCTAGCAGCACTCATATGTCTATTTCCCAAAGACAACCTCCGGATATGACGCTGAGCAGTGAACTCAACTTCTTTTGTCGACCATGGCAAGGCTTGTTCTGAGTGGAACCTGTCCTGTAAAACCACTGTATGGTCTTGGCCACTGTGCTGCAGCTCAGTTTCAGGGTCTGGGCAATCTTCTTATAGCCTAGGCCATCTTTATGTAGAGCAACAATTCTTTTTTCAGATTCTCAGAGAGTTCTTTGCCATGAGGTGCCATATTGAACTTCCAGTGGCCAGTATGAGAGAGTGAGAGCAAGTGTAACACCAAATTTAGCACACCTGCTCCCCATTCACACCTGAGACCTTGTAACACTAACAAATCACATGACACCGGGGAGGAAAAAGGGCTAATTGGACCCAATTTGGACACTTTTTAACTTAGGGGTGTACTCATGTTTGTTGCCAGCGGTTTAGACATTAATGACTGTGTGTTGAGTTATTTCGAGGGGACAGCAAATTTACACTGTTATACAAGCACTCACTACTTTACATTGTAGCAAAGTGTAATTTCTTCAGTGTTGTCACATGAAAAGATATAATAAAATATTTATAAAAATGTGAGGGGTGTACTCACTTTTGTGAGATAATATATATATAAAAATCCAAACAAGGGATGCCTGATTTTATGGATGTCGTTATGATGTCCTTTTGAAGATTTCAAAATAAATACGGTTTGTGCAGCAATCCCTTGTTTGGATTTTTTCTATGTCGAAGCCTGTAGGAGGGCTTGATTGCTAGGCACGACCATCCGAGACTGCAGTGCACCTCACCCTTTTGACTATATATATATATATATATATATAAAATATATATATATATATATATATATATATATATATATATATATATATATATATATATATATATGGACTGGAGGGTGGACAGCACCAGTGGAAAAAAACATATGTCTATGCACGCAGCCAGGTGTTGCCCCAAAGAACCCATAATACAAGGGGGTTACAGTAAGCATAACCTATAACTTCATCAAAAAATATTCCAACTGCAGCCATCCCTGCCCTTTCTAATTACTGCCCTGCACCATGCAGTAGAAATTATGACATGATCTAGAGCTCATTTAATCTCCAGATGTGTCTGTTTGCCCCATATTGACACTCTATGTCTATGTAAGGGATGTCAAAACCAGGTACCCCATAAAAAAGGATTATAGTTTTGTCATGGAGAAAGTAAAACTCATGGCATTTCTATTAAATCACCAGTAGATGGCAGCATAGAGTGAAAAGCCTGAATGACATAAAGCACATTCTAATGGGACCTTTACTAATAAGAAGGGGAACCAAAAGACTGACCTTTGTTTTTGGTGGGAACACAATAGCAGTGGCTACCCAGTCTATCAGTCTGAAGGTCATGTGTTTGTGTCATTGCAGGTAAGAGGGAACATATTTAAGGCTATAAACAGGGTGGAAGTGATTTAATTTACATCCATGTGATCAGTAAAGGCTGCTGTGTGATTAATTAACATATCAACATATGTACAATTGGTTATTATTTTCTATGAGAACATTATTCCGGTATATGTGAATGTTATTATTATAGATATAGATATGTATTATTTTGTATGAACACAATAGCAGTGGCTACCCAGTCTATCAGTCTGAAGGTCAGGTGTTTGTGTCATTGCAGAAACTTTTCAATAAAAACACTTCTGGTTTCACCCGGCCTGCTCCCTTCGCACACTGGAATTATTGACCATAATTTCAGCATATGTGCAACAAAATTGGCGCCCAACGTGGGGCCGGGTCAAGAAAACACAAAAGGGTCACAGAAGTGGAAAAGAGCGGTTAGACTGTCCGTAGCAAAGCTGAGAGGAGATTAACCGTTGCTGCACAGGATTCGTATACAGATGGATATAGAAAAGTTGCAAGATGAAATCAGTGGGCACCTGATTCACATGACAGTCAGTGATCTCATTGGGACTTGCCAGTTTATCAAGGCCTCTGAAGCAAGTATGGTGAAAGGAAAAACCCGGCACCACTACATGCGGATAGTCAATGAGGTGATAGATGAACTGATCAAGACCGAAAGTAAAGAGGCAGTGACACAATTTCTCCAAGCAACGAAGAGATTCATCTGTGAGCTAGAGAAGAAGAGGGAAAATACTGAAGCACCAAACATCAGTGAGAAAGACCCCCAGCCAGAACAGCAATTAACTGATTTGAAACAACAATATCACACTATGCAGGAGAAGTTCCAGGAAAACTCCAGAATGATCAAGGAACATATAAAAGAGCTTAGCATGAGTGGATTTGAATACCCTTTGGCCTTAGCTCTGCTCCAGCTGAATTTCCATGCAGTATGGAAACCTGTTTAATGGGGCTGAGGGATGAGATCTGTCTGCCGTACCTAGATGACAACCTGGTTCACAGCAGATCAGAACATGTCCGGTTGGTACTGCAATGGTATCAGCAACATGGAGTCAAGTTAACAGTGAGGAAGTGTGAACTCTTCCAAAACAAAATCAGATTCTTGGGCAAGATCGTGTCCAAATATGGCCATTCCATGGATCCATCAGACACTGCGCCGGTGCTGGCCTTGAAGAACAACCAGCCAAAGACTGTTGGAGAACTAAGGAAACTACTAGGATTCATTTCCTACTATCGCCGCTACGTCCAAAACTTTTCCAGAATTGCAAGACCCCTCTATGAATTACTGTCAGCGGACACAACACCTGCCACAACATCAGCAAAAACTAGCCAGTCCAGGAGGAAGAAGCCACCACCAAAGCTAAGGGGTCAACTACCTTCCCATCGGTCTATAGTCTGGACTGACCACCATCAGGTAGTGTTGAACTGGCTTATTGAGGTGTTAACTCATCCTCCAGTGATAAGTTATGCTGTCTACAGCAAATCCTTTGTTCTGCACTGTGATTCCTCGCGAGAAGGTCTAGGAGCTGTGTTGTACCAAGAGCAGGAGAAAAAGTTAAAGGTAATTGCTTATAGGTCTAGAACTCCAACACCTGCCGAGAAGAACTATCATATGCATTCGGGGAAACTAGAGTTCCTAGCGATGAAGTGGGCCATATGTGATAGGTTCCGAGACTACCTATACTACTGTCCATCCTTTGTATTTACTGACAATATCCCTCTAACTTATGTCCTCACTATGGCTAAACTAAACACAACAGGCCATCGATGGGTTGCAGAATTAGCTGACTTTAATTTCACCATCAAGCATCGTCCAGGAAAGAGAAATGCAGATGCGGATGTACTTTCACGTATGCCATTAAGTCCTGAACAATACATGCAACAGTGTTCGCAAGAAGTGGACCCCAAAATTATCGGGTGCATAAATCAAGCACTTCAAGTACGTCAGAAAGAAGAAATGCCTTGGATGTGTCCAATAACCATTGCCAATACAACGTCAAT
The DNA here is from genome assembly GCA_037952835.1 of Lithobates septentrionalis. NCBI lineage: Eukaryota > Metazoa > Chordata > Amphibia > Anura > Ranidae > Lithobates > Lithobates septentrionalis. The sequence goes on along the minus strand of JBBDGP010002267.1, from coordinate 719,292 downwards.
AGTAGATGGTACCCAAAAGAAGGTAGCTCAAATACCCAAAGGGACCATAAGGACAGCCCAAAGAGAAGTGAAAAGCCTGAATGACATAAAGCACATTCTAATAGGACCTTTACTAATAAGAAGCGGAACGAAAAGACTGACCTTTGTTTCTGGAGGGAACACAATAGCAGTGGCTACCCAGTCTATCAGTCTGAAGGTCATGTGTTTGTGTCATTGCAGGTACTTGATTTGATTGTAGCCGTATTAGTGCAATTGTGACAGAGAAAATTGAGCACTGCCCGTGATACTTTTTTTATTTGCACTAACATACAATTTTTGTATGTATGTTAGTGCAAATAAAAAAAGTATCACTGACAGTACTCAATTTTCTGGCCAAGGTTACAAAAAAATTCTGCTGCACTTAAGCACTTAAGGTTCCTAAAAGCACAGTGGCCTCCATAATCCTTAAATGTAAGATGTTTAGGACGACCAGAACCCTTCCTAGAGCTGATCGTTCGGCCAAACTGAGCTATCGGGGGAGAAGAGCCTTGGTGAGAGAGTTAAAGAAGAACCCAAAGATAACTGTGGCTGAGCTCCAGAGATGCAGTTGGGAGATGGGAGAAAGTTGTTGAAAGTCAACCATCACTGCAGCCCTCCACCAGTCGGGGCTTAATGGCAGAGTGGCCCGCATGGAGTTTGCTAAAAAAACACCTGAAGGACTCCAAGATGGTGAGAAATAAGATTCTCTGGTCTGATGAGACCAAGATAGAACTTTTTGGCCTTAATTCTAAGCGGTATGTGTGAAGAAAACCAGGCACTGCTCATCACCTGTCCAATACAGTCCCAACAGTGAAGCATGGTGGTGGCAGCATTATGCTGTGGGGGTGTTTTTCAGCTGCAGGGACAGGATGACTGGTTGCAATTGAGGGAAAGATGAATGCGGCCAAGTACAGGAATATCCTGGATGAAAACCTTCTCCAGAGTGCTCAGGACCTCAGACTGGGCCGAAGGTTTACCTTCCAACAAGACAATGACCCTTTAGCACACAGCTAAAATAACGAAGGAGTGGCTTCACAACAACTCCGTGACTGTTCTTGAATGGCCCAGCCAGAGCCCTGACTTAAACCCAATTGAGCATCTCTGGAGAGACCTAAAAATGGCTGTTCACCAACGTTTACCATCCATGAACACAATAGCAGTGGCTACCCAGTCTATCAGTCTGAAGGTCAGGTGTTTGTGTCATTGCAGAAACTTTTCAATAAAAACACTTCTGGTTTCACCCGGCCTGCTCCCTTCGCACACTGGAATTATTGACCATAATTTCAGCATATGTGCAACAAAATTGGCGCCCAACGTGGGGCCGGGTCAAGAAAACACAAAAGGGTCACAGAAGTGGAAAAGAGCGGTTAGACTGTCCGTAGCAAAGCTGAGAGGAGATTAACCGTTGCTGCACAGGATTCGTATACAGATGGATATAGAAAAGTTGCAAGATGAAATCAGTGGGCACCTGATTCACATGACAGTCAGTGATCTCATTGGGACTTGCCAGTTTATCAAGGCCTCTGAAGCAAGTATGGTGAAAGGAAAAACCCGGCACCACTACATGCGGATAGTCAATGAGGTGATAGATGAACTGATCAAGACCGAAAGTAAAGAGGCAGTGACACAATTTCTCCAAGCAACGAAGAGATTCATCTGTGAGCTAGAGAAGAAGAGGGAAAATACTGAAGCACCAAACATCAGTGAGAAAGACCCCCAGCCAGAACAGCAATTAACTGATTTGAAACAACAATATCACACTATGCAGGAGAAGTTCCAGGAAAACTCCAGAATGATCAAGGAACATATAAAAGAGCTTAGCATGAGTGGATTTGAATACCCTTTGGCCTTAGCTCTGCTCCAGCTGAATTTCCATGCAGTATGGAAACCTGTTTAATGGGGCTGAGGGATGAGATCTGTCTGCCGTACCTAGATGACAACCTGGTTCACAGCAGATCAGAACATGTCCGGTTGGTACTGCAATGGTATCAGCAACATGGAGTCAAGTTAACAGTGAGGAAGTGTGAACTCTTCCAAAACAAAATCAGATTCTTGGGCAAGATCGTGTCCAAATATGGCCATTCCATGGATCCATCAGACACTGCGCCGGTGCTGGCCTTGAAGAACAACCAGCCAAAGACTGTTGGAGAACTAAGGAAACTACTAGGATTCATTTCCTACTATCGCCGCTACGTCCAAAACTTTTCCAGAATTGCAAGACCCCTCTATGAATTACTGTCAGCGGACACAACACCTGCCACAACATCAGCAAAAACTAGCCAGTCCAGGAGGAAGAAGCCACCACCAAAGCTAAGGGGTCAACTACCTTCCCATCGGTCTATAGTCTGGACTGACCACCATCAGGTAGTGTTGAACTGGCTTATTGAGGTGTTAACTCATCCTCCAGTGATAAGTTATGCTGTCTACAGCAAATCCTTTGTTCTGCACTGTGATTCCTCGCGAGAAGGTCTAGGAGCTGTGTTGTACCAAGAGCAGGAGAAAAAGTTAAAGGTAATTGCTTATAGGTCTAGAACTCCAACACCTGCCGAGAAGAACTATCATATGCATTCGGGGAAACTAGAGTTCCTAGCGATGAAGTGGGCCATATGTGATAGGTTCCGAGACTACCTATACTACTGTCCATCCTTTGTATTTACTGACAATATCCCTCTAACTTATGTCCTCACTATGGCTAAACTAAACACAACAGGCCATCGATGGGTTGCAGAATTAGCTGACTTTAATTTCACCATCAAGCATCGTCCAGGAAAGAGAAATGCAGATGCGGATGTACTTTCACGTATGCCATTAAGTCCTGAACAATACATGCAACAGTGTTCGCAAGAAGTGGACCCCAAAATTATCGGGTGCATAACTCAAGCACTTCAAGTACGTCAGAAAGAAGAAATGCCTTGGATGTGTCCAATAACCATTGCCAATACAACGTCAATAGTAGATGGTACCCAAAAGAAGGTAGCTCAAATACCCAAAGGGACCATAAGGACAGCCCAAAGAGAAGTGAAAAGCCTGAATGACATAAAGCACATTCTAATAGGACCTTTACTAATAAGAAGCGGAACGAAAAGACTGACCTTTGTTTCTGGAGGGAACACAATAGCAGTGGCTACCCAGTCTATCAGTCTGAAGGTCATGTGTTTGTGTCATTGCAGGTACTTGATTTGATTGTAGCCGTATTAGTGCAATTGTGACAGAGAAAATTGAGCACTGCCCGTGATACTTTTTTTATTTGCACTAACATACAATTTTTGTATGTATGTTAGTGCAAATAAAAAAAGTATCACTGACAGTACTCAATTTTCTGGCCAAGGTTACAAAAAAATTCTGCTGCACTTAAGCACTTAAGGTTCCTAAAAGCACAGTGGCCTCCATAATCCTTAAATGTAAGATGTTTAGGACGACCAGAACCCTTCCTAGAGCTGATCGTTCGGCCAAACTGAGCTATCGGGGGAGAAGAGCCTTGGTGAGAGAGTTAAAGAAGAACCCAAAGATAACTGTGGCTGAGCTCCAGAGATGCAGTTGGGAGATGGGAGAAAGTTGTTGAAAGTCAACCATCACTGCAGCCCTCCACCAGTCGGGGCTTAATGGCAGAGTGGCCCGCATGGAGTTTGCTAAAAAAACACCTGAAGGACTCCAAGATGGTGAGAAATAAGATTCTCTGGTCTGATGAGACCAAGATAGAACTTTTTGGCCTTAATTCTAAGCGGTATGTGTGAAGAAAACCAGGCACTGCTCATCACCTGTCCAATACAGTCCCAACAGTGAAGCATGGTGGTGGCAGCATTATGCTGTGGGGGTGTTTTTCAGCTGCAGGGACAGGATGACTGGTTGCAATTGAGGGAAAGATGAATGCGGCCAAGTACAGGAATATCCTGGATGAAAACCTTCTCCAGAGTGCTCAGGACCTCAGACTGGGCCGAAGGTTTACCTTCCAACAAGACAATGACCCTTTAGCACACAGCTAAAATAACGAAGGAGTGGCTTCACAACAACTCCGTGACTGTTCTTGAATGGCCCAGCCAGAGCCCTGACTTAAACCCAATTGAGCATCTCTGGAGAGACCTAAAAATGGCTGTTCACCAACGTTTACCATCCAAACTGACAGAACTGGGGAGGATCTGCAAGGAGGAATGGCAGAGGATCCCCAAATCCAGGTTTGAAAAACTTGTTGCATCTTTCCCAAAAAGACTCATGGCTGTATAAGATCAAAAGGGTGCTTCTACTACATACTGAGAAAAGGGTCTGAATACTTAGGACCATGTGATATTTCAGTTTTTCTTTTTTAATAAATCTGCAAAAATGTCAACAATTCTGTGTTTTTCTGTCAATATGGGGGTACATCAATGAGGAAAAAAATGAACTTAAATGATTTTAGCAAATGGCTGCAATATAACAAAGAGTGAAAAATTGAAGGGGGTCTGAATACTTTCCGTCTCCACTGTACCATATTTATTGGTGTATAACACGCACATTCATTTTGAGAGGGAAGTTTCAGGAAAAAAAATTAAATTTTAAATAAGGAACTTTGAAGCAAAATAAGGGTAAGTGCCTATCTGCAGCCTCACCATTGCCATCAATGCAGCCTGATCAATGCCCATCTACAGCCTCACAGGTGCCATCAATGCAGCCTCACAAGTGGCATCAATGCAGCGGCCTCACCATTGCCATCAATGCAGCAGCTTCACCATTACCATCAATGCAGCAGCAGCCTCACCATTGACTGAACAGTGGTCCAATGGTGGCCCAGGAGACGGGACTTATTACAGAGGCCGCCAAGTAAACAGGAGATTATCACTGTATGTAATCTGACGGCGCTCGTCCCACCCCCCTCCCTGTCCCCTCCGAGGTAGCTAAAACTGAAGTACTTTTATAAGCAAAAATTAGCTATGAACATGTAGCGGTTACACCTTTTTAATATCTCATGTGTTTATATATGAAAGCTATTTAGGATCTGAACACTCATATGCCAATTTCTACTGCATGATACAGGCCAATAATTAAAATGGGCAGGGATGGCTTACTGTGCTTTAACCCATATCTACAGTGCCTTGAAAAAGTATTCATACCCCTTGACATTTTCCACATTTTTTCATGTTACAACCAAAAAGGGTAAATGTATTTTATTGGGATTTTATGTGATATACCAACACAAAGTGGCACATAATTGTGAAGTGGAAGGAAAATTATAAATGGTTTTCCAAATGTTTCACAAATAAATATCTGAAAAGTGTGGTGAGCATTTGTATTCAGCCCCCCTGAGTCAATACTTTGTAGAACCACCTTTCGCTGCAATTACAGCTGCAAGTCTTTCTGGGTATGTCTCTACCAGCTTTGCACATCTAGAGAGTGAGATTTTTGGCCATTCTTTGCAAAATAGCTAAAGCTCTGTCAGATTTGATGGAGAGCATCTGTAAACAGAAATTTTCAAGTCTTGCCACAGATTCTCAATTGGATTTAGGTCTGGACTTTGACTGGGCCATTCTAACACATGAATATACTTTGTTCCAAGCCATTCCATTGCAGCTCTGGCTGTATGTTTAGGGTTGTTGTCCTGCTAGAAGGTGAACCTCTGCCCCAGTTTTGCAGACTCTAACAGGTTTTCTTCTAAGATTGCCCTGTATTTGACTCCATCCATCTTCCCATCAACTCTGACCAGCTTTCCCTGCTGAAGAAAAGCATTCTCACAACATGATGCTGCCACCATCATGTTTCATGGCGGGGATGGTGTGTTCAGGGGGATGTGCAGTGTTAGTTTTCTGCCATACATAGCGTTTTGCTTTTAGGCCAAAAAGTAAAATTATGGTCTCATCTGACCAGAGCACCTTCTTCCACATGTTTGCTGTGTCCCCCACATGGCTTCTCGCAAACTGCAAACGGGTCTTCTTATGGCTTGCTTTCAACAATGGCTTTCTTCTTGCCACTCTTCTATAAAGGCCAGATTTGTGGAGTGCACGACTAATAGTTGTCCTGTGGACAGATTCTCCCAACTGAGCTGTGGATCTCTGCAGCTCCTCCAGAGTTACTATGGGCCTCTTGGTTGCTCCTCCCCTAATTAATGCTCTCCTTGCTCGGCCTGTCAGTTTGGGTGGACGGCCATGTCATGGTAGGGTTGCTGTTGTGACATACTCTTTCCATTTTCGGATGATGGATTGAACAGTGCTCCGTGAGACGTTCAAAGCTTGGGATATTTTTTAAAAGCCTAACCCTACTTTAAACTTCTCCACAACTTTATCTCTGACTTGTCTGGTGTGTTCCTTGGCCTTCATAAAGCTGTTTGTTCACTAAGGTTCTCTAAAAAACCTCTAAGGGCTTCACAGAACAGCTGCATTTATACTGAGAATAAATTACACACAGGTGGACTCTATTTACTAATTGAAGGCAATTGATTCCATTAGATTTTAGTTATGTCCCGTACACACAGTCGGATTTTCCGATGGAAAATGTCCGATCGGAGCGTGTTGTCGGAAATTCCGACCGTGTGTGGGCTCCATCGGACATTTTCCATCGGATTTTCCGACACACAAAGTTGGAGAGCAGGAGATAAAATTTTTTTCCGACAACAAAATCTGATCGCGTCAATTCCGACCGTGTGTGGCCTGTTCCGACGCACAAAGTGCCACGCATGCTCAGAAGAAGTTCCAAGACGGAACAGTTCGTTCTGGTAAACTTAGCAATGGATACAGTACTTTCGTCACACTGCAATGTTAAAAATGGTTTAATACAGCGCACTCTCTTCTTCTTTATAATGTGAGAAGAATTAAGTACCGTATATACTCGAGTATAAGTCGTTCCGAGTATAAGTCGAGGCCCTAATTTACCACAAAAAAAAAGGGAAAAACTTATTGACCCGAGTATAAGACGAGGGTGAGAAATGCACAGCTACTTTAAGTGGAAAAGAGGGTCAACAATGCCCATTTGCAGCATCACTGTGCCCATTTGCATGCCTCACTGTGCCCATTTGCAGTCATAGGTCCCCTGAACTTCAAACTCGGTAGTTAAGGGTACCTAGATGCCCCCTAGCTGCAGCCAAAATTTGGGGTCTCTGAACCCAAAGGGTCCCGAAATGACATTGCTGCAGATAGACACAGTTGACTGAATTTGGGGCCCCGTATCTCATGGCCACTTAGTGCTAGGAACCCCAAATTTGGTGTACAAACCCAGTGGAACTAGCACCATAAAATTTCCAAAGCTGGGGTTTCTAGCACCAAGTGGCCCCGAGATACAGGGCCCCAAAAATCAGTTCAGAAAATGTCAAGCACTTTCCTGCAGCAGAGAATGACATTTTCCGAACCAGTTTTGGGGCCCCGTATCTCTAGGAACCCCAGCTTTGGATATGTTATGGTACCAGTTTCACTGGGTTTGCACACCAAATTTGGGGTTCCTAGCATCAAGTGGCCCTGAGATATGGGGCCCCAAAGTCGGTTCAGAAAATGTCAAGCACTTTTCTGCAGCAGAGAATGACATTTTCCGAACCGATTTTGAGGCCCCGTATCTCAGGGCCACTTAGTGCTAGGAACTTCAGCTTTGGATATGTTGTGGAACCAGGTCCACTGGGTTGGCATACCAAATTTGGGGTTTCTAGCACCAAGTGGCCCTGAGATACGGGGCCCCAAATTCGGTTCGGAAAATGAAATTTTTTGCTGCAGAAAAGTGCTTGACTCGAGTATAAGTCGAGGGGGGCACTTTCAGCACAAAAAAATGTGCTGAAAAATTCGACTTATACTCGAGTATATACGGTAGTTTTGCTGCTCATATTCACACACACTTCTTCCAAAGTTTTATTTTTGTTTTTTTATTGGGATTCCCTGAATATATTGTTATTAGTTGTCACAGTTATTAGTTGTCACATCTGATAGAATTATTTTTTTTTTATTTTTTTTTTTTGGGGATTTTAAGCCTTTTTTTTGGATTTAATGTTTGTATTTTTTCAAAGGCTGATCTTTGTTCAATGTTATTTTTATTTTTACTCCAGAATATTTTTGTGTGTGTTTTGTGTGTCAAGTTACCCCAACACCATTGATATTTTTTATTATTTAATCTCAAGGAGATTGTTTGTTGTTGGTGTCCCTTGTTCATTTCACATTGTATATTTGAAATGTACCTGAATCCTCACAAAAAAACTGTAATTTTTGAAGTAAAACACATAGGAGAGTATAATTCAAAACAAAAATCCTTTATTAAGGGCTCAGAACCAAACAAAGAGGAAGGCAACACTGGATCAACAGGAGAAATTAGCGAAGCCTGGGACCCCCACGGCAGACATCAATTCTTGAACATCAAAATTGGTGGCCTGAGGAGTCCATATGTGAGGGAGGGCAGTCTGGTCCCGAATTCGCAGAGATCCGGATAGCAGCAGATGACATCTGTGTCCCCAGGCTGTGGTACCACAAGAGGCTGCATCTTTTGGCCGACCAGACTGGATCCTCACTTTCTGGTCTTCCTTTCACGCTTCCTTCCGGGCTGTGGCTGTGCAGTTGGAGATGTGGCAGGAGGAGGAGTAGGACCTGGAGGAGGAGGAGGACTGGGAGGACCTGGAGGAGAAGGAGGAGGAGGACCTGCAGGAGGAGGAGGAGGACCATCGCAAAGGTGTGTCTGAGCTGTCATTTGGCCCCTCATACCTTTGTTAAGAGCCTCCAATATGAGTGCCTCACACAAGACTTGTTGGCCCTCCTCCATCCTCTGCATTTTATATGCAATGACGGCAGCAATGTCCTCCTCCACGGTCTGTCGCACTCCCAGGACCTCTGTAGCCCTCCAAAAGAGTCCTCCGGTAGCCTCCTCTAGGGCACTCCTCCTACTGCCACTTTCTCTTTCCAGGGGGGGTGGAGGGACCTGTAGATCAGCCAGCCGGCTCGGCCCGGCCACCTCCTGGCTGAGACTTCCCTGTGTATGAAAAAGGGACATGGTTTTAGTTTTTGCCTTATCAATCACAATCATAAATTAGTACTCCAAACTAACATCTAGTTAACATCATTGATTGGACAAGCAGAAATATTTAGAGGAATGCTATACCTGGCTCAGTCTGGGCTCCTCCACATGTGGCCTGGAAGGCCCAGGTTGGGCGTCAGAAGCCTCAGCCGGGGGGGAAGGAAGCATGGAAGGAAGACTGGAGAGGGATGGCCTGGGTTCAGTCTGGCCTGCCAGAAAATGCAGCCTGTCGTAGTACAACATCCTGGGGACATAGATGTCATCTGCTGCTCCGTATCTCTGTGAATCCAGGACTTTCTTGCGCTCCCTCAGATATGTGCTCCTCAGGCCACCAATGAAGATCTTTAAATAGGTGATGTCTGCCGTGGGGATCACCTGCTTCACAATTTCACACAATTGCACCAGTGCTGCCTTCCTCTTTGCTTGGTTCTTGAAATGGGGGTGTTTAATCTCCCACAGACATGGCAGCTCCCGTAAGATATCTATGAATACTGACATGAAGTCATTGTCTTTCACTAAGATATCCATGATCACTGCAAGACACAACACAAGACAAAGCCTAATGTCAGACAAAACTCTCCTAATCTTGTTACAATATAGGCTTCAATGTAGAAGCAGTATAGGCACAAGTTTGTCTCTTACCTTCGTTCTTACGATCGGCGTGTCCAATGCTCCTTCCTCCGCTCACAGATCGTACATAATACGCACGCGTGTTACGCTTTATACACACTGCGCATGCGTGTAACTCCGCCCGCCCCTGACGTTCTTTCTAGTCTATTCCCCGCCCCTTTTCGTTCGGCGCAGTGGGTGAAGAGCACATGGCGGAGTCAGACCAGGTGCGTGCTAATTATAGCAACGAGGAGGAGGAAAGCCCGGATCCGGACACGTCCCGATCCAGAAGGAGACGTTTTAAGGCCACAAATATGTCCTTTGGGGAGATGTTGGAGATGGTCGACATCATGAAGAAGTCCGACTATGACGGAAAGTATGGGCCTTACCCCAACCCCAATATCAGAAAGGCCAAGATCATGGCGAAAGTGATCAAAAGTCTGCACAAGAATTTCGGGGTACGACGATCGAAAGATCAGCTCAGGAAGCGGTGGTCGGACCTGAAATTGAGAGAGCCAGAGCAGTACCGAAAGATCCGGAGAGTGCTGCAAAAAAATAAGTACTTGTGCTGTGTTCCTATTCTTTCTGTCTTTATTGCGTTCGTGCTGCTCCATATGCTTTTATTAATTGTAACGTTTAAAAGGGCAACTTTAATGTTCATGGGCCCATTATTCGTTCGTATCAAACATTTTTCTTTCGGCCTCTAAAACACCATTGTTTAGGCCATATGCATTTTCCCACATTTTTTTTGGGCCTACTTGGATGCCAAATAGTTGTTTGTGTAGATGGGTTTGTTACTAGAATGAAATGCCAACTAGATTGTGTGTAAGGAGAGGACACTGAGCAGCTGTTTTCACATCTGGACACTGGAGCACTAGTGTGGGACACAAGAACAACATTTTTTTTAGGGGGCCACACAGGTGCTCCAGTGTATACTATAGGGGGGGGGGGGGCTACATCTGTGAAGCTTGTACCAAACAGGTAAAGTATTGCAGCTTGACAAAGGCCAATAAAAAAAATACATCTTGGAACTCGGCTAAAATAGACAATGGTACCCCACTTCCAAGCAATGTTTCCTATTTCTAGTTCTGCCATCAAATATCTGTGTGCTAATTATACCATTTTTGTTTTACATAGGGGAGAAAAGACTCGGAGGACACCCCTCATCCGAGGAGACCAGAGACCCCCCACCTCTGGAAGAAGGGGAACTAACACCAACACAAGCTGAGCAGGAGAAAGAAGAAGATGTGGTGGAAATTGGCACCACAACAGGTGAGTGTCTGCGACCACAGGCTCAGGTAAGAGATGGATGGTGGCACATTTTTGATACCTGTTTTTGTTTTCTTTCTCTCTTTTTAGGTGATCGTGATCCAGAACGTTTCACATCAGAAAGTGCCCAGATCCTGATCGGGGAGATCATGGGGTGTAATGTAGAACTGCAAAACATACAGCAAAAAATCAATGATGTTATTAAAAAAAATAATAACATCATTGATGTTTTGGGGCGAATTTAAAACCCCACAAAATCACTTTTTGGATTGTGGTCCAATCTTTTAAATATTTTTGCAATGTTTTGAAAAGCCAAATTTGGAGGATGCACACAGTGTGCCAACATGTGCTATTTGCCATCACGGGAGATCAATGGACGCGTTTTGGGGGTGCAACCCCTTCCTCAATTATAAAGTAGCGTTGAGGAAGGGTTTGCTCCCCCAAAACACGTCCCTTGATCCCCCCTGATGGCAGATAGCACATGTTGACATTCGTAAATTGGTGTGCATCTTCCAAATTTGGCTTTTCCAGGGGTGATTTCCCCACATCTGAACGCTATATCAAACCCAGTTCCTAAATACTGATGTCTGATATAGTCTTCAGGTTTTACCTAATGTGAACTTTGTAAGTTCAAGTTTTTTGGCTTTCTTGTTGGTTTTACACAGGCCTGTTTTATCTGAAATAGACATTTCGATTTTTGATAGTGCTACTGCAAAAATTGTTATACAACAAACATGTTGGTTTGTTTTAAAAACCTTTGGTAAATGCACATGTGATTGTGCAGGTATAAAAAAGTTGCTTACTCAAGAATGTGTGGATTATTGTCTCAACACTACAATACAACACTTTTGGGGTGATGTAATTGCTGTTTTCTGCAAAAATGGGTGTTATTTCCTAAGGGCAAATCCTCTTTGCACTACAACTGCAGTTTCAGTGCAGTTGCAAGTGCACTTGTAGTGAAATGTGTTTTTGCATTTAGGAAATAACAGCCAACAGTGTTTTGTATAAGGTTACACAATCACGACATTTTCTGGACTCAACACATTTCTGTCAGGGTCAGCTAAAACAAACACAAGCAGTAAATGTCCACTAAGAATTTCTTTTTTTTTTTAATTATAAAAGGCTTCACAGATTGTCTGGCATATTGATAGCCCCCCTACCCGCAAAGAACTCCAGGTAGCGTAACCGGACATCACGGGCACTCAGGGAGGGCAAGCCAGGACGGGCACTTTCAAGTGCCGTCAGTGTGGTTTGATGTAGGATTCCGGCCTCAGGCCCAACTGAGCCAGCATAGTTGGCAGAATGTTTCCTTAAAAAGTTATGGAGAACACAGTACGCCAGTATAATATGATTCAGTTTATACTCCGCCATATGGATGGGTGTCAGAAATAGTCGGAACCGGCTGGCCAGGATTCCAAATGTGTTCTCCACCACTCTTCGGGCTCTGGCCAGCCGGTAATTAAAAACCCTCTGTTCCGGGGTGAGGGTCCTCATTGGGAATGGCCGCATCAGGTGGTCCCCCAGCGCAAACGCTTCATCAGCAACGAACACAAATGGGAGTCCTTCCACATTGTCCTCTGGAGCTGGCAAGTCCAAGCTGCCATTCTGGAGACGCCTGTAGAACTCCGTCTGGGCGATGACTCCACCATCGGACATCCGGCCATTCTTCCCCACGTCCACATACAAGAAGTCGTAATTAGCCGACACCACCACCAACATCACTATACTATTAAACCCCTTGTAATTATAATAGTACGACCCCGAGTTGGGTGGTGGGACGATGTGGACGTGTTTCCCATCAATTGCCCCTCCGCAGTTAGGAAAGTCCCACCGCTCGGCAAAGTGGGAGGCCACAGTCTGCCATTCCTGTGGCGTGGAAGGAAACTGTTGAGGAAAAAACAATAAACATTACTCAGAAACATGGCAAGCAGATTAGACACAAACATTATGGGGCAACCTCCAGATAGCATTTATTAATGGGAATTTAACAAGGCCAAAGTATAAGGTACACCTATCATATTCCCCCTCCCCCCTCTCATGGGCCATTTCTAACATTATAGGGGGTGTGTGGAAATCTTGGACAGCTAACCCTCTTCACTTCATTGAGAGATGAATGCCTAAATAATGGGTATTACTTGGAACAGCCCCTCCTTAGTTACACTATTGGCAGCCCACTGGACAGGTAAGAAGTGTCATAATACAAAGATAGAAATACACACTGTACACATTTGAGCACATTTGGAAATTCTGCTATTACCTATCAAGATAATTATAGGATACAAAAACTTTAAACTGTACCATTTGAAAGTATACAGGCAGGCCCTTGCACTACATGCTTTGGGGAATTCATCCATAAATCTGAGCACTAAAGAGATGGGTATAGTGTGTATGGGTTTGGCAAAGTCAGCAGACAGATGATTGAGGATAGATAGAGAATTGGGATCAGCTGACTTAGCAGTTGGGGGAGGGAGGGTTACTAAAAATTTTTGGGGGGCACCACCAAAAAAAAACTCTGGCACTCTGCCTGAATTTTAATCAAAAATAACATTTCCAAACATTTTAGGGGGTGTTTGGGGTAAAGCACTACTATGGAGCTGATAAAATACATTGTTAAGTGACTACATGAGGTGAATATAGAGCAGGAGACACCATGCTGGGGAGGTTATTGAAGGGCAAATATGTATGAAGGACCTAAAATAATAATTACATAAAAATCCAGCATGAATGAGGACAAAGGGGACATTCACAGCATATTACAATCATGGTAATTAGGGAATGAGGAAAGAAATACAATATATTAGCAAACATTCAATACAATAAAATGTGATATTAAAGGATAAATCTTACCTTCATATACTCCTTCTGCAGGACCTGGATGATGGCAGAACAGGTCTCTGGGATAATGATCCCCAGATCCCCAGAGCCTAGGGGGAGATGCCTGTCGAGAACTTCAAGTCCTGCAGGCTTCTCCCTGTCGCCAAATACCGCAGGGTAGCGACCAACCTCTGCTCCGGAGTGATGGCTTGCCTCATGCAGGTATCCTGCCTGCTGATATAGGGGGTCAGCGAAGCCAACAAACGGTGAAACACGGGGTCCGTCATCCTGAGAAAGTTCCTGAAATCATCAGGATTATTCTCACGGATCTCACGGAGCAAAGGCATATGAGAGAACTGGTCACGCTGAAGCAACCAATTCTTGGTCCATGAACTCCTCCCCACCCTGTTCATGGACTGGACTTGTGTCAAGGTCAGGACCCCAACACCAAGCCCCCGCACAGCACGAACTCTACGAGGAGTACGCATACGAAACATGGCTAGAAAACGGTCGGCTGCTCAGAATGAAGTAACAGAACGCACTGAAGAACTGCAAGGTCTGTGAAGAGCGACCTGAAAAACAGCAACGAGCGGGCAAGATCGCACAGAAAACTCCGATACGAACTGACTGCACGCACTGAAGAGCAGATACAAACCCACAAGCACAAACTGAACGGCAGAAAACGATCTGAAAGCCACGAGTCTGAAAAAGCGCGAATCGTCTCTCACCAAACTTTTACTAACACGAGATTAGCAAAAGGAGCCCAAAGGGTGCCGCGCTTGGTTCTGAACCGGCCTTTTCCAGTCTCATCGTACGTGGTGTACGTGACCGCGTGGTTGGCGATCGGAAATTCCGACAACTTTGTGCGACCGTGTGTAGACAAAATAAGTTTGAGCCAACATCCGTCGGAAAAAATCCTAGGATTTTGTTGTCGGAATGTCCGAACAAAGTCCGACCGTGTGTACGCCCTATTAGAGTTATCAGGGTAAAGGGGGCTGAATATAAATGCACGTCACATTTTCAGATATTTATTTGTAAAAAATGTTGAAAACCATTTATAATTTTCCTTCCACTTCACAATAATGTGCCACTTTGTGTTGGTCTATCACATAAAATCCCAATAAAATACAATTACGTTTTTGGTTGCAATATGACAAAATGTGGAAAATTTTAAGGGGTATGAATATTTTTCAAGGCACTCTATCTATCCATCTTGGTCTGTAAACAGTAAGCTTTACACCAAAGCACCAAACCCTGGAAGATGTGACAAGGAAACTAAAAGTCTATCTTCTGGCCCAAAAGGAAAATACGATAGTATTGATCATAATACATGTACATAATATATGTACTTCTGTTTATGTAGGTCATCAACTGACCCACCTGTCTACTAAGGGCTGGCTAAACCTGACACTGATACTTTAGTTTTGGATGAATGCTGGGAAAGTACATCAAAAGAAAATGATGGGTAATTCAGCACAAAAGTATTCTCCAGAATCTGATGTCATTTTAGGTGGCAAATGTTCTTTATATTCCCTTTATCGCTGCACATTTCTTAATAGTAACACATGAATAGGTCTATGAAAATATAATCTTCAACTACTTAAGTGCATTCAATCTTTCCTAGGTTAAACCTGTGCCACAACAATCAGAAGCTTAGCACAATTACCATATCTTCAAGGTGTGGCCAAGATGAACCATCTTGCTTAAAAAAAATTGCTGCAAAGCTAGTTAAATAAATTAAGTCTAGTGATAAGTTGCTTGTCTATAAAAAGATATCCTGAAGTATTTTTAGCCATATGTTCCAAAGGTACACAGTGGAAATCTGTAGGAGTGATTGGATGGCTTAATTTGTCATGACAGAGTTTGCTTAGGCCTTCTACCAGTAGAAAAGCCCATTACTCTTATGTCGAGTGGAAGGCGTGTCAGGTTACCTCCTAAACCTAAGTTTTGATTTACAATAGTCCTCCCAGTCCTTTATTCGTCCAGAAAACCTGAATTATTTTCCAAGAAAAGTGATCCTGGTTGAGTGTAATTTCAGAACTATTGATGTGATGCTAAAATGAAATTAGAAAAATGTCTGCGTAATATTAATGGAAATAACTAACACAGTGCACTCTATTAGTTAAAGGTAGGTAACAGAAAAAGTAGAGACCTTTTTGTATAGACCATACTGTACTGACTATAATGGTGACCCTCATCTTAATTTGAATGGACTGAAACCCATAGCTATACATGTGTTTGCAATGGCCATGCAGGTGAATGCTGATGTTGGAGCCATGCTCTGCACTTGGAAACCTTGCCTCCTTAACTGAATGATGTTCTGATCTAGAAATGTGCACACTGAAATATTTTGTTTCGGAATTTCGTTTTCGTACGAAAAATACATTTATTTAGTTACTCCCGAAATTCATTTTTATTTATTTAGTTTTTTGTTAAAAATTGCACTCGTCCGAAAATCCAAATTAATTAAGGTCAAATCTGTCATTGAAGGCTTATGGTGTCTGTCGAATGTTTTGCTGCTTTGTCGAATCTTCGTCATTCATGTTGAATGTATATAGTTCAAACAGAAAATGGACTGGTGATAGTGATCACTGATCAGACAGGTAACAAGATAGGGTATATAGAGTCTATATAGAATCTCAATCTATAATATAGAATCTATAATAATAAATTCCCCCCCCCCACAACACGGGCAGCCTCTGAGGCTATCACAACACTAGCAACACTAGTATCACTATCAAGTTCACAACACTAACACAATAGCAGCAGATTATTATGAAAAAGTTCAACTGTAGCTTGCTTCACTATTGTTCTGCTGCTGTGCTTATGCTTACTTGCTAAATAATTCAGGTTCTCTGACAAACGGACCAGCTAAGATTGACTGTCTTCTGAAATGATTCAGTGTGTGTGTCTCTCTCTGCTAGCAAATCGTAAGTGAAAGTAAGTTGGCTGTACGTGTGTACTTAGTTAGTTCTAGCTATTTTACTGCTCCTCCTCTTTGGTTACAATCAGCCAATAACATTCATCATTATCATTATTTTTATTTTACTTCCCCCACCCAATTCCAGCAGCGATCTTTTCTCTCTATGTCGAATCTTTTCTCTCTATGTCGAATCTAGAATAATCTTGGACTAATAGAGTTAAGGTTAGGCACATTCAACCACAGGTTCGATGGACACAGATTGTTATTGTTAGCATCATGTCGAATCTCCTATCTATATCGAACTGTTGTCACAACGAAAATAAAGCATTTGTTTATGTCGGATCTTTCGTTTTTCGGATTCTGCACTTTCGTTATTGTTTGTTAAAACGATAACGAAAATACCTGAAATTCGGACGAAAATGCATTCGGACGAAAACTAATGCACATGTCTATTCTGATCAGATTCCATCTGAGGTCAGACATGCGAGGTTTGAAATGTACAAATGCTTATAAAAAATTAGGCTTATTATGGTGTCTGTAAAATCAGTGAAAACATTAGTATAAAAAGTAGTTTTTATCTGCATTTAAAGAGTCTCCAAAACAACAACAAAAAAAGGACCCTGCAAAAAAACAAAAACAAAAAACAAAACCAAATAATACTTACCTACTTAGATAATACTTGAAGATGCTCCAGCATCAGTGAACCCATCATTGGTTCTAATAGGAAGAGTACCCCATTGTTGATATCAATGAGAAGAATAGTGTCCCATTGATGGTGTAAGTAGGGGGAACGGTGCTCCATTATTAGTGTTGGTTGGTGGAATAGTGCCCCTAGCACCAGATAAAGGTAATCAAAGGGCCACATCTGGCCCCCTGGGTCGCAGTTTGGAGACCACTGCCTTAAATTATTGCTCCCTTACAATGCTACAACTTTCTGCATCTCCTATTGTGCATTGTAGTTCCACCAGCCGACCACTATGTCACTGTTGTGTTCTTAGTGGTCAATAGTTGAAACTACAGCACTTGCTGGGGAGCATAGGCATCTGACAGTTGTGTCAGATGCTGAAGATTCTAAAGAAAGCCATAGCACTGCAAGTATTGAACTTAACCAATCAAATAAATCTGAATAGCTGTGGGATAATAGTCTCCCTTTTCTTTTACTGTACTGACAGTAGAAGCCCTTCTTGTAATTATATTAATAGGTCAGAATCAGTTAAGATGGAATGCTAGATCAGATTCCACAAAGCTAAGAGATCTGCTCTGCTAGATGAGCTTTTGGAATCCACCTAGCATGTGTTCTCAACTAGTCTGAGGGTACTTTGGAACCCTCGCCAGTTCAACCGTACAGATTCCCTCCCAGTGGCAGCATTTGAATGAGGAGAGCACAAAGGATATTGGTTTAAGATTCTCTAACCCTGGAACAAAATGAAATAATAACAAAATCCTGTATTCCTCTATTAGGTTCCACGCTAATATGGAAAGGAGGTACTTTTGTTTTTAGATGAATTTCGTTACAGGTTGAGAGTTATTTTTACACCACAATCACCTGCATATTCCATTATTAATTCAAAAATGGATTCACTTTGGATCTCACTCACTTGCTTACAACAGCACAGCCTCAGTAGTTAAACAACTGAGTATGCACGGTGTAGCGCTTATTGTAAAAATACTTACTCAGAACACATACATGCATCCACAAACAACTAAATTGCATGTGAATAAAATAAAATATGATAAAGTCTGCTGGACCTAGACTCTGTGTAATTTCGTTTACCAGATGTATTAATATATATTCAAATTATACGATTTATATACCATACACCCATGTGAAAATGTATACATTATTAAAGTCTCTTAAACCTTGACTTTGTATTGTTGCTTGATCCCAGTGTCCTAATAGTAACTCCAACCATTCAGTGTCCTTCTTTTGTGAAAATAATCCACCACCATCCAACATACATGTGCTGGCTCCACCATGAAGTGTGTCTTCACCTTACTGGTAGGGCCTTATATGTTATATATGGTCAAAAACACCTTATATCCTTTTGCTGATGATTGGTGGACCTCTCATATCTACAGAAGTTTTAACTTATAATTGTAACAAGCGTTTTTGTTTTTTTTTTGTTTTTTTTATGGTACTATTCCTTTAAGATAATATCCACTGTGCTCCACATGGACTTCCAAATCCTTCAGATGATCAGCTTTACAAGATCTGACTTTATTTACTGGCAACCTTCTCCTTTCCTGCTCTACTCGGTCACAGAAAACTCAAGATAGTGTTTTATTGTTTTAAAACGTAACTTCCTTTATGTGCATCCTACAGAAAATTACTCACATTTTTTACAGTGTAAACAAGCCATTCACATAGGGAAATGTACCACCATTTGTAATTAGGCATTCTCTTTGGATGTACTCTCACATGAAACCAATAACCAAGCTATTTACTGCATAGTCAATATGAGCCTATGTCCCCTCAAATGTACATGAATAACCTTGAGGATCTGCTCTCCAGTATTCCTCCACCTTCAGGTTTGTATTAGTGTCCAGGATATCACCCAAAAGTTTTATTTCAAATATTAGGTCACTTTTCCTTTAAGAATGCTTTTTCCAATCACATTTCTTCCTCCACTCATTATGTATGGGATTAAAACTCTGTACTCGTCATTAACTTATAGCAGCTTACAAGTTTCATATAAATAATTGAGGCCATTATTTGTCCTGTAAAATTTAGTGTTCAGCCACACTTTTTACTTGCCTCTAATTATTCCACAAAATTTAAAGTTTAGGGCAATGGATCTGCTCATCACTAGCCGGAAGTGTTTGGCAAGAACTTATGGTAATCATTGTATGTACAGTATGTATGTATGTATCCTAGCACATGTGAATAATTTGAAATTAGTCTGCCTGTGGAACTATATTTAAGAAGGAAAAAAAGATCTCCAAAAGTCAACATCTTGGTAATTCTAGCTCCTGCATTTAAATTGTAAAGATGTCTTGTGATGCCTGTGGATACAGAAAAAGTTAAACGTTTTTCACTGAATTTACTGTTTTTTGTTCTCTATTCCACAGCTCAGTGGGAAATTGTGCCTTTTGTTGCAGAAAACAGCAGGCTGGCCTTTGGAAAAGATTTAGGAGTTTGTTTTGGGTGTCAACACTTTGTCCTAGATGATGAATGGGAACTGCAGCCTTAAATTAAAATCTAGTTTCAAGGAAGCACAACTTTATGCATTATTCTACCAGTGTATGGATAGTAAGAAAATAAAACTCCTTTATTGTAAGCAGACAAACTGTAAAGATATTCAACATAGACATAAGGAGCTGGTCAAACGTGTAGGCTGAAGCTACTGTAGTTGCTTCCTTGTCAAAGATGTTTCCATAAATAAGTATACTCAGGTTATCTGAGCATTCATGTTTATGGCAATCATGAAGGAAGCAGGAGTGAGAAGTAAGACATCAATTGCCCTGGACTCTCTTAGAGACAATAATTATCAAGTACATTGAAAAAATTGTACATGGCTGATATCTGTATCCCCCCCAGATAGGATAATAATCTGATAATATCTTAATGCCCTAGATATTTTTTCGACATATGCGCATTTCATGGAAGCTATAATTAACATTACATACAAATCATTTTTAGGTCAGTAATTAGAGGTTCTTTATTAAATAAATGAAATAAATATTTGATTCATTATTTACATAAACACACAATATATATATATATATATATATATATATATATATATATATATATATATATATATATATATATATATATATATATATATATATATATATATATATATATATACACCGTATATACTCGAGTATAAGTCATTTTTTTGTGCTGAAAGTGCCCCCCTCGACTTATACTCGAGTCAAGCACTTTTCTGCAGCAAAAAAAATTTCATTTTCTTGTTTAACCTAGAGGGAAGGAGAAGCACTTTTTACTTACCAGGCCCTTTGATTCCCTGGCAGATGGCGCTCCCCCATGCTCTGGCGGTAGACTGTACCTGGCGTGATCATGTCCAGTGCAGGGTAATGGACCCTGCATTTGTCTTAAAGATTTCAGAACATTAGGCCACTGGAGCATAGGGGAGAAAACACTGTGCTGTTATAGAAATTTTTTTTTTCAACTTTTACGTTTCCTGGAGCTGGGCTTTAAGGCATGTCAAAATGGGCTGTATGTTGCAACGTTTTTTATTTTTAATGGTTTCTATTCACAGTTTTGAAAGTATACAAAACCAGCATTTGCCGTTATGACAATAAACAGTCGTTTACCAGGGTATAAATCTTTGCGACCTCTAAAAGTACACACTGTCACTGAACATACTTTATCGCCATCCACATTATGAACTTATAAAGCATGATAAAGAAAAAAACAATATAAAGGAGGAAATCGGCAATAAACAATGAATATGCATAATGTTTCTTCTTGTTGCCTCCCACCCCTCTGAGGAAAATCAGGACATGGGAGTAGACAGTCTATCAAAGCAATTTTAGAGCTACGGAACTCGCCCCCTGCACAGAAATCCATAGGTGTGGAATAATATATAAAAAGGAAATAATTATACTAAATTATTCATTTTGACCGACTACAATCGACCAAACCATGATGGGAAGTTGTTGTACCATTATTTAATGTCCTCCCTTAATCTTTTGAATATGGGAGGGTAATTCTTATGATATAGTGTGTGAATGGTTTAAAAAAAAGATGCCTAAATACGGGAGGGCTTCAGGTTGCCACTTGAAGGGATAGTTGGCCATTTCGCAGGCACAATTATGGCATGGCCGGAGTAAATGGCCGAGGGGTCAGTTTACTCGCCAATAATGTGTTTATCCCCCATGGTAAAATACCGGTGTCTGAACCATCTAATATATTTTTCTGCTTTTGTGGTAAGACTAAGGATTAGGGCCGTGCGTGCAGCATCGATCTGGGGTCTAAGGTCGATGTGCCGATTTAAGTGTTGTTCTGACAACTCCTCATCTTGTTTCCCAGAGAACTTTGCTCTAAATAAATTAAAAAGAAAAAGAATACAAAAAATGTTAATGCAAAGAAATAAATTCAGCATGTGTTTTATACTAAACAGTTAGGAACACTATAACCCAAAAAAAACATATGGATAATTATACAAGCTGAAAATGTTCTTAACGTACCTCTGAAAAATTCTGCATGCTTTGCTCTGTTTAACATAGCAACTGGTATGGTCACATAAAAGTGATACCTTTGGATATAATTTGGGAGTAGCAATCACTGAATTGTTTCATATCATAGGAATTGTTATTCTTATATAATCTATACTCTTTAAGCCTTGGGTGTAGATTGCTTTCCAAAGGGAAGCAATAGGCTTTTTTAAATTTTAGACATTTATAGGAATACGATGGATGTAAAATAAACGATCTAGGCAGTGTTTTCTTAATATTCAAACAAAATAAAGTTTTAATGTATAGCTTATGCTTGTTAATTATTAATCTTAGGTGCAATTACATGCAGGGGCATTGCTACTTGTGGATGGTAATATCCAGCATGTATCAATCCTACACTAAGTTGAACTCTCCTGCTTCCTGTTCCAACTGTCATTCTAAAGCTGGCTTCAGCTTTACATGTTTCCATCTGATTGTATAGTCTTCTAGATTTGTCAACAAATGTGAAGTACAAGGGCCATTTTGACAGTATAGTGAAGATATTGAACAGATTGTTTCGGTAGGCCCTTATATTACATAGATTTGGTGAATCTTAATGAGATTGTACAGGGATTGTACAATCAGATAGTAAGGTGTATGGTCATTTTTAGTGTTTGATGTAGTGAGAAGTGCTGCTAAGTACATTATAACATAAACCTAATTCTAAAAGAGAGATCTTTAACAACTGTCATCCTGAGAACACCATCAAATGCTGATGCTAGCCTTGCCGTTGACCTAGGAATGTGCTCACATTAAAGGCATTGTATACGTTCAAATATTTAAGTTGTTTTAACTAGGTATTAGTGTATTTACAGTTCTCACAAAAGTAAGTCACATTTTTGTTAATATTTTATTATATCTTTTCATGTCACAACACTGAAGAAATGACACTTTGTTACAATGTAAAGTAGTGAGTGTACAGCTTGTATAACAGTGTAAATTTGCTGTCCCCTCAAAATAACTCAACACACAGCCATTAATGTCTAAACCACTGGCAACAAAAGTGAGTACCACCCCTAAGTGAAAATGTCCAAATTGGAAGCAAAGTGTCAATATTTTGTGTGGCCACCATTATTTTCCAGCACTGCCTTAACCCTCTTGGGCACAGAGTTCACCAGAGTTTCACAGGTTGCCACTGGTGTCCTCTTCCATTCCTCAATGACGACATCATGAAGCTGGTGGATGTTAGAGACCTTGTGCTCCTCCACCTTCCATTTGAGGATGCCCCACAGATGCTCAATAGGATTTAGGTCTGGAGACATGCCTGGCCAGCCCATCACCTTTACCCTCAGCTTCTTTCTTTTGTCACAGTACATGTTGGCATTCATGGTTCCCTAGTTGGAACTGTAGCTCTCCAGTGCTGGCAGCACTCATGCAGCCCCAGACCATGACACTCCCACCACCATGCTTGACTGTAGGCAAGACACACTTGCCTTTGTACTCCTCACCTGGTTGCTGCCACACATGCTTGAAACCATCTGAACCAAATAAGCTTATCTTGGTATCATCAGACCACAAGACATGGTTGCAGTAATCCATGTCCTTAGTCTGCTTGTCTTCAGCAAACTGTTTGAGGGCTTGTGCGTCATCTTTAGAAGAGGCTTCCTTTGGGACAACAGTCATGCAGACCAATTTGATGCAGTGTGTGGCGTATGGTCTGAGCACTGACAGGCTGACCCCCCACCCCTTCAACCTCTGCAGCAATGCTGGCAGCACTCATACGTCTATTTCCCAAAGACAACTTCTGGATATGACGCTGCGCACATAAACTCAACTTCTTTGGTCGACCATGACAAGGCCTGTTCTGAGTGGAACCTGTCCTGCAACAATTGATTTTTTCTGCTCTTCAGAGAGTTCTTTGCCATGAGGTGCCATGTTGAACTTCCAGTGATCAGTATGAGAGAGTAACACCAAATTTAACATGCTTGCTCTCCATTCACACCTGAGACCTTGTAACACTAACGAGTCACATGACAATGGCAAATGGCTAATGGGGCCCAATTTGGACATTTTCACTTAGGGTACTCACTTTTGTTGCTAGCAGTTTAGACAACAATGGCTGTGTGTTGAGTTATTTTGAGGGGACAGCAAATTTACACTGTTATACAAGCTGTTCACTCACTACTTTATATTGTAGCAAAGTGTCATTTCTTCAGTGTTGTCACATGAAAAGATATAATAAAATATTTACAAAAATGTGAGGGGTGTACTTACTTTCGTGAGATACTGTATATTCCCTGTGTCATTTGTTTGTCTTAGCTTGGCTGATCATGGCTGATCAATTTCCCTATACCCATGTGTTAATCTACCTAGCTTGTCCCTATTCACTAAAGGGACAAGTAACTGTGTTGCATCATAAATGTGGGCATGCTAATGTGATGGAAACACATCTCTTCCAGCATGGTAATCTCTCTGTTAATTGATCTACCTGTTTATGTATGTGTCAGATCGAATTACTATTTAGCTCTCACTTGCACCAGCACTAGACTAAAAGACCTAGAGATTGTGGGATATGTAGTTTCTTCACAGCTGTTAGTTCTCACACTACAGACAGAGGTCATGGATTACCCTGTTCAGTGCAATACGAAATACCTCATGTTTGAACACAAACAAAAACTTCTGACACAGGAATGTGAAGATTTAATCTACATAGGCTGTGTGCACAGAGCAACAGATGACACCATGAAACCACATGATCAATGCACAGCTTATGAAGGTGAAAAATACAAGTTGCAGGTAGGAAGTGGTGTGGTTTCCCTGCACTAGCAGTCAAGTTAAACAGGGCAGTAGGTGCAGCATGCTGGTCTGTCATTGTTCTGTGACTTTCTTTTCCTTCGAGTTGAAAAATCTTTATTGTTCATTTGCAACTGTTCAAGAATGTAATCTTTTTGTAAGCACCATGCTTTTATTTACCCAGACTATTTCCTGAGCTACAAGCTTCAATTAACTTTTTAGATTTCTCAGATTGCTTGAGTAAAATAAAATATTTGGGTGACTTATCTTGCAATAGAGAAAGGAAGGAGGGAATCCCTGGTGCCATACACCCATGGGGTTGTGTGATGGTGAAAGAGACAAACTCAGCCTGGACTCCCAGGCCATGCCCCCAACACGCTCCACTCCGCCCCCCCAAGCTTAGACATTGGGCTTATCTTGCAATAGGTTATTGTGTCAGCAGTCCTGCTTGCTGTATTGGTCCAACCTGTGGATGACCAAACTGGAAGAAACTTCTATAACCTGTATTTCAAAGAAGGAAATAAATGAAAGAACCCAGTAAGTTTTCTTCAAACTTTACAGTAGCTATGAAGTATAACTGAACCTTTGGTTACCCCGTACCTTGGCCTGCTCCCAAGCACCCCCCCCCCCCAAGTCTTTTACTCACCTGTCTTAAATCTAAGCTATCAAGCATGAATAGTTTGCACTTTGATGGAACACAACATTTGAACTCTCCATAGGACTGATTAAAGAGGACAGTGTATTTGAGTGCTCAGCTCAGAGATTTTGACAAGCGGATATGTCCAGGTTCGGACACAGGTGAGTTTAAGACTTTGCCAGGCCAAAGTAAAATATAGATTTTAGAAAAGTGCAGTTACACTTCAAATGTGGATTTACTGAAACTACACATGGGTAGATGGGCCTTGTTTTTTAATGCTGTGTTTAGTATTAAGACCCGGTTCTACCTAAACACTTCCGTTCAAGCACACGGAAGCATTAGTTCCAAATGCATTGGAAACATTTGATTAGCATTTCACTTAACATTTGCATTGTCAGGGTTGTGTTTGATCTGCTTTTGTGATTTGATGGAAGTTTTTTCGATGCCACAGAAACAGACCTTAATAGGACCAACTGTATCTAAAGCAAAGCCTAAATGCAAATGCAGTCTCATAACAAGTATCTACACAACACAATTAAAGTAAATTGATTGTGCACAATACCTTCAAATTTATGATTTACAATTATCATTGTTCATCATTTGCTATATGCATTGGCATATAGAAAACTTAAAACAGAAAACGTGGCATATAGAAAATCCTCCTGAAATGTATATCGCATTTCATCTCTGAGTTATATACAAAGGTGCCATCTTTTTATAATGCCTTTTATGTGTCATTGTTAAATTACCCACAGGCACTAAAATACCTTATGTGAAATTGCATATTGTGCACTAATGAATATTTGCTATTAGTTTTTATTAGTAATAACCATTTTATTATATTAATGAAAACAAAGAAACATTTAACAATCTCAGGCTATTAAAATGTATTTAGCAGAGTGAATACCCAGAAATGTGTAATCATTAGGCTACAATAGAGCTTTGTATGAAGACAGATAGCTTATGAAAAGCAATAGGCTCAATTCAGGGTATATTTTTCTTCAGATTTGTATATAAACTATAAATATCTTGCCTATCTGATTTTTTTTACATTATTTATTACTTTCAACATTAGGAAAATTATACAGTTAACACCTATGCAAAAATCCATTAACACTTCCTTTGGCAGAACACCTTTCAGAATTATATTACAAAAACTTTACAAAATCGTATCTCTATAAATAAATAAATATATATATATATATACACACACACAGTTGTGCTCATAAGATTACATACCCTGGCAGAATTTATGATTTCTTGGTCATTTTTCAGAGAATATGAATGATAACACAAACTAAACTTTTCATTCACTCATGGTTAGTGTTTGGCTGAAGCCATTTATTTTCAATCAACAGTGTTTACTCTTTTTAAATCACAATGACAACAGAAACTGTCCAAATGACCCTGATCAAAAGTTTACATACTCTGGTGATTTTGGCCTGATAACATGCACAAAAATTGACATAAAGGGGTTTGAATGGCTATTAAAAGTAGCCATCCTCTCCTGTGATCTGTTTGCTTGTAATTAGTGTGTGTATAAAAGGTCAATGAGTTTCTGGACTCCCATGCATCTTTCATCCAGTGCTGCACTGACATTTCTGGATTTTGACTCATGGGGAAAACAAAAGAATTGTCAAAGGATCTGTGGGAAAAGGTAGTTGAACTGTATAAAACAGGAAAGGGATATAAAAAGATATCCAAGGAATTGAGAATATCAATCAGCAGTGTTCAAACTCTAATCAAGAAGTGGAAAACGAGGGGTTCTGTTGAAACCAAACCACAGTCAGGTAGACCAACTAAAATTTCAGCCACAACTGCCAGGAAAATTGTTCGCAATGCAAAGAAAAACCCACAAATAACTTCAGGTGAAATACAGGACTCTCTGAAAACATGTGATGTGGCTGTTTCCAGATGCACAATAAGGAGGCACTTGAAGAAAGATGGGCTGCATGGTCGAGTCGCCAGAAGAAAGCCATTACTACGCAAATGCCACAAAGTATCCCGCTTACAATACGCCAAACAGCACAGAGACAAGCCTCAAACCTTCTGGCACAAAGTCATTTGGAGTGATGAGACCAAAATTGAGCTTTTTGGCCACAACCATAAACACTACATTTTGAGAGGAGTCAACAAGGCCTATGATGAAACTGTGAACACGGAGGTGGATCGCTGATGTTTTGGGGATGTGTGAGCTAAAAAGGCACAGGAAATTTGAAAAAATATATATTTATACATATATATATATATATCTATATATATGTATGCATCTAAATCTATCTATCTACAGTGCCTTGCGAAAGTATTCGGCCCCCTTGAACTTTTCAACCTTTTGCCACATTTCAGGCTTCAAACATAAAGATATAAAATTTTTATTTTTTGTGAAGAATCACAAACAAGTGGGACACAATTGTGAAGTGGAACAAAATCTATTGGATTGTTGAAACTTTTTTAACTAATAAAAAAATGAAAAGTGGGGCGTGCAAAATTATTCGGCCCCCTTGCGTTAATATTTTGTAGAGCCACCTTTTGCTGCGATTACAGCTGCAAGTCGCTTGGGGTATGTCTCTATCAGTTTTGCACATCGAGAGACTGAAAATCTTGCCCATTCTTCCTTGCAAAACAGCTCAAGCTCAGTGAGGTTGGATGGAGAGCGTTTGTGAACAGCAGTTTTCAGGTCTTTCCACAGATTCTCGATTGGATTCAGGTCTGGACTTTGACTTGGCCATTCTAACACCTGGATACGTTTTATTTGTGAACTATTCCTTTGTAGATTTTGCTGTATGTTTGGGATCATTGTCTTGTTGGAAGATAAATCTCCGTCCCAGTTTCAGGTCTTTTGCAGACTCCAACAGGTTTTCATCCAGAATGGTCCTGTATTTGGCTGCATCCATCTTCCCCCTCAATTTTAACCATCTTCCCTGTCCCTGCTGAAGAAAAGCAGGCGCAAACCATGATGCTGCCGCCACCATGTTTGACAGTGGGGATGGTGTGTTGAGTGTGATGAGCTGTGTTGCTTTTACGCCAAACATATCGTTTTGCATTGTGGCCAAAAAGTTTGATTTTGGTTTCATCGGACCAGAGCACCTTCTTCCACATGTTTGGTGTGTCTCCCAGGTGGCTTGTGGCAAACTTTAGACGAGACTTTTTATGGATATCTTTGAGAAATGGCTTTCTTCTTGCCACTCTTCCATAAAGGCCAGATTTGTGCAGTGTACGACTGATTGTTGTCCTATGGACAGACTCTCCCACCTCAGCTGTAGTTCTCTGCAGTTCATCCAGAGTGATCATGGGCCTCTTGGCTGCATCTCTGATCAGTCTTCTCCTTGTCTGAGCTGAAAGTTTAGAGGGACAGCCAGGTCTTGGTAGATTTGCAGTGGTCTGATACTCCTTCTATTTCAAAATGATCGCTTGCACAGTGCTCCTTGGGATGTTTAAAGCTTGGGAAATCTTTTTGTATTCAAATCCGGCTTTAAACTTCTCCACAACAGTATTACGGACCTGCCTGGTGTGTTCCTTGGTCTTCATGATGCTCTCTGCGCTTTCAACAGAACCCTGAGACCATCACAGAGCAGGTGCATTTATACAGAGACTTGATTACACACAGGTGGATTCTATTTATCACCATCAGTCATTTAGGACAACATTGGATCATTCAGAGATCCTCGCTGAACTTCTGGAGTGAGTTTTCTGCACTGAAAGTAAAGGGGCCGAATAATTTTGCACGCACCACTTTTCAGTTTTTTATTTGCTAAAAAAGTTTAAAATATCCAATAGATTTCGTTCCACTTCACAATTGTGTCCCACTTGTTGGTGATTCTTCACAAAAAATTTAAATTTTATATCTTTATGTTTGAAGCCTGAAATGTGGCAAAAGGTTGAAAAGTTCAAAGGGGCCGAATACTTTTGCAAGGCACTGTATCTATCTATCTATCTATCTATCTATCTATCTATCTATCTATCTATCTATCTATCTATCTATCTATCTATCTATCTATCTATCTATCTATCTATCTACAGTGAGGGAAAAAAGTATTTGATCCCCTGCTAATTTTGTACATTTGCCCACTGACAAGAAATGATATGTCTCCAATTATATTGGTGGGTTTATTTTCACAGTGAGAGACAGAATAACAACAAAGAAATCCAGAAAACCGCATTTCAAAAAAGTTATAAATTGATTTGCATTTTGATGAGTGAAATAAGTATTTGACCCCTTTCGCAAAACACGACTTAGTACTTGGTGGCAAAACCTTTGTTGGCAATCACAGAGGTCAGATGTTTCTTCTAGTTGGCCATCAGGTTTGCACACATCTCAGGAGGGATTTTGTCCAACTCCTCTTTGCAGATTCTCTCCAAGCCATTAAGGTTTTAAGGCTGATGTTTGGTAACTTGAACCTTCAGCTCCCTCCACATATTTTCTATGGGATTAAGGTCTGGAGACTGGCTAGGCCTGTGTAGGCGGTGAAGTTGTCCTGTCCCCTTAGCAGAAAAACACCCCCATAGCATAACGTTCATACGTTTTCATGCTTGATGGTGGGGATGGTGTTCTTGGGGTCATAGGCAGCATTCCTCCTCCTCCAAACACAACGAGTTGAGTTAATACCAAAGAGCTCAATTTTTTTTCTCATCTGACTACAACACTTTCACCCAGTTCTCCTCTGAATCATTCAGATGTTCATTAGCAAACTTCAGACTGGCCTGTACATATGCTTTCTTGAGCAGGGGGACCTTGCGGGCGCTGCAGGATTTCAGTCCTTCACGGTGTAGCATGTTACCAATAGTTTTTTTGGTGACAGCTGCCTTGAGATCATTGACAAGATTCTCCTGTGTAGTTTTGGGCTGATTCCTCACCATTCTCATGATCATTAAAACTTCACGAGGTGAGATCTTGCATCGAGCTCCAGACTGAGGGAGATTCACAGTTATTTTGTGTTTCTTCCATTTGTGAATAATCGCACCACCTTTTGTCACTCTCTCACCAAGCTGCTTGGCGATGGTCTTGTAGCCCATTCCAGCCTTGTGTAGGTCTACACTTTTGTTCCTGACATCCTTGGACAGTGCTTTGGTCTTGGCCATGGTGGAGAGATTGGATTCTGATTGATTGATTGCTTCTGTGGACAGGTGTCTTTTATACAGGTAACAAGCTGAGATTAGGAGCACTCCCTTTACCTCAGCTCGTTACCTGTATAGAAGTTACTTGGGAGCCAGAATATTTCACACATTAAAATGCAAATCAAGATAGCCAGGGAAGACAGCCTATAGCAAGTGGCTGTGCTTCTCACCGATCACAACATAGTTGCTCCAGGAGCACACCCAGTGGGGGAGGGGGCTATAAAGAAAGAAAGGGAGGAGAGGGGGCACTGGAACACACAGCAGACGGGCACTAGATAGCAAGCTCTTGTAAACACTATCATTGTCAGTTATAAGTCAGTATAAAATAAAACACTAAAGGGCACTCAGTACCCTTGCAGCTTATATTATCTGCAGTCCTGAATCCTCTAGCAACATTCAAAACTGGGAGCTTGAAGAAAGGTGTATATGTGTGTCAATCACAGAGTATGAAGGATGAAGACAGGTAATGGCAAATATGGAAGCTTCAAAGATGACTGGTACAAATCCCAGTTGGATGTCACAATTCAGCTTTCCTAATCGAAGAATTATAATATGATGTATAAAATAATTTAAGAGATCCTATCTATATGTGGAGGAGGATACTACATTTTGAACATTATTAATGCCATTTAACAGTTTATTGCAAATACTACATCTGTTACTCCCAACATGAACCACATCATTACAATGATGACGTTCCATGAATCTTACATTATAGTACATAATTAGTTCCATTCAATTGTTTGATTCACTAAATGAAAACTGATTCCTGTTCTGATAAATACTTAAAATGTAGGGGTTTCACTCACTTTCCCCACCAGTGGCAATAGTTACTAGGACAAATGGAGAGCCTTAAAGTGGATGTAAACCCTCTCCTATACCCAGTGAAGTGAACAGCCTCAGATGATACACAGGGATAAAACAAATCTCCCTACATAAGTTTTACATGTATATCTGCTGTCTTCAGCTTTATATACTGTTTAGAAAGTGCACGTCCTTTTAGAATTTTATCTTCCTGTTCCAGCAGTGGGAGGGGAGTCTTGCCATACACTGTGAGACAGCTGATTGGAGGAAAGACACACCCCCACTCCTCATAGTCAGAGCTGTGCTGTGAATGAACCAGTTCTTTGCTAATCTATTTATAGCACCCGCCCTGACACAAATTTCAGGCTGGTTTTATCACAGTTGACAGAGAACTTGTCAGAAGTTATCATGCTGATAACAGAAGAATGGAACAGGAGAAAGCCACGGGACTTAGTGCTTTAAAGAGAGATAAGAAAACACTGCAGATATATGTGCCCAGCTCAAACTTCATGAGTCAGGTTTACATCCACTTTAATCTCCCTAACAGAGACACAGACAGCAATAAGAACCTAATAAAAAAGTAAGGCAAGCACACCAAAATCTGCCCCATTTATAAAAGGGACCTCTGTGTCCCCAAAACATTGATTCTACATGGAACTTCAAAAAACTGTGGTGTGATGGGTTTACTTCTTAATTTGACTTTTTACAGTGCCACCATTAGTCGAGCATCCTTTATATGGGGTAAAATGTGTGTCAAGGGCTTTTAAAAACTTGGCAGGGGAACCAACCCCTCACCCACTCTAAATGCTTTGACTTTAGATACACTTTAAACTTATTGTGCCCAATAATGTAAAGAGGACCAAGAAACAGCACATGCCTCATAATGATAGATTGGTTGCATTGAAACATAATTCTTTTCTTGCATTATAAATGCGTAAGTCCTGAACACATAAACAGATGACAAACAGTGAATGTACAGTAAATGAGGTGTTTCACAGTGTAGTAAACCAGTAATGAAAAGCAGGGACATTGCACTGTTAAAGAAATATCAGTCAGAGACATTCCTTGGATATCGTGGATAGTTAGCAACTATGAGATTAAAAAGGCAAGCATGGTTTAATATTTTTTATAAAATATGCTTCAAAATAATTATTTACATTATTATATTTATTTGTATTTATATACTATGGATGTCTGAAAAGCTCCTTTTAAAAATTGTCCAATTTTTGTGTCCATAGGCTAGACATTCTAATGCCCCATACACACGGTCGGACATTGATCGGACATTCAAACAAAATCCATGGATTTTTTCAGACGGATGTTGGCTCAAACCTGCCTTGCATACACACGGTCATAC
The DNA here is from genome assembly GCA_037952835.1 of Lithobates septentrionalis. Classification (NCBI taxonomy): domain Eukaryota; kingdom Metazoa; phylum Chordata; class Amphibia; order Anura; family Ranidae; genus Lithobates; species Lithobates septentrionalis. Next base: position 686,883 of record JBBDGP010002267.1, on the reverse strand, counting down.
AAAGTTGTCGGAAAATCCGATCATTCTGAATGCGGTGACGTAAAACACGTACGTCGGGACTATAAATATGGCAGTAGCTCTCTTTATTTATTCTGAGCATGCGTGGCACTTTGTGCGTCGGATTTGTGTACACACGATCGGAAATTCCGACAACGGATTTTGTTGTCGGAAAATTTTATAGCCTGCTCTCAAACTTTGTGTGTCGGAAAATCCGATGGAAAATGTGTGATGGAGCCCACACATGATCGGAATTTCCCACAACAAGGTCCTATCACACATTTTCCATCGGAAAATCTGACCGTGTGTACGGGGCATTAGAGATTGTTCATTAGATTCTTCTCCATTCAATTTGAATTCAAATGTGTGATACTTTTAAATATCAATATGTGACCAGGCTATGGACATTAAAGTGTTTACATAATAATAAAGTGCATGTATAGCCTAAAGCCCCGTACACACGATCCGAAAATCGTACAAAAAATACCGCTTTCTAATCGCTCGTACGATAATCGGATCGTTAGTACAGAGCTTTTGAGAGCCGATCATGGCAGTTCATCCAATATTATTCTATCGGACATGAACGAAAATTTTTTCCTTACGATGCCAGATTGCAGGATTTTCGGTTTTCAGTACAGCTGTCATTCGAAAAGGCAATACAAATGCATTACAACACATGACATCACTTCCTAATTTTTATTCTGTCGTACAAGAACTGACAAAGTAAATTCATCAGATTCGATCTGATATTATCATGCAAAAAAAACCCCGGACGATCATTCGTCCGATAATCTTATCGTGTGTACCGGGCATTAGCATTTTTTTTTGGAGCTTTGCATAGAGTAAGGAAAGGTTTAGATTTCTATAAAATTATCTATTGCTGTTTGTGTTCATTTGAGGAGATTTCACTTCACTTTCTGCCCTGGAAATGCAACAGGAAGAGAGAGAGGGGACATTTGACATGGGAGCATCTACTGTTATTGGATTACTTACCCTGGCACCTTCCTGTAGTTACAAAATTGTGTAAATCCCCTTGCATTCTGTATTGGTGATAACAGTCACTTGAAGGAAAGAGGCTAATCAGCAATAAAAACATGACCGAGTGTCTAACCTCTTCCACTCTATACAAAACTAAAGCTGCCCATAAAAAGCTCAAATTCCAGTCGATTTCTGCTGAATCAGCCAAAATTAGAGTGGAGGGGTGGTCCTGTCAATATTAACCTGCTTGACAAAGAGCGAAAAATTGAAGGAGTCAGGTTGAAAACTGTTGGCAGAACAGTGACTTTATTCAATCAATCAATGGGTATTGTGGCTGCTTGAATACAATAGTCAGCAGTGGAAACTATTCATTTTGTTTTGTTTAGCCTGCAGGTTGAATGAGAGGAATCTAGCCATCTATGGCTAGATAAAAAAATAAATAAAAAATGGACATGCATGCTTTTTAAAAGTCAGTAGATGAGCATTAAAATAAGCAGAGGCTCTGAAATAACTGTCTGAAACAGCCTCAGATCAACCTGCTTCCCCTTCCCAACAGTGACTTGGTAACCTTCTAACCTTATAATCTTTAACCACTTGACCTCCAGAAGATTTACCCCCCTCATGACCAGGCCATTTTTTGCAACACGGCACTGCGTTATTTTAACTGACAATTGTGCGGACATGCAACGCTGTACCCAAATAAAATGTATGTCCTTTTTTTCCCCACAAATAGAGCTTTCTTTTGGTGGTATTTGATCACCTCTGTTTTTTTATTTTTTGCGCTATAAACAAAAAAAGACAGACAGTTTTTTAAACAAAACAATATTTTTTACTTTCTGCTATGAAACATATCCAATAATAAAAAAAAAAAAAAGAAAGAATCGAATTTCTTCATCAGTTTAGACCGATATGTATTCTGCTACATATTTTTGGTAAAAAATGTCCCAAAAAGTGTATATTGATTGGTTTGCGCAAAAGTTATAGCGTCTACAAACTGTGGGATATTTTTATTTATTTTTTTTTTTTCTTTTAACTTTTTTTCTTTTATTAGTAATGGCGGCATTCAGCGACTTATAGCGGCACTACAATATGGAGGCCGATAGTCGGGACACTAACTGACACTTTTGACACTAGGGCCAGTGACACTAATACAGTAATCAGTGCTAAAATATGCACTATCACTGTTTTAATGTCACTGGCTGGGAAGAGGTTAAACATTAGGGGCGATAAAAGGGTTAACTGTGTGCCTAGCCAGTGTTCGTGCACTGTGTGGGAGGTGCTTTTATTAGGGAAAGGCATGGATCCATGTTCCTGCTTTACAGGAACACAGGATCCATGTCTTCTGTACTGATAGCTCAACAATCTGCCTGGTTTACATAGGCAGATAGCCGTTCTGGCTCTCTGCCTAATGATCGACAGGTGTCGGTGGACATTAAGTCCTTCAGATCAGTTCCCGCTGTGTCTAATCACAGTGGGAGCAGTTCACCGATTGTGCGCATGCACGCCCCAGACCCGGAGGTGTCGGATCACATACCTAGTACGTGATCCGGCGCTGCAGTGTCACCTTGCCACAGTATATCTACGTTATACTGGTGGCAACTGGTAATAATAACACAGAACAAGAGCTCTGGGAGTGGTAGCAGGGTGAGCTGAGCTGCTAAGAAAAGAATTTGAATGACTTCAGTGCTTCTGCTGCGAACATTGATGATAAATTGCTCCAGAGTTCCTGCAGCTACAAAGGTCAGTGAGGGTGTTAGGGATTTAAAGATCATTTAATGCTCTTCAAGTACCGTATATGTAAATGCTGTACTTGAATGAAAGCCTGTCCACAGGTTCACTTTAGGGCTCGGTTCACACTTGCAATTTATACTTTTTTCCTTTGTAGGCCAGCTACCCCAACAGCTGCTTTGAACACAAATCTGTATGACAAACACACATCTGTATGACTAATCCCTAGTTGGGCGAAACGCATTGGAGGGGGTGGTCCCAGGGCAGGAATTGTCACTGGTATGTTTGTTCATGCTTTACAATAAATGTGGAGGTTTGTGATTTATCCAGTGTGCGACGCCTCTTGTCCTTGCTTCTGGACAGTGAGCCTCCAGCCCCTAGAGTTATGCCCCGTACACACGGTCAGACTTTGTTCGGACATTCCGACAACAAAATCCTAGGATTTTTTCCGACGGATGTTGGCTCAAACTTGTCTTGCATACACACGGTCACACAAAGTTGTCGGAAAATCCGATCTTTCTGAACACGGTGACGTAAAACATGTACGTCGGGACTATAAACGGGGCAGTGGCCAATAGCTTTCATCTCTTTATTTATTCTGAGCATGCGTGGCACTTTGTCCGTCGGATTTGTGTACACACGATCGGAATTTCCAACAACGGATTTTGTTGTTGGAAAATTTTATATCCTGCTCTCAAACTTTGTGTGTCGGAAAATCCGATGGAAAATGTGTGATGGAGCCTACACACGGTCGGGATTTCCGACAACAAGGTCCTATCACACATTTTCCGTCGGAAAATCTGACCGTGTGTATGGGGCATTAGAGTGGCAGCGGGGAGAGAATGCAATGTTCCAGCGAGGGGGATTCTTTTATCCAGCTTGCTTGTGTGGACAGAAAAACCCATTTATTTAAATGAATCGTCCATGGCTAGTGCATATGTAGTTCAATTTTTGTATACTGCCTACAGCGCATGTGCCATTCAATAACTGAAGGTGAGGTGCTGGAAGGGGAAACGACAAGGAACAGCAACTCAGCTGTGATCACTGGAGGAGGCAAGTGAGCAGACTTGCACACTATGACAAGTGCCATGTAACTGAAGTTCCACTCTCTGTAATGCTGACTTAAGCACTCTGTATACTGGGCTGTACTTTAAAGGCAATTCCACCATTTGCAAACATTTAACCACTTCAGCCCTGGAAGGTTTTACCCCCTTAATGACCAGAGCATTTTTTGCGACACTGCACTGCGTCGCTTTAACTGACAATTGCGCAGTCGTGCAGCGCTGTACCCAAACAAAATTGACGTCCCTTTTTTTCCCACAATTAGAGATTTTTTTTGGTGGTATTTGATCACCAATTTTTTGGGCTATAAACAAAAAAAGACCGACAATTTTGAAAAAAAATAATTTTTTTTTAACTTTTTGCTATAATACATATCCCAAAAAATATATATAAAAAACAAATGTATTAATCAGTTTAGGCTGAAATATTTTCTTCTACATATTTTTGGTAAAAAAAATCGCAATAGGCGTATATTGATTTTTTTTTACTGGTAATGGTGGCGAGCTGAGATTTTTAGCGGGACTGCGACATTGCAGTGGAGAAATCTGACCCCAAATTACACTTTTTGGGGACCAGTGACATTATTACATTGATCAGTGCTAAAAAAAATGCACCGATCAATGTAAAAATGACACTGGCATGGAAGGGGTTAACACTAGGGGGTGTTCAAGGAGTTAAGTGTGTTCCCTCAACGTGTTCTAACTTTAGGGGGGGATGGGCTTACTGAAACATGATAGAGATCACTGTTCCCAATGACAGGGAACAGAAGACCTCTGTCATGTCACTAGGCAGAACAGGGAAATGCCTTGTGTACATAGGCAGTTTCCCGTTCTGCCTCTCCTCGCCGCGATCAAGGGCCGGCCGGTGGACATCGAGCCCGCGGGCACACCCCCTATCCTGCGCCCGCTATCCTGCTTTTGCGGACTTACGTACAGGTTCGTCAGTTTGCACAGGAGAGACATTCTGCCAACGTATATCTGCATGAGAAGGTCAGCAAGTGGTTAATTATTGCACATACATTAATAAAAAAAAATTTTGCGTATGAAAATGTTTTCATTGGAGCCTGCAGAGTATTGGAACTGCTCTGTATGTTACCCTTTCCTTAGTCCTGCCCTATTTACATTATATACACCTGATGCTTGCACTCTGTATGTAGTCTCAAGTTTTAAACCCTTCCCTCTGTTAAGCCTCATACACAAGATCAGATTTTCCAAGGGGAAATGTGTGATGACAGGCTGTTGGTGGAAAATCTGACCATGTGTACGCTCAATCAGACAATTGTTGGCCAACTTTCCGTGGACAAATGTTGGATGGCAGGTTTATAAATTTTCCGCAGACAAATGTCTGTTGTCGGATTTTCCGAGCGTGTGTACACAAGTCCTTCGGACAAAAGTCCAAAGTACAAACAGACATGCTCGGAAGCAAGGATGAGCCAGATGCAGTCGGTCTTGTAAACTAGCGTTCGTAATGGAGAATTAACATTCGTGACGTGGCAAATTATGACATCTCGAAATGCAGCGCACATTCTCTTCTTCTTTAATGGGATAATAATGAAGCTGCTTTGCTGGTGATACTGATGGCGTTATTGCAAACAAATTTTCAAAGGCTTTTTCTTCTAGTGATATCAATAATATTATTATGCTTTTTTTTTTTTTATTTGGGCAAGTTACCACAACACCATTATCCCGTAGTTTTTAAAATCAAAGATACAACTATGTTGGTGTCCCTTGTCAATTTTACGTTGTATTTTTTTAAATGTAACTGCCTACTCCCAAACTGTCATTTGAAGTAAAACACATAGCCAAGTATTATTCTACACAATATTTTTATTGTGCATTAAAAAAAGAAAACAAATAAAATTAGACATGCTATCTGCCAATAGAACTTAATCAAAAAGTGCATTCTATGCATCCAAAAATATACAAAATCAAATCATCATTCAACCAAAATAATGTCAAAGCAATAACTCCAAGGTCAATAATAAATAACACGTTATCTCCTCCGATTCTGCAACATGGCTGGTTGACGAACGGCTGTTCAGAAACAAACTGAAAAGTGTGACATGAAAAGTGCGAAATGAAAAGCGCGAATCAACACTCACCAAACTTCTACTAACACGAAATTAGCAGAAGGAGCCCAAAGGGTGGCGCTAAAGAGCTGAAAAACAACGTACTACCTCACTAGTCGTAGTGGTTGGCCAACAATTGAGTGCGGTGTGTATGCAAGACAAGTTTGGGCCAACTCCCTTCGGACAAAATTCCACGATTTTGTTGGCCAACAATCTGATCATGTTTATGAGGCTTAAGCGAAATTTGACCACTCCTAACAATCTTCTTTTTTGCATACCCAATGAAAAAAAGGGAGGGGGGAGGAGGTTGGGGCCTGTCAGGTAGGCTGTTTGGGGCCCAATGATTTCTAATGGAAGTCCTGTGTATCGCTACTCCTTGTTTTGTGCTTTTAGTTGATAATCTACTGCTTTTTTTCTCCGCATTGCTATTCTTGATGCACATTACCAGGATGTCACTGGATTACATCTCAAAGGCCTCACAGCTCTGGTACTCTTCATCAGTTTCACAATGATTCTCCTGTTCTTTATCTGATTCTGCTGCGGAATAGTACTCTGGCATTCCCCTGCTGCAGCTTTTTTTTACCAGCTATTTGCTTTTTTGGCACATCATCTTTTCTCATTTCTGTATATTTCTTTCAGTTCATCATAGTTTTTATAAATCTTTATCCTGTACTATCGTATTATTTCCAAATTACTGTCACTACACTGCACCTAGAATACACAGCAGGAGCACAATGCAGGTACTATGACATATGACTACTAGCCCTACATACCAGAACCAATATTTCAAATTGTTTTAATACTTATTGTGCACAGTTAGCCCTCTTCAATCTGCCTGCTATTGTCTGGTGCGCTGATCTGCCTTTCGGGTTTTTTGTACGCTCTACTTTCATTGATGTACTAGGTACTAGAGATGAATAAACTTCAAAAATGCATGCCAGCTATTCACCTAACCTGCTTCCACAATCCAATGATTGTGTTGTTGTCCTTTTTTCTTTCTCCTAAACAGCCTAGTGCTTTTGGAATGCTGGCTGGTTTCTCCATGCATGTGCAATTACCCCTAAATACCTGATGCCTTTTATGCCTATAAGCAAGAGATTGGTGTTCCAAGAGATAAGGGTATATAAAACACATATGATATAATAGCATGAACTGCTAAGTATCTGGGATAGGTGGTGATATTGAAATCTCAGTGATAGGAGGTTCTTTTGCAACAAATCTGCCTTTTTTGTACTGGAAGGTGGGGAACACGTAAGTAGCACAACCACTGAGCCTGGTAACAGTAGGCTTTCCTAGTTACAAAAATAATATCCATAACATTGGATGCTGGGAGTTTTTCACACTCTGAATAGATCAGTAGAGACAACTGTGGTCAGTTTTAGGAACGTTAAATGTAACAGACACAGACCATGATTTTCTAAAGCTGCAATAGCACTTTACGCACCTTAAAATGTGCATTAAGCAAGCTAAAGTGGCATATCAGTAATGTGTTCATGCCATTTCAGCATGCCTTAAGTGCCGTTACAGCTTGATGAAACAGGACCATATAATATATCTATATCTATTAATATTTAAAATAGGTATGTAGCCTATTTGCCAGCAGTAAACCAGCTGTGGTCTTAGACAAACACAGGAAAAGGATTTCATGTCCAGAGACGCATCAGAATCATTTTTCTCTGGTGACAGCCCTTCCAGATTGGTGAATATCCCTGAGAATGAGAGACATCTGGTCCTCCTAATATACAGTTAAAATCCATATTCCTGGCAGTATATTGTATTTATCTATCTTGTTCCTTCTCACTGGCACAGGCTGTTAAAAGATCAGTTGTGCTACCTGGGAAATATTTGAATTTTGGTTGTTTCCATGGAGGTGCTGCCAGTTCACTGAAAACTGAGATTCTTGTGGAAAACTGTCTGAAGAAAAAAATCCAGTAAGTTTCTTAAAATATATCTAAACCTCAGTACAGAAATGTAATATATTGCAGCTTACCAGTCCGAAAATGTGGTGGCTGCATTTGTTTTCTTTTTTTTTTTCCAGGCTAAGAACATTTTCAGCAGGTACAGAACATACCTGTTGATCTTTCTAGAAATGCAGCGTCCTTGTCACCTACTGTGAACTGAAAGCACAAACAATGATATCTTCATTTCTAAAACTAATAATCCTTCCACCCTACTGTCCCACCCCCCCATGTAATAGAGATGAAGAAAGGAAAAACATAATTAAAATTCTGCCTGGGTGACAACCATGGCTCCAACCATGGATACAGTATAGGAGTCAGTGTTCCGAAGGTCAGTGTTTGAAAAACAAAAAAATAATACAGACACCTCATCTAAGGACTGATAAGCTGCAGTATACTACATTTTCTGCTTGTGAGTTTAGATTGAATTTGATATGTTACTATACTGCACTTGAAAAGGGAGAGGAAAGACCTGATTGGTTGGTTATAGCAAGACATTTTCTTCAAGCAACAGTTTTATATATATATATTTATATATTTTTGGCAATGAATAAGCGCACCTGTTAGTGTGTGAAACGCGTCTACCATTTGAACTGTTTGTAGCACTTGGGATGTTCGTTCATTAAATAAGAATTTTGATGGATCTTGGAGTGCAGCCATTTCTTCAGTGTTGAACAGTTTTATACACGGGAAACAGAGAAGTTGATTTACTTAAAGGAGAAGTACAGCCAAAACGTGTTTGGTTGTACTTCCACTTTGGATCACAGGAGTGCAGTCCTTTCTGCACTCCTATGACTCGTTTTCAACAGACAGCGAGCTGACGTCACAGAGCCGGTACAGGCTAGGCAAAGATCGTGACCATATGGACGAGATCCACCCAGGTGCCTGGACTGGCACCCGTCTCAGCCTCTCAACGAGCTGCTGAGAGCCTGAGCCAGCCACTCCCAACCCCTGTACAGCCTGGTGTTTCAGTGAGCGCGGGGAGGGGGGTGTGTGGGTTGCAGAGAACCAGTGACTGAGAGTCACCAGCTCTCTGCTCATGGAGAACAGAGCGATCAGTGGTCTTTGATCGCTCAGTTCCCAGTCTTAGAGCTGGAGTGGACAGATGCAGCATCGGACCGATGCTGCATCCACCTAGGTAAGTATGATTTAAAAAGAAACAAAAAACGAACTCTACCAAACCAAACAATACTCTTGCAAAGTTAACAGCCTATTTGCCTTTTATAAAATAACCCCAGAGTGTCTGTCCATGCAATCCATGTCTACTTTTCCCCCAGTGGACCTATACCCATCTCCACTCCAGTGATGTGGTTTCCTGGAGATTTCTCGCCAGATGCTGACATTGTCGGGCATTCTTCTTACAGGTTTTGTTCTTTGCCATTTTCATTGGCTGGGTTGAGATGACGTTACACTTTCGCATGCACAGGAGTCCATCCATTTTGGCAGATACTGAATTTTACATTAAGCTGTGTGTGAGAACAGGCAGGTAACAGTACTTTAATATGGACATAGTACAGCCGTAGCCAAAAGTTTTGATAATGACACAAATACAAATTTTCACAAAGTCTGCTGCCTTTGTTTTTCTCATGGCAATTTGCATATACTCCAGAATGTTATGACGACTGATCAGATGAATTGCAATTAATTGCAAAGTCCCTCATTGCCAAGAAATAGAACTTAACCTCCCTGGTGGTATGATTATGTCAGATTTTTGAGGCTCAAAGCGGTACAATTTTTTGCATGGAAATTTGGCGTTTTATATTGTAGGCCTGTAATTCTTAGGAATAACACACTTAAATCTGTCCAAACAAGAGTCTAGTAGACATCCCGGGTATGATAAAGTTTGAAACATGAAATCATAAATTATAATATAATAAATAACTATAAATAGTTCTAACAAATAATAATATAATAATAATAAAAATTATTCAATAATGTAATCAAATCAAAAACACTGAAATTTGCTCAGTTGCAGAATTGTCGCTGTCATTACTTTTCAGTGTTTGATGACGGATTTCCCCACGAATCACTATCGCTCAATTCTGCAAGTGATTCTAATTTATTATCGCTGTTTTCTAGTTGGTCTAAAACTGCTTTTGATATAAAGGAACACTTTTTGGTTGCTATGGACAATCTCCAGTTTCCAGGCAGAAAGAACAGCATTTATAATATAAAACTGTATGCAGGGCACTGGACAAACCACTAGGGACAAAACGGTGTAACGATGTAAAATAACTTGATACAGTTATGTAATCTGTAAGATTACAGTATACAGTATGTATTGTGTGTTTTTAACTTTTTGAATTTGGTGCTGTGCTCCGTCCCTGTGCGTTGCAAAGCTCGCAGGGAACAAAGCTCGGCACTGTGATAGATTCGGCGGAGGACACGGCTCGCACACACAGCAGGAGGACATCGCAGGATCCTGGGGACAAGGTAAGTAACTTTGCCTGGATCCTGCGATGCGATGCGAGTGTGGCTCAGGGTTACCGCTTTTGGTACTGAAAATTCACCCCGAGCCACACTCAGGCATACCGCTAAGGAAGTTAATCCCATGAAAAACATTTCCACTGCTTTTGTGGAGAAGGCTTCAGGGTGTCCAAGAAAGTCCAGCAACTGCCAGGAACATCTACATTTGATTCCACCAGTGCAGAGCTTGCTCAGGAATGGCTGCAGGCAGGTGTGAGTGCATCTGCATGCATAGTGAGGCAAAGACTTCTGGAGGATGGCCTGCAGCAAAGAAGCCACTTCTCTTTAGGAAAAATATCAGGGACAGACTGATATTCTGCAAAAGGTACAGGGATTGGACTGCTGAGGACTGGGGTAAAGTAATTTTCTCTGATGAATCCCTATTTGAGGCATCCTGGAAAAAACCTTGTCCGGAGTAGAAAAGTTGAGTGCTACCATCAGTCCTGTGTCATGCCAACAGTAAAGCATCCAGAGACCGTTCATGTTTGGGGTTGCTTCTCAGCCAAGGGAGTGGGCTCACTCACAATGTTGCCTAAGAACACAGTCATGAATAAAAAATGGTACAAAAAATCCTCCGAGAGCAACCATCCAAAAACAGTTAGGTGAAGAACGGTGCCTTTTCCAGCATGATGGAGCACCTTACCATAATTCAAAAGTGATAACTAAGTGGCCTCCGGGAAAAAAACATCGCAATTTTGGGTCCATGCCAAGGAAACTCCCCAGACCATAATCCCATTGAGAACTTGTTGTCAATCCTCAAGAGGTGGGTAAACAAAAAAAACCCCACAAATTCTGACAAACTCCAAGCATTGATTATGCAAGACTGGGCTACCATCAGTCAGGATGTGGCCCAACAGTTGTTTGACTGCATGGCAGGGCGAACTGCAGAGATCTTTAAAAAGAAGGGTCAACACTGCAAATATTGACTCTTTGCATAAACTTAACCACTTGACGACCGCCTCACGCCGATGTACGTCGGCAAAGTGGCACGGACAGGCAAAATCACGTACAGGGTACGTGATTTGCCTTCCGCGGGTGGGGGGTCCGATCGGACCCCCCCCCGGTGCCCGAGGCGGTCGTCTTTTGTCCAGCGGCGATCGGTGATGAGGGGGAGACCATCCGTTCGTGGCCCCCCCCTCGCGATCGCCGCCGGCCAATGAGAACACTCCTTTGCTGCTGTATGCTAAACAGCAGCAAAGGAAGTGATGTCATCTCCCCTCGGGTCGGTATTTTCCGTTCCGGCCCGAGGAGAGACGACATGTGAGTGAGTGCACAACACTACACACACACAGTAGAACATGCCAGGCACACAAAACACCCCGATCCCCCCCCCGATCGCCCCCCCGATCCCCCCCCAATCACCCCCCCCCCCCCCCCCCGTCACAAACTGACACCAGCAGTTTTTTTTTTTTCTGATTACTGCATAGTGTCAGTTTGTGACAGTTACTGTGTTGGGACAGTGAGTATTACCCCCCTTTAGGTCTAGGGTACCCCCCTAACCCCCCCTAATAAAGTTTTAACCCCTTGATCACCCCCTGTCACCAGTGTCGCTAAGCGATCATTTTTCTGATCGCTGTATTAGTGTCGCTGGTGACGCTAGTTAGTGAGGTAAATATTTAGGTTCGCCGTCAGCGTTTTATAGCGTCAGGGACCCCCATATACTACCTAATAAATGTTTTAACCCCTTGATTGCCCCCTAGTTAACCCTTTCACCACTGATCACCGTATAACCGTTACGGTTGACGCTGGTTAGTTAGTTTATTTTTTATAGTGTCAGGGCACCCGCCGTTTATTACCGAATAAAGGTTTAGCCCCCCGATCGCCCGGCGGTGATATGCGTCGCCCCAGGCAGCGTCAGATTAGCGCCAGTACCGCTAACACCCACGCACGCAGCATGCGCCTCCCTTAGTGGTATAGTATCTGATCGGATCAATATCTGATCCGATCAGATCTGTACTAGCGTCCCCAGCAGTTTAGGGTTCCCAAAAACGCAGTGTTAGCGGGATCAGCCCAGATACCTGCTAGCACCTGCGTTTTGTGCCTCCGCCCAGCCCACCCAAGTGCAGTATCGATCGATCACTGTCACTTACAAGGCACTAAACGCATAACTGCAGCGTTCGCAGAGTCAGGCCTGATCCCTGCGATCGCTAACAGTTTTTTTGGTAGCATTTTGGTGAACTGGCAAGCGCCAGCCCCAGGCAGCGTCAGGTTAGCGCCAGTACCGCTAACACCCACGCACGCACCATACACCTCCCTTAGTGGTATAGTATCTGAACGGATCAATATCTGATCCGATCAGATCTATACTAGCGTCCCCAGCAGTTTAGGGTTCCCAAAAACGCAGTGTTAGCGGAATCAGCCCAGATACCTGCTAGCACCTGCGTTTTGCCCCTCCGCCCGGCCCAGCCCAGTCCACCCAAGTGCAGTATCGATCGATCACTGTCACTTACAAAACACTAAACGCATAACTGCAGCGTTCGCAGAGTCAGGCCTGATCCCTGCGATCGCTAACAGTTTTTTTTGTAGCGTTTTGGTGAACTGGCAAGCACCAGCCCCAGGCAGCGTCAGATTAGCGCCAGTACCGCTAACACCCACGCACGCACTGTACACCTCCCTTAGTGGTATAGTATCTGATCGCATCAATATCTGATCCGATCAGATCTATACTAGCGTCACCAGCAGTTTAGGGTTCCCAAAAACGCAGTGTTAGCGGGATCAGCCCAGATACCTGCTAGCACCTGCGTTTTGCCCCTCCGCCCGGCCCGGCCCAGCCCACCCAAGTGCAGTATCGATTGATCACTGTCACTTACAAAACACTAAACGCATAATTGCAGCGTTCGCAGAGTCAAGCCTGATCCCTGCGATCGCTAACAGTTTTTTGGTAGCGTTTTGGTGAACTGGCAAGCGCCAGCGGCCTAGTACACCCCGGTCGTAGTCAAACCAGCACTGCAGTAACACTTGGTGACGTGGCGAGTCCCATAAGTGCAGTTCAAGCTGGTGAGGTGGCAAGCACAAGTAGTGTCCCACTGCCACCAAGAAGACAAACACAGGCCCGTCGTGCCCATAGTGCCCTTCCTACTGCATTCGCCAATCCTAATTGGGAACCCACCGCTTCTGCAGCGCCCGTACTTCCCCCATTCACATCCCCAACCAAATGCAGTCGGCTGCATGAGAGGCATTTTCTTTATGTCCTCCCAAGTACCCCTACCCAACGAACCCCCCCAAAAAAGATGTCGTGTCTGCAGCAAGCGCGGATATAGGCGTGACACCCGCTATTATTGTCCCTCCTGTCCTGACAATCCTGGTCTTTGCATTGGTGAATGTTTTGAACGCTACCATTCACTAGTTGAGTATTAGCGTAGGGTACAGCATTGCACAGACTAGGCACACTTTCACAGGGTCTCCCAAGATGCCATCGCATTTTGAGAGACCCGAACCTGGAACCGGTTACCGTTATAAAAGTTAGTTACAAAAAAAGTGTAAAAAAATAAAAAAATAAGAAATAAAAATAAATAGTTGTTGTTTTATTGTTCTCTCTCTCTCTATTCTCTCTCTCTATTGTTCTGCTCTTTTTTACTGTATTCTATTCTGCAATGTTTTATTGTTATTGTTATTGTTATTATGTTTTATCATGTTTGTTTTTCAGGTGTGTAATTATTTACACTTTACTGTGCTTTATTGTTAACCATTGTTAACCATTTTTTTGTCTTCAGGTACGCCATTCACGACTTTGAGTGGTTATACCAGAATGATGCCTGCAGGTTTAGGTATCATCTTGGTATCATTCTTTTCAGCCAGCGGTCGGCTTTCATGTAAAAGCAATCCTAGCGGCTAATTAGCCTCTAGACTGCTTTTACAAGCCGTGGGAGGGAATGCCCCCCCCCCACCGTCTTCCGTGTTTTTCTCTGGCTCTCCTGTCTCAACAGGGAACCTGAGAACGCAGCCGGTGATTCAGCCAGCTGACCATAGAGCTGATCAGAGACCAGAGTGGCTCCAAACATCTCTATGGCCTAAGAAACCGGAAGCTACGAGTATTTCATGACTTAGATTTCGCCGGATGTAAATAGCGCCATTGGGAAATTGGGGAAGCATTTTATCACACCGATCTTGGTGTGGTCAGATGCTTTGAGGGCAGAGGAGAGATCTAGGGCCTAATAGACCACAATTTTTTCAAAAAAGAGTACCTGTCACTACCTATTGCTATCATAGGGGATATTTACATTCCCCGAGATAACAATAAAAATTATTAAAAAAAAAAATATGAAAGGAACAGTTTAAAAGTAAGATTAAAAAAGAAAAAAAATAATAAAGAAAAAAAAAAAAAAAAAAAAAACACCCCTGTCGCCCCCTGCTCTCGCGCTAAGGCGAACGCAAGCGGCGGTCTGTCGTCAAACGTAAACAGCAATTGCACCATGCATGTGAGGTATCACCGCGAAGGCCAGATCGAGTGCAGTAATTTTTCCAGTAGACCTCCTCTGTAAATCTAAAGTGGTAACCTGTAAAGGCTTTTGAAGGCTTTTAAACATGTATTTATTTTGTTGCCACTGCACGTTTGTGCGCAATTTTAAAGCATGTCATGTTTGGTATCCATGTACTCGGCCTAAGATCATCTTTTTTATTTCATCAAACATTTGGGCAATATAGCGTGTTTTAGTGCATTAAAATTAAAAAAAGTGTGTTTTTTCCCCAAAAAATGCGTTTGAAAAATCGCTGCGCAATTACTGTGTGAAAAAAAAAAATGAAACACCCACCATTTTAATCTGTAGGGCATTTGCTTTAAAAAAATATATAATGTTTGGGGGTTCAAAGTAATTTTTTTGCAAAAAAAAAAAACTTTTTCATGTAAACAATAAGTGTCAGAAAGGGCTTTGTCTTCAAGTGGTTAGAAGAGAGGGTGATGTGTGACATAAGCTTCTAAATGTTGTGCATAAAATGCCAGGACAGTTCAAAACCCCCCCAAATGACCCCATTTTGGAAAGTAGACACCCCAAGCTATTTGCTGAGAGGCATGTCGAGTCCATGGAATATTTTATATTGCGACACAAGTTGCGGGAAAGAGACAAATTTTTTTTTTTTTTTTTGCACAAAGTTGTCACTAAATGATATATTGCTCAAACATGCCATGGAAATATGTGAAATTACACCCCAAAATACATTCTGCTGCTTCTCCTGAGTACGGGGATACCACATGTGTGAGACTTTTTGGGAGCCTAGCCGCGTACGGGACCCCGAAAACCAAGCACCGCCTTCAGGCTTTCTAAGGGCGTGAATTTTTGATTTCACTCTTCACTGCCTATCACAGTTTCGGAGGCCATGGAATGCCCAGGTGGCACAAAACCCCCCCAAATGACCCCATTTTGGAAAGTAGACACCCCAAGCTATTTGCTGAGAGGTATAGTGAGTATTTTGCAGACCTCACTTTTTGTCACAAAGTTTTGAAAATTGAAAAAAGAAAAAAAAAAAAGTTTTTTCTTGTCTTTCTTCATTTTCAAAAACAAATGAGAGCTGCAAAATACTCACCATGCCTTTCAGCAAATAGCTTGGGGTGTCTACTTTCCAAAATGGGGTCATTTGGGGGGGTTTTGTGCCACCTGGGCATTCCATGGCCTCCGAAACTGTGATAGGCAGTAAAGAGTGAAATCAAAAATTTTCACCCTTAGAAATCCTGAAGGCAGTGATTGGTTTTCGGGGTCCAGTACGCGGCTAGGCTCCCAAAAAGTCCCACACATGTGGTATCCCCATACTCAGGAGAAGCAGCTAAATGTATTTTGGGGTGCAATTCCACATATGCCCATGGCCTGTGTGAGCAATATATCATTTAGTGACAACTTTATGAAAAAAAAAAAAAAAAGAAAAAAAAGTGTCACTTTCCCGCAACTTGTGTCAAAATATAAAATATTCCATGGACTCAATATGCCTCTCAGCAAATAGCTTGGGGTGTCTACTTTCCAAAATGGGGTCATTTTGGGGGGTTTTGTGCCACCTGGGCATTCCATGGCCTCCGAAACTGTGATAGGCAGTGAAGAGTGAAAGCAAAAATTTACACCCTTAGAAATCCTGAAGGCGGTGATTGGTTTTCGGGGCCCCGTACGCGGCTAGGCTCCCAAAAAGTCCCACACATGTGGTATCCCCATACTCAGGAGAAGCAGCTAAATGTATTTTGGGGTGCAATTCCACATAGGCCCATGGCCTGTGTGAGCAATATATCATTTAGTGACGACTTTTTGTAAATATTTTTTTTTTCTTTTTTTTTGTCATTTTTCAATCACTTGGGACAAAAAAAATAAATATTCAATGGGTTCAACATGCCTCTCAGCAATTTCCTTGGGGTGTCTACTTTCCAAAATGGGGTCATTTGGGGGGGTTTTGTACTGCCCTGCCATTTTAGCACCTCAAGAAATGACATAGGCAGTCATAAACTAAAAGCTGTGTAAATTCCAGAAAATGTACCCTAGTTTGTAGACGCTATAACTTTTGCGCAAACCAATAAATATACGCTTATTGACATTTTTTTTACCAAAGACATGTGGCCGAATACATTTTGGCCTAAATGTATGACTAAAATTTAGTTTATTGGATTTTTTTTATAACAAAAAGTAGAAAATATCATTTTTTTTCAAAATTTTCGGTCTTTTTCCGTTTATAGCGCAAAAAATAAAAACCGCAGAGGTGATCAAATACCATCAAAAGAAAGCTCTATTTGTGGGAAGAAAAGGACGCAAATTTCGTTTGGGTACAGCATTGCATGACCGCGCAATTAGCAGTTAAAGCGACGCAGTGCCAAATTGGAAAAAGACCTCTGGTCCTTAGGCAGCATAATGGTCCGGGGCTCAAGTGGTTAATGTAATTGTTAATAAAAGCCTTTGACACTTACGAAATGCTTGTAATTATACTTCAGTATACCATAGTAACATCTGACAAAAGGATCTAAAAACACTGCAAGCAGCAGACCTTGTGAAAATGAATATTTGTGTCATTCTCAAAACTTTAGACCATGGCTGTATCTTTTTCTTCTGTATTAAAAAGCCTGCCTGTTTCACTTCAAATATTTTACATGACAAATAATAGATACTTCAAACGATAGATAAGAAGTTATTGGAGTTATTAGATAAGAAATAAACATTTCAAATGTTTATTTCACCGTCCTGCATATCAGATTCACTGAGGAGTTATGGTTTTAACCAACCCTAATGAAACACACTTTGCAAAAATTCTTTTTTGTTGTAAAAATAAATCTATTTTGTAATCTATGACTGCATAATATGGTACTTGGCTCCTGTTTTATGTTAGTTGTACTATGACAACCCACATGGATATAATTATCCAATATGAAACCAATGACCTCTGAATGCTGAGGAGAGGGCATGACACAAAGTCGAGGAGAACCTGAGATTTACAGGTCTTCACTGACACAATATGCACACATATAGTTTCACTTAAAATACACATGTGACCAAAGACTGGTTGGAGCATAAAACTGTTATTTATGGCTGATTCTATGCTTGATACTGGATATCATACTGAGAATTAACTTGTGTTTCTTGGGAATTCCTTTGGTACGTGTTTGATCCACTGACATTTTCGTGAAGCTGATGTGAACACACAAGTTTATGTTGCTAGTGAATCAGGCAAGTGTTCCAGGATCTAAATATACTACAGCTGAAATGAGAACTGAATGTTACATCATACCTATTTTTAATAGAAAAATATGTTTGGTTTTTCATGCAGCTGTAATGACTTTATTCACAGGTCGAGGATTTTTTTATTACAGGAAAGCTGGAGCACAGATAAGTGGCATGAGGTTGGACCCAGTGGTTATAATATTTTGGACTTCTATACATAATCCATATGTATGTGGGTCACCTTGATGGGCTATGGATCAGAAAAGCAGGGAACTTGCAGGTGGTGGCGCAAAATATACATAAAAGTCATGCTATTTTGAACACTTGAGAGGATTTTGTCTGACAAGTTGGCTGCTTCTGAGGACTGAGGACTGCTTCTCGGTGACAACTCTTGACCAATTGGATTGTCTAAAGCTAGATTCACACCTATGCATTTTTAGTGCTTTTTGCATTTTGCAGATTTTCACTTACAGAACATGTTCCATAGGAAACCATGTTAAATGGACTGTAGTGCAAATGCAAAAAGCACTAAAACTGCATAGGTGTGAATCCAGCCTTAAAACTTGATCTGGAGCCCAGATGTGGAGGTCACATACTTTGGTGGTTGCACCATAAGCCTTGTTGACTCACTGAGCATATGCCCATTTGAGTCTTCTCACTCCGGTAAGCCTCCTCACTAACCGGTGGTTCTATTGTCTGTCTCTTCACCTCAACATTGATGTCACGTGGAATCCCACTTCTAGTCACACAATTTGTTTTCACCATCTATTCAAAGACTGTTGTATTTATATTTCAAAACAACCTTTATATTATGGCACATGGACTTTAGTTTGGGTGTGAATTTGACATCTCTTTTTCATAATCATTAGTCTTTGCGGTCATTGCACAGTGTACATTAGTTTGTATATATATGAATTTTTAATTTATTTTTTTTGAGAGCTGCTCAAAAAATTTTTTTTACTTTTCACCTATTTTCTGAAGGCTGCATCATACCTATTTTTAATAGAAGGATATGTTTGGTTTTTCATGCAGCTGTAATGATTTTATTTATAGTCTCATACATGAGATGTAGCTCATATGCTAGGGCTTTTTGTTTCTCTCAGGCATAACTGGAGCGTAGCATGCCACCTCACTGCCTAAAGCCACCTTGTTGTCTGTAGTCTGTAAACTCCATGGGCCTGATTCATTAAAGTGTAAAATGTAGTTATGATAATCTGTGCTCACTTTAAAATGCATCCATGTGAAGGGAAATGTAGAGGAGCATCAAGTTCCCCTGCACATGACTAGATATTTGAAGTCAACACAGGTTAACTTCACTGCATACTTTAGTAAATCAGGACCCCTAGTGAGTGATGATTCTGCAGAACACAGAATTATGTGATCTTCCACCAAGCAAATCTGGGTTCTGTCTGCATTGAAAGACAGCATGGATATGTCTCGTGAACATAGAAGTTTCCACACAATACTGCTGTTTTCAATGCTACTGTGCAACCGTTTTCCCGTTTATATTTCCTGGTAAGACAGAATGAACAGCGATAACCTGGTACTCACAATAACATATACTGAACAGCATACAGTGCCTTGCGAAAGTATTGGGCCCCCTTGAACTTTTCAACCTTTTGCCACATTTCAGGCTTCAAACATAAAGATATAAAATTTTTATTTTTTGTGAAGAATCACCAACAAGTGGGACACAATTGTGAAGTGGAACGAAATCTATTGGATTGTTGAAACTTTTTTAACTAATAAAAAAATGAAAAGTGGGGCGTGCAATATTATTCGGCCCCCTTGCGTTAATACTTTGTAGAGGCAACTTTTGCTGCGATTACAGCTGCAAGTCGCTTGGGGTATGTCTCTATCAGTTTTGCACATCGAGAGACTGAAATTCTTGCCCATTCTTCCTTGCAAAACAGCTCGAGCTCAGTGAGGTTGGATGGAGAGCGTTTGTGAACAGCAGTTTTCAGCTCTTTCCACAGATTCTCGATTGGATTCAGGTCTGGACTTTGACTTGGCCATTCTAACACCTGGATACGTTTATTTGTGAACCATTCCTTTGTAGATTTTGCTGTATGTTTGGGATCATTGTCTTGTTGGAAGATAAATCTCCGTCCCAGTTTCAGGTCTTTTGCAGACTCCAACAGGTTTTCATCCAGAATGGTCCTGTATTTGGCTGCATCCATCTTCCCCTCAATTTTAACCATCTTCCCTGTCCCTGCTGAAGAAAAGCAGGCCCAAACCATGATGCTGCCACCACCATGTTTGACAGTGGGGATGGTGTGTTGAGTGTGATGAGCTGTGTTGCTTTTACGCCAAACATAACGTTTTGCACTGTGGCCAAAAAGTTCGATTTTGGTTTCATCGGACCAGAGCACCTTCTTCCACATGTTTGGTGTGTCTCCCAGGTGGCTTGTGGCAAACTTTAGACGAGACTTTTTATGGATATCTTTGAGAAATGGCTTTCTTCTTGCCACTCTTCCATAAAGGCCAGATTTGTGCAGTGTACGACTGATTGTTGTCCTATGGACAGACTCTCCCACCTCAGCTGTAGTTCTCTGCAGTTCATCCAGAGTGATCATGGGCCTCTTGGCTGCATCTCTGATCAGTCTTCTCCTTGTCTGAGCTGAAAGTTTAGAGGGACAGCCAGGTCTTGGTAGATTTGCAGTGGTCTGATACTCCTTCCATTTCAAAATGATCGCTTGCACAGTGCTCCTTGGGATGTTTAAAGCTTGGGAAATCTTTTTGTATCCAAATCCGGCTTTAAACTTCTCCACAACAGTATTACAGACCTGCCTGGTGTGTTCCTTGGTCTTCATGATGCTCTCTGCGCTTTCAACAGAACCCCAAGACTATCACAGAGCAGGTGCATTTATACAGAGACTTGATTACACACAGGTGGATTCTATTTATCACCATCAGTCATTTAGGACAACATTGGATCATTCAGAGATCCTCGCTGAACTTCTGGAGTGAGTTTTCTGCACTGAAAGTAAAGGGGCCGAATAATTTTGCACGCACCACTTTTCAGTTTTTTAATTGCTAAAAAAGTTTAAAATATCCAATCGATTTCGTTCCACTTCACAATTGTGTCCCACTTGTTGGTGATTCTTCACAAAAAATTAAAATTTTATATCTTTATGTTTGAAGCCTGAAATGTGGCAAAAGGTTGAAAAGTTCAAGGGGGCCGAATACTTTTGCAAGGCACTGTAAGTGCACATTAGAGAAAGTAAGCTCATCCTGAAGATCTAATTGTTCAAACCTAGCACCATGTAACCAATATAGATTGCTCTGGCTACACTAAACTCAACAAGCTGAAATGTGCTTATGGTCATGCTTTTGCTCATGTTAAATAACGGCCATTTATCAATAAACTTTATCTAGCTTTTTTATAGACACTCACCGGCCACTTTATTGTTCAATTGCTTCGTAATACAAATTGCTAATCAGCCAATTACATGGCAAGAACTCAATGCATTTAGGCATCTGGATGTGATGAAGATGACTTGCTGAAGCTCAAACCGAGCACCAGATTGGGGAAGAAAGGGGATTTAAGTGACTTTGAACGTGGCATGGTTGTTAGTGCCAGATGGGCTGCTTTGAGTATTTCAAAAACTGCTGATCTACTGGGATTTTTATGCACAACCATCTCTAAGGTTTACAGAGAATGGTCCGAAAAAAAGAGAAAATATCATGTGTGCGGCAATTATGTGGACAGAAATGCCTTGTTGATGTCAGAGGAGAATGGGCAGACCGGTTCAAGATAATATAAAGGCAACTGTAAGTTCAAACCGAGCATCAGATTGGGGAAGAAAGGGGATTTAAGTGACTTTGAATGTGGCATGGTTGTTGGTACCAGATGGGCAGCTCTGAGTATTTCAAAAACTGATGATCTACTGGGATTTTTATGCACAACCATCTCTAAGGTTTACAGAGAATGGTCTGAAAAAAAGAGAAAATATGTGAGCGTCAGTTGTGTGGACAGAAATGCCTTGTTGATGTCAGAATAGAATGGGCAGACTGGTTCAAGATAATATAAAGGCAACTGTAACTCATATAACCACTCAGTACAACCAAGTTATGCAAAATACCATCTCTAAATGCACAACACATCGAATCTTGAAGCAGATGGGCTACAGCAGCAGAAGACCACACCGGGTGCCACTCCTGTCAGCTAAGAGCAGGAAACTGAGGCTACAATTCACACAGGCTCACCAAAATTGGACAATAGAAAATTGGAAAAGCGTTGCCTGGTCTGATGAGTCTTGATTTCAGCTTTGACATTCAGATGGTAGGGTCAAAATTTGGTGTAAACAACATGAAAGCATGGATCCATCCTGCCTTGTAGCAAAGGTTCAGGCTGGTGGTGTAATGGTGTAGGAGATATTTTCTTGGCACACTTTGGGCCCCTTATTACTAATTGAGCATCATTTAAATGACACAGCCTACCTGAGTATTGTTGCTGACCATGTCCATCTCTTTATGACTACAGTGTCCCCATCTTCTGATGGCTCCTTCCAGCAGGATAATGCACCATGTCACAAAGCTCAAATCATCTCAAGCTGTTTTTTTGAACATGACAATGAGTTCACTGTACTCCAATGTCCTCCACAGTCTCCAGATCTCAATCCAATAGAGCACCTTTGGGATGTGACGGAACATGAGATTCACGTCATTGATGTGCCGGTCGAATGCATTAGCAATTCTGAAAAATGAAGATGTCTAACAACTGACTTCTGTTGAATGGTCCTACTGGAAAGCCAGCATTTGATCATTGCTTGCAGCCAATGTCTGCAGTGCTGATCAGTGTATTCTGATGGGGGGGATCCCACTGTTAGACAAACAAGCACACCCTAAAAGATGCATTAAAGATGGTGCAGCCATAAGACCATATAACAGAACAAAATATTACAGCGCACACATGCAAAAAAGACATTTACCTCCTGCAAGGCTTATTTAAAACACCTAGACATTCTCAAAAAACAAAAAAATATGGGGATTTGGTCAAACCATATTGCTATATGGTGCTTAAGCCTACTTACTGCGACAAAGTACCCCATGGTTAGTGGGATCCCACTGTTGGGATACAATAGTGTGACAGGGGGAGATCCCTACATCTACATCACTTGTATTAATTCAGGGATTTGTGAGTTTTTTTCGTTCAACCCGCTGGTTCAACAAGAATAATTTCTTGTGTATACCCAGCTTTAGGTTCACAGATGCGTGCTCTATTTTCTGTTTTTGTTTCCTGTGTTATTGTTGCCTGTATTGTTATTTTACTCCATAGATAAATGTTGTATAAAGGGTCCCACAACTTTGTCAGTGTCAGTTATTACTGTCTCCTACTGCACCCAAAGTATCCATTGTGTCTTCTGACTCTATCTGGACCTATTTTTTCAAACTTTTGCATGTATTCTCTAGCTATACTGTATATGTTCGTTTATAATAGTATCACACTATTGATCAATATTTTCCAGTCTGTCAGACTGATAGGATCTGTATATCAGAGGGTTCTTTAACTATATTTAATGATATTATGTTTTAAGACTTGAAAATATTAAAACGTAATTAAAAAAAAGCATCTTTACAAAAAAACAAAAAACAAAAGCATGCATGGTCCGCTGTCACCTCAGGAAACCTGTCCTGAGAAATGGCATGCAACCATTTTATTATTATTATTATACAGGATTTATATAGCGCCAACAGTTTATGTAGCGCTTTACAACTTGAGGGTGGACAGTACAAATACAATACACTTTAATACAGTAGGAATCAGAGGGCCCTGCTCCTTAGAGCTTGCAACCATCACGGGATTGCATACATGTAGACAGGGAGTGGCTACAAAACGACTTAGATCCAAGGAGGGATGAAAAAAAAGTTGAGAACTATTTTATAAAATATGATACACAATGCTTGGGCAAACTAACTGTCATTTATTTAGGGTTCACAACAGATAGGTACTGCGGGGGTATTCATTTCACGAGACCATAACGTAAAATTACAGGCAAAAGTTTTATGTTGTTTTGGATAGTATGAGTAAGAACTAGAAACGTTGTCATATTTCTTTTGCTGTCCTGTCTTGTTGCTTGTTCTGTCCTAATAGTTCAAGAGAAAATAAGGAACTTTTGCCAACAGTGGCACAGACTGAAATAATATGTTGTTGAAGACTTTCATGACTTATTCATACAACTTCCCCAGTTCTACTGAGTGTCAAGATCATTTCCCCACATTAATATCCACATGGTCACCTTGATTCAGTCATAATGGAATATGTTAACGTAGTTGTTGATTTTCCAAGAACACAGTGAGAGGTGTGAAAGTTTGTGAAAACACCATGTTCTAATTACTGTCTATGATTTCTTTCTTTCCACAGTCCAAAATAAGCTTTTTTTTATAACTTCCATTCTGATCAATATGGCCCCAGTGTGTGTGTGGTTGAGAATTTGACTTACTTGAGAAGGGACAGATGTGACTGGTTATTCTAAATGTGGTGCTGTATAATAATATAAGTATTATAAGTAATATAAATATGAAAATTTACAGAATATATCTTCATTCCACCACCAGGGCCTCTCCCAATCTGAAAAAATTCTGATATATAATATCATGCCTTTTGCTTATTTCTTTTGCATCGAAGATAGAAATTAGTTTGTTCCAAAAGCACAACCATTTTAATGTGTAAAGTCAAGATGGAATGTGCAACAGCAGGCACACACATGCAGAAAAATGCATAGCACAAGAGCCCAGATTCTTTAACAAATTACCCTTTATGTATACATATGGTTAAAACTATCTTCTGTTCCTTAAAAAAGCCTGTATCAAATGTTGTGTGATGTTCTAGCAGCTTCATCCATCGACAACTGAAAAAACCCACTTTATCTACATGAAAATTGTGCTTTTTTGGAAAATAAAATATAGAATACAAGTTTAGATTAGAGACTATACAACAAGGCTTATATATTGCACCACTGTCTAATCAGCTGCAGTGGACACTTATTACAGATTTTGTCGGGATGTCCGTACTGCTAAATTAATCTTCACTTTCTACTGCTCAAAAATTCTAGTGTACACCACTGATGACACACACATGCTAATATGTAATGATATATATATATATATATATATATATATATATATATATATATATATATATATATATATACATATATAAAATGTATATTATTTAGTGTTCTTTTGGCTTATAATATTTCCCCTAAAAAAGTACCATTTGTTACTATGATGTGGTTTTAAGCAAGAGGTCAGACTGAAAGACATTACATTGCTCTGACATTCATCCCGACCACGACATCATCTGCCTGGAGTTTGCATGTTCTCCCTGTGCCTGCGTTGGTTTCCTCCGGGTACTCCGGTTTCCTCCCACACTCTAAAGACATGCTGATAGGTTAACCACTTCAGCCCTCGGAAGAATTTACCCTCTTCCTGACCAGAAGCACTTTTTGCGATACGGCACTGCGTCGCTTTAACTGACAATTGCCGTGGTCGTGCGATGTTGCACCCATTTATTTTTGGCACTATAAACAAAAAAAAGCAACAATTTTGAAAAAAAAGCAATATTTTTTACTTTTTGCTATAATAAATATCCCCAAAAAATATATAAAAAAACAAATTTCTTTCTTAGTTTAGGCCGGTATGTATTCTTCTACATATTTTTGGTAAAAAAAAAATCACAATAAGCGTATATTGATTGGTTTGCGCAAAAGTTATAGCGTCTACAAAATAGGGAATAGATTTATGGCATTTTTATTATTATTTTTTTTTAAATTAGTAATGGCGGCGATCTGCATTTTTTTATCATGACTGCGACATTGCGGCGGACACATTGGACACTTTTGACACTATTTTGGGACCAGTGACATTGATACAGCGATCAGTGCTAATGCACTGATTACTATCTAAATGACACTGGCAGGAAAGGGGTTAAACACTAGGGGGCGATCAAGGGGTTAAGTGTGTCCTAGGGAGTGATTCTAACTGTAGAGGGGATGGGCTCACTACGACATGACAGAGATCACTGCTCCCAATGACAGGGAGCAGTACATCCCTGTCATGTTGCTAGATAAAACAGGGAAATGCCTTGTTTCCCTGTTCTGCCTCTGCCGAGTCCGCGGGACCCACGGGCACGCTCACGGAGTATGCTGTGGGCATGCGCGTCCACAATGCCGCATCTTAAAGGGGACGTACAGGTACGCCCTTTTATGCAGCCGTGCCATTGTGCTAACGTACACTGTCATGCGCTGGTCGGCAAGCAGTTAATCGGATCCTGTCTAAATTGGCCCTTGTGTGTATAAATGTGTGTTACGGACCTTAGGTTGTAAGCTCCTTGAGGGCAGGGACTGATGTGAATGCACAATGTATATGTAAAAGCGCTGCGTAAATTGACAGCGCTATATAAGTACCTGAAATAAAATAATAAATAAATCAAGAGTGCTATT
The DNA here is from genome assembly GCA_037952835.1 of Lithobates septentrionalis. Lineage (NCBI taxonomy): Eukaryota > Metazoa > Chordata > Amphibia > Anura > Ranidae > Lithobates > Lithobates septentrionalis. The sequence goes on along the minus strand of JBBDGP010002267.1, from coordinate 660,557 downwards.
TATTTCTGCTAATAATATGGTCTATTTTCTCATTTCATGTGATGCCAAAGCACATGATATGCCTGAGGCTTGTGACGCTGCAATGTACATGCTACTATTGGGTGTTTCTATATAGCATAAGTCACCGCTAACAAAACAAATCGTGTTGGGTAACTGATTGGACTGTTACTTCTCTATGCCTTATCTGGCTAACATCAAAAGCTATTGTTTTAGCTGCTCAGTATATTTCAGGACCAGCTAAATATGTAAATTATGACACACTCACGAAAGCTTGCATTACAAAAGCACTACTTTTCTTTGAAACAGAAGTCTAATTTGATTTTTTTTCTAAATTGAAGTCTTCTACTTTAGAGTGGTGAGGTCAGTGTCCTAAGGGGATTCTCTCCTAAATCACAAATTACCACTGTTAAACTAAAGCCTTGCTAATATAACCTATATTCATGCAAATGAGCACTTTAGAATCAGATTTAGTTAAATTAGCGAGGTCACAAGACTAAAGTTAGAGGTGACTTCTGCTGCTATATTCTTAGAACCAAACTGTCCCTATATGTATCCAAAACCTATGTTAGATCTTGATATAATTCTTTTTTTTTTTTTGCTATATAATGTTCTTTTAATGTCTAAAAAGAATATTACATTGCCTATAAACAAATTAAATGACCAGGTTTGCCAGCTGGCAAAGGTGTCCACTTACATATTCACTATAGTACAGTTAAATGACTACCAAAGGACTTGTATTTCAGGCTCTAAAACAAACATTCCATGGAAATAAATACTTCTTAATTGATTATTATATTTTTAAGTAGAAGCTGAATGCTAAGTTTTCTTTGGTTCCACAATTTTTTTAATGGAAAAAGCTCAGGACAGGAAAAATAGAGGGCATGGTTAACATAACTTATTAAAACTTTAATTCTGGTGTACAGTATAGGTAGTGCCAACCTAAAAAACTCACCTGAAAGGCAAAGGGGAGGGCATATGAATTGGTATAATCTTAGAAAACTGATTGCATGCCCAGATTTGAACTACCTGTCAAAGTAATCATTAAAAGCAGACATATAGGCAACTGAAGCTGTATGCAAATATTAAATAGATTATAAAGGCAATTTTTTTATTTTTTACAAATAACAAACGTTATACTTATCCGCTCTGTACAATGGTTTTGCAAAGAGCAGCCCCAATTCTGCTCTTCTCGGGTCCCCTGCCTGTACTCCTGGCTCTTCCCGTCCCGCCAACTGCCATGGGGGCACTTCTGCATGCTTGCTCCCGAGCTGGCTCTGTGTGTCCTACTCCTTAGACACACAGAGTGTGGCTTGGCCTTGCCCCCCCGCTCCCTCATCACTGGTTGTCATTTAGAATAGTGGGACCCAGTGAGGAGAGAGAGAGCCAAGAGAGCTTCTGCTCTTGTGCACATCACATGGATTGCGATTGTGCTCGGGCAATTATTTAGGGGTGCTGGGGGAGAGAGCTGCATGCAGAAGGTTTTTCACCTTAATGAATAGAATGAATTAAAGTTAAAAAAAAACTTCTGCCTTTGGAAACAATTTAATCCAATGAGTAATCGTAAAGCTCAGTCCTGCAGTTTTCCCTTGCTAATTAATATTATGCAGGATTTATATAAAACATATAAAACAATTAAATTACAATACAGTTCAATACAAGAGGATTAGGATGGCCCAACTCGTGAGAGCTTAAAATATGAAAAGGAGGGACAAGTGATACAAACTGTAATAACTGTGAGGGATGATTTAATGTAAAAAGTAAAAGTTTTTAGGTAGAGGTGGGATAGACTTCCCTGAAAGAATGAGTTTTCAGGGATCATCTAAAGACAGACAGAGTAGGAGATAGCTAGACAAATTGGGGTAAGGAGTTCCAGAAGATGGGATAGGCTGTGGAGACTTCCTGAGGTTGAGTATGGGAGGAGGTGACAAGGAAGCTAGAGATCCGGAGGTGTTGGGAGGAGCAAAGATGGCGCTTTGGGTGATATTTTGATAGCTTGAGGTAGAATCGTGGATACCTTTAAATGTTGTTATTAGTTTTATTTTATTTTATTTTTTGGGTCAGTGAAAGCCAACGAAGGAATTGGCAGAGGGGGGCCACAAGCAGTTGGTAAGGTGGTTAAGTCATGCACCAGAATTTATGATAAACTGAACAGGGTTATCATTTAATGTTATGAATAACCTCTCAGTCCAATAGAAAGGCTTGAAAGTAAATCTGGCCATACATAAATAGAGATGTAGACATGAAAGCTAGAGGGGGTACCTCATCCTAGATAGAATTTACAAAACAAAGAACCAGCATGACGGATTATCATGGTACCATTGAGGAATTTAAACACATAATACTACATAATAAATGTATTTTAAAAAATGGTACATACAAAAACACTGTAAAATCACTAGAATGTTTATCTATAGGTTAAAAAAATCAAGGTTACAGTACATGTCAAAAAGGTGGTTGACGCGTTTCGCAATATAGCTCCTTCAGAACCAAAATTGACTCGTAACCAGAGAACCTTAAATTGGTGAGATGGGAGAGATACATATTAAAGACAGACACAAGTCTAATTGTATATATATATATATATATGTAAAAAATAATAAATAATAAATTTGATATAAATTTGAGGGCTAAAAAATAGCCCTCAATAACCAAAAGCATAAAGACTTACAAAATATGAACCCCAGATAGTTGAAACGAAAAGTGTGCCCCAAACAGTAATGGGGGGGGGGGGGAGTGGGGATAAAGGAAAAAAGGAATGCAGGAACTGGATCCAAATGGACCCTAAAAAAGTTGGAATAAGCAGACAACTATCCACAGACCTAATGGCCATACATAGAAAATCAAATCAAAAATTGGGTTGGTAGACCAATTGTTTGATTTTTAAATGGTTAGTGTGCTTACTGAGACAGATGCTTTCTGTTTCAAGATTAAAAATGATTAATAGTTTTGAAAATAAAATACACATAAGCAGCAGAGGCAGCTGTAGTTATCAATTAAAAAAAAAAACTATCTTTAAGGTTAAAAACAATCGGAAAAATGTTGAAATTCACAGGAAAATTTCTGATACAATGATTAGGCCATCGAATGTTAAATCAAAAGAACATTTTAATTTTTGAAACATTTTTGTTAATTTTTCTATCCATGTATGACCAGCTTAAGGGGGGGGGGGGCAATCAAAACTTTTAGAGGAAAAGTCAAGATGTAAAAATAATTTGAGGTGCATGTACTGTATCTCTGAAGCTGCTGATTGTTTTGTCATGCAGTTTCCAATGAATGTAATCTCTTCTTATGTAAATTATTTTTCATCATGCCACAAACCACATAACTGTCTAGGCACTTGATTTACTTTAAGAGCGGTTGTTTCATATTTTGAAGTTTTGGTATTTGCAATATTTTCTTGTTTTAATAACTGGTATCATGCTTGTAGTAGTAGTGGCTTGGTTAAAAAATTCTATTTATGGTTTACCAACAAATTAGAGCAGGCTTAGTTCGGGATATGACCTTTTCCACTGCCACAGGGAATGTGTTAAATAGTATTTGTCTTGAGACACTCAAGGTCGAAAGAATCATTTAAAATGGCAAAAGGCAAAAGTGACGCCTGAAAATTTGATGGAATGGCCTAATTTCATTTGGGATGTACTCAGACCCTCACAATGTTAATATAAATTTAAGCAAGTAAATATGTGTGTGCACATTTTCATGTTTGTGCATGTTACATTATGCTGCTTCCAGTTCTCCTAATAGGATGCTGTTGCTTCTATTAAGGACAGGAAGGAGGCCATAGTTATAGGTAGCACTCTACAGTTACATCTATATATATAAGGATACGTGGTGAACAAATGATTATAGCATGAAGCTTTCTACTGTAGTTTCCACACTTCTAGCTGGTGTTCACAATCAAGATACTAGTTGCAAAATGTGTGAATATTCTTGTATCACTGGTCTACTTCCATCAGTCATTGCCAGAGTCAAAGCCTTATATCATTAAAGATGTTGGGAGATTTCTTTCTGTTTGTGCTTTTCAGGTAGGCTGGCTGCTCAATGGACAGCTGTGTATACCCAGGCTTCCTGGTGTACAAAGGCTCCCTACCTATGCTGCCTCCATATTCCAGTGTTGGAATGCATGTGTATTCTAGTGCTGTGGTCTGTACCTTTTAGGCCTATTAGAGTAGTAAATACTGCTTTAAATGAGTACCTGCATGCATTTCCATTGAGGCACTAACTTTGCCAGGGCTTCAAGTAATGTTACCTGACCAGCAAGCTAAACAGCTCCCCGGCTAGCCACAGTGGGCAGGTAACTCAAGAACATGTAAACTGTGCATGCCCCAACAATAAAATCTGTTGTAAAGGAGTAGTGAAAAAAGGGGTGGATGTTGGGGGAAGATAGGCAGTGGAGCAAAGCAGAAGAAATGAAAAAATTGGGGAATAAGAAGGCAGCAAACACACCAAACCTCATGACATTGGTTGCAAATTGGGTCTTAAAAGGAAGAAAGCAGGAAGCAGAAAATGCTTGGAAAAACAGTGAATGGCCTGCAGACCCAAATGAGATGGCAGCCATATTATGTACTTTGTGTATATCGGAGTGTGTATGCATGTATCTGATTGTATATATCTGAGTGTGTATGCATGTATCTGATTGTATATATCTAAGTGTGTATGCATGTATCTGATTGTGTATATATCTGAGTGTGTATGCATGTATCTGATTGTGTATATATCGGAGTGTGTATACATGTATCTGATTGTATATATCTAAGTGTGTATGCATGTATCTGATTGTGTATATATCTGAGTGTGTATGCATGTATCTGATTGTATATATCTGAGTGTGTATGCATGTATCTGATTGTGTATATATCTGAGTGTGTATGCATGTATCTGATTGTGTATATATCTGAGTGTGTATGCATGTATCTGATTGTATATATCTGAGTGTGTATGCATGTATCTGATTGTATATATCTGATTGTGTATGCGTGTATCTGATTGTGTATATATCCGAGTGTGTATGCATGTATCTGATTGTGTATATATCTGAGTGTGTATGCATGTATCTGATTGTATATATCTGAGTGTGTATGCATGTATCTGATTGTATATATCTGAGTGTGTATACATGTATCTGATTGTATATATCTGAGTGTGTATGCATGTATCTGATTGTATATATCTGAGTGTGTATGCATGTATCTGATTGTATATATCTGAGTGTGTATGCATGTATCTCATTGCATATATCTGAGTGTGTGTATGCATATATCTGATTGTGTATATATCTGAGTGTGTATATGCATGTATCTGTAAGTCCTGGCCATACCTCACGTTAGCACACAATGGGTTAATGCCTCATCTGGCGCCCACATGACTACCTTTTCCTAGCTGAATAAAAGACAGACCCTCCCCCACTGACGTGTTCTTTTTTTTTCCCCCTACCGCACTACCCCTCCATGTTCAGCATCCCATGGAGTTGGAAGACCCAGAATATTGGATGGTAAAGCCTCCTGAAACTGGGTATCCCTTGTGACGGGTGGCGGGCTATGTTGCTTAGACACAAATATTTTACAGGTGTGGTATTGGTAAGCTTTGCAATGTCGCCATTGGGGATTTCCTGTCTTATATAGGCAGCGTGCTGCTCTCCTGACTTTGTCTTCAGTCTGAGAGTGGCGGTGGATGATGTCACAGAGGGCAGGGAGACAGGCGGCACGGGATAGCGACCACCAGTCACCAAGCAGCAGCTTAAACAGTCTTAGAACCTCTGGACAGTAGAGGTGTAAAGTTCTGACTTAATACTTGTATGTATCTATAACTGGCCTCTGAGCAAAGTCAGTTCTAATCTGTTATTTAACACCATGTTGTATGTCAGTTTGATGCAATGTTGTATCCCAATGGAATGCATATGTTCTGGACTCTGTAATGTCAAATATATTTCACACAAATTTATGAGATTTGAGATAAAAAAAAACAGTCTTAGAGCCGGCAAAGGAATTTGGTTTCTCTCCTCTCTCTGCGGTCCTGCCAGTTTTCTCTTGTGTGGTAAAGACTTGTTGCTGTTTGCTCCCCTGCTGTGCTGTGTGTTCCCGGGTGTTAGACAGTCTGACTGGTTTTTGTCTCAGATTTTGTATCTCCTGTCTGCCTCTGGAAGGCTGTCTGACCTCACCTGCTGCTGCTTAAGTAAGTAAATAAAAGCAGATGGGTCCTAAAGAGACAAGGTACCTGTTTTTTTTGGTGACAGAATTATGGATTTTTTCCATATTTTTATTTTTGCACATATGAGCTCACCATACCTGTCAGTGGCACAGAAGATTAGCGAAGCTACGAGGGGGCGGCGTGGGACATATCTTCAAAAGAGTGCTCAAGGAATGCTCAAGGAATGCTCAAGGAATGCAATATGGTGTTTTGCATGATTTTAAGAGCAGAAGCCCTAAACGCAAATACTCCAGAAAATCCAAGACCCACCACTGGTCATCCCCTGACCAGGACAATTAGAGTTGCCACCTCATCCCTTTAAAACCGAACACATATTAATTACCCAGGTTCTGTGGCTGATTAAGGTTAATTAAACTCACTTGGTGCCTTATCTGCAATAAATTAGCCTTAGAACCTGTGTAATTCATATGTGTTCAGGTTTAAAGGGATGAGGTGGCAACCCTAAGGACAATATGCATTCCTCACATTCCCGCACAGGGTGGCTTTCATGCTCCTCGAGCAGCTCATGTGGCAATGGCTCACATGCATCTACATCAGCACAATAGAAAATGCCTTGCCCAGCCCTGTAGCAAACATTAGCCATTAATCAGCATGGATTGCCTCAAATGCCAATGAATAAGGAACAGGAAGATGCAGGCCCAACCATCGCAAATGCACGCAGATACTTTCAAATGTGAAAAAGGAAGAACTTCTTTTGCCATAATGACGGAGTTAAAAGCTCATTGATGAAGAATGGGAGAGATGTGATAAGACGACCAATTTACAGTAAAGGTCTCCAAGCTTTATTCAATGAAGCTGGCTGATGCATGTTTAAGCAACGCACTTCCAGGAGCGGATGGGGCCTGCCAGCATCAGGTGCGCAAGTGTCTTTGCCTTTTAAAACCTTTCAGGAATCCCACGGGATGAAAAAATGTACTTTAGGCTGGTTCACACTGGATGCAATCCAATGCATTTTTATTAGAGTCAAAAAAGGAAGGAACAGTGTTTACCATGTGAAGTAATTGGTACAATAAATATTATTCAAGGGTGGTTACAGATCCCCTCTACTTATTGCCTATATGTATTAACTTGTCTAGTCCCATAGTTAGCTAGTCTATTAAAACTCTGATAAGCACAATGATATAAGGTTAGCTATGAAAACAAACACACTGCTTAGTAAAACAATGTCTTATTTATTTCCCAAGAAAATAGGAATATGCTAGCATGGAAATACTATAAAGAATTATACAGAGTATACGACAAAAGAACATCAAAGATACTTATCACAATGCTTTCCTCGAAATATTGTTTTGTCAGCTGGGCTCAGGATGGCAAAAGAGGGCTCTGTGCCTCAGTCAGCCCTTTTTAAACCTCAATCACACCGTCCAGACCCACCCCATTGCCAGCCCATCTCAGTTTTTGGACGAATTAAAGTGTTCATGGGGCGGTCCTCAAAAATATATTATATTACTGTCTGTCCTGCTGTATTGGACTCTAGGGGCAGCATTGTCCATGTATCATGTCTATATATCTTCAATGCCTTTTGGTCCTTTGATCTTCTGTAGCAGGACATTCATCAATCATCTTGTCAGCTATGGTCCCTTTCAAGCTTGCTTGCATAGTGTTATAACATCAGACGGTCTGGAGCCAAGCTTGTTCAGCCTTGATGGAGGCCTGATCTCTTCTTTCAGATATGCTACAAAGCTTTGATGTGCATCCTGTTACATTCCAGACCTGGTATCAACCAGAAATAACCTCAGACCTTTACCCTTTAAAGCCATGAAACTGCAAGTATCAGCATGGCTGATCTTTGGGAATAGGAAACAGATATGTAACAGATCTATGACAGATCCAATTCATACTCTTGATAATGCCAAAACACTGTTACCAATAAATGCAGTAACATTAACAGAGAAACTCCAGAAATATTACATTAAACCATGTTGCGTTCCAACATATGCCGCTTTGTGCCTAAAGGGTGCATATCAACCTTCTTCAGACACAACTCCTATGGAATAGTCCATAACTGTCTTAACGTGTTGTGCTTCCCAACATGTGCCGCTTTGCCACTGAGTGACACACCGCCATGTGACAGCTTCCATGTCACCATTTTGTGTCTTCTCCTTTCTGGTATCTCCATGACGGGGTGCACTACAGTCAAGGGGTGTCCATTCACTCACCATTCACCAGCACACACTCAGAGCAACGTATTAACCAGCTTCCATATACAGAGTCTCAAGGAGGGCCTTACTCACCCATATTACTAAATTAAAATACACATATGTCATACTATACCATAACATAAATCAACCCATTACCATAATATATTCATATATATATATGTGACCCATCAAATTACGCATCCCGCTCCCAACCTCCTATAACCCTTTACTGTAAATACGGGTCGGGATTAGGCAGGCTTGCTCACAATGGCCTTTCCTACCACAATTTTGGCACGTCAGTTGTATTTCAGGGCCCTAAATTGGCAGCAAAGCCTTTAACTTGTACGAAGAGACCTTACCGTCAATTCTTCCCTCAACTTGCATAGATAAATGGGAGACCCTTCTACATAAATGTTGAGTCTAACACATATAACCCTGAAACAATGACAAACCACAAAATTTCATCCCTGTGCCTGGATTTCAGAGACCATGGCCAGGGTATACATCAGTACATCAGTATCCTTTAGGACAAAGAACAAACTCGCCTATGTCCCAAATAATACCCAGGTGCTTCCTTCCCAGCAATGATCTCTCCATCAAGAACACAGAGCGAAATCTTCCCAACATTTCTCGTTCACCACTGTGTATTGACCTGGCACATAAAGGACATCATGGTCATGCTTCCGACAGAGGGAAATATCAATCTGCCTCCAGCTTCCATCCTCTCTGATCACATGTGGGTAATTTAGCCTCAGATGCAACAAGGTAGAATCTCCAGTCAGTAAGTCCACCACTACTACCGACTACACAGCCTGAGTCTGCACTTCTGTATAAGGGATCAATGAGGAAGCATAACATCTCTCATAATCCAAACTGGCACATCCCATCCAGGCATTTGACCACTACCTTGGATTAGTGTAAGAGATGTGTTTTGGCAAAATCTTACTGAGCTGTGATGCTAACTCAAAAGGCCACTGCCCCTGCCCCAGAGACTGTACAATCAGCTTGAAGTTGGTTGATACCCCAGCCTGCCCCTGCGTGCACGCCAGAACCCATGACAGATTTCTGTCCTGTACCATCACACTCTCTACCAACCCCTCAACATGGTTGACATAATCCGGAGCCACTTTAACCTCAGTATGCCACCAATCTCTCTGAGTAACAAAGGTCCGCTTACTGTCTGAAGCTATGGCTGAGAGTTTGTTCCTCAGGAGACCAATGTCCACTCCATTAACAGCACTCATCCCAGCTCCTATTCCCCCTTATATAGTACTGAATACATCCCTCCTCTTTCGGTTACTCCTCAGAAATGAGCATCCTGAATGCCTTCTGTATCCGCACATCTCTGGGAGTAAGCTGCTGGTACAATGACCGTACTTGACTCAGTGTATACTCAGCACATATAGGGTTATAGGCTTTTATCAACCACTGTGAGATGTTGAAGTGCCATGTGGTGAAGGCATAGTGTGCCCTGGTAGTGAGCGTTTGTTCCGCTTTCTCTAACGGAGCATGCTCCCGTGTGTAGTCACTGGCATTACCTGTGCAAGATTCCAACCTCTCAGGTGAGACATCAACCAGGCGTATCTCCCCCATATCCAGCTCTGGTGTCCCACATGTCCAGTAACCGAGAACCTCTCTGTAGGATAAGATTGAGACACCACCCCTACAAGGAAATTTTCACCCCATTGATGTGTCATCTGGCCAACACTTATGTGTAAGTGCCAGTGTCCTGGGTACCTGCACCATAATAATTCAGTTATGCCACTACATATCACACATTAAAAGCCTTTCCTTCTTTCAATTCCTCCCTGCAACAAAAAAAAAAACATATTTCACATTGCTTGTTTTGACGATTTGGATAGGTTATATTCCTTCCCCAACCTCCAACCCATTGCACTTGTATTCACAGTACGTTTGCATTCATAAATGACAGGAGAGACTCCGGCAAAACGTTTCACAAGTCTTGCTGATGGGCAAAGTCTTTCAGATTCAGCATTAGTACTAAATTGTCCATAAGAAAAAAAAAACTTATATTGCAAGTATTAATCTGAATCTTTTCATTTGTCCCTTCTCTCCTGAATGTTTATCAGAACAAATTTGCGGTGTGGTGTGGCACAGACAAACTGCCAACCAGATGATCATCTCTTTCTGTTCCAGAAACCTCTCCAATCTCGCTCCACCAGGATTCTGGAAGTGAAAAACAAGAGCAGAATCAAATTATTATCCACAATATCTACTCGCTCGCTATGTTTACTTATAGTTCCCTCCTTGGAACCCAGGAACTTGGTATTCCTGGCTTCTGCAACTCTAAACAAAATATCAAAACAACCATGATTTCTTTAGGCTGAACTATGGGTCCCCATAGTAACAACAAAAAATTAAAAATGAACGTGAATGTTGCTTCTCATTTCTCATTTTAAACGCTAAAAAAACAATGCATTTATCTGTACCTTAAGACCTATGCACTAACTCCCCTTTCAGGTGGACAAAGCCTAAACCTTTTGGAAATTTTTCCACCTAAATGAAAATAAAAACAATGAAAAAAAAATGAACTCCAGCGGCTGGAATGGCTTCCTTCCAACTCTTGTCTTAAACAAAAATGTATGCAGCTGCTAATTGAGGCCACTGACCCCCATTTCAGGTGAACTAAACCTAACAATTTTTCCACTTGAACAACACAAAAATAAAATAAATTAACAAATAACAAAAATAAAAATTTAAGAAAAAAAAAGAAAAAACAAAATTAAAAAAAATAAATTAAATTAAACATTAAAACATTTTTTTTCCAAAAAATAAAAAATAAGAGAAGAAAAAAAACCCCCATAATAATCATAACAGAAAACTTAAAAAAAAAAAAAAAAAACAATCCAGGGGCTTATCCTTGAAAAAAATATATCAAGGTCCTCTATAATATTTCAAACATGAAGGGCAAAATCTCTGAAACTCACATCTAAACCTTATTCATAGCAAAGAAACATTAGCCAGAAAATTCTTACCATCCATGCAGCTCACTAAGGGCTGCTAACATTGTTTCCCCCAGTGCTATATTTGAATGAACATGCAAGTTTATGCGACTGTTCTATATAGTGATGCCTTTGCTGTCTTAATTGACTATTTTTGGTTTGTAGTCTTGGTCTTAAAAGGGGTTGATTACTATGGCCTCTATGCCTTGGATTGATACCCCATCTCACAGAATAAACTTCATAACGCCTTGGTGTAGTTTTAGGGTATTTCCTTTGCATATCATTATTAGCCATCCAACAATACCTAGCGATGTGACCCCCCTTTTTACAAACAAAGCACTTAAGCGCTGGTCTCCCAGCATAGGCCCTTCTCTGATCATATGGCGCTGGAGACTCACATTGCTGCATAACATCGCTATGATTGCAATGAACAGATTTTACACTTTCATTATCTGAGTATTCACTACCAATGGACTCGTCAGAATTCTCCACTGTTTCCAACTCCTGGATCACTTTCAAGTGCAGTTATCGCACTCTTATTTAAATATTTCTCATTCAGATCTCCAACATTGATTCCCCCCCTAAATTTTGTATTTTCCAGGGCGTCTGAACCCCTAGTATCTCTTCCTGCCATTATGCGCTGCATTTCCCTCATTCTATCTGCCGAGTTTCCCCAATTTGAGTTTAACTTGGGAGAAGACCTCTGTGACTCCCGACTGGTGGTTGCAGTTTTTCACACAGTTGCAATGGAAGCCATGCATGGAGGAGGGCGCATGCATCCCTATTGTTTAAAATGTACTGTGCCACCACAGCTTCCAGCTGTTCGAGAGACTAATGGGTGAAGCGCTAGTGTCAAATTTCTCCAAAATTTGGCACAGATTTATCTGATCTTGTATGAAGAGTGTTTTGGATTGGGTCCTACCCTCCCTTTTTATAATTCCTATTCCTTGCCCAGTCCTTTCTGACGCATGAGTAAAGAGAGAAGAACTCTGATTTGGGGATTCTTTAGGATTGTCAGCCTAATCTACTGGCTGCTGTTCGATCAACATCCTGTCTCCCTGCTCCTGTGTCACAAAGGGATGTGTATCCTTGTTAGCACAACAATGGCTGTGCTATTTATCCATTGCCTGTGCTTTCAAAGATAGAATGGTATGATCTTTTTGGGCTAGCTGAGTTTTACATTCCTGTAACTTTCTCTTAAGTATTTCTATCGCAGTTTCATACCCAGCCTCTCTCTGTCCTAAAGATGCGATACATTGTTCCCTCAACATACATGTTTCCTCCAACTCATCCAATCTCTGTTCCAATACACATTTCTCAGTCACTAATTGTTCAATGTTATCACAAACATTTGCATCTGCCTTTGCAACCATTGTTGATATATTCTTAGTTACACTTTGTACCTGCTCCAAAAATTGGTTTCTCTCAGTACACCATTGTCCTTCTTTCGATATAGCAGTGTCTTTAATTTTCAATAACATGCATACAACATTGGCCATCTTGGCTTTCCTGCCTCATAATGATTGTCTCAATAACTCATTAAATTAGTGCATTAAAGCATTTTCTGGCATAATGTTGAATTTTAACACAGACATGTTTTAAAAGAAAATCTTCAATGACCTCCATTGATATGCTAATTAGTCTACACTTAAGGTTGTTTAACCAGTCTATACAACAGCTACAGACACAAGACACACAGAGACACAGGCACACAGATAAAGCTGTTTAAAAGCTAACTTTTACCTGTGGTCCCACACCAGGAGATATGCACACTCTTAATCAATGCCTTACTATCTCCTTATTACCAATGACTTTAGCCTTATTATCTCAGAACGCAGGCCACATTGAACGTCTATTGGAATAGAGAGCTATTTCTCTATCACGCTGGGAAAAATAAAATAAAAAATAAACTAATAAAATAAATAAAAAAATAAAAAAATAAATAAATAAAAAATAAAAATCTATATTTCTCCCACTTTCTCCTCAAAGATGTGTGGTTTTTCTGTCAATATACAGGCTACATCAGATAACTAAGGGTGATCAGCCCCTCTTTCACCAGCCCTCTTGGCCGGCTACGCAGGCCTAAGGCACACTAACAATACAATGATTGTTAACATAGATACATATACCAGCCAAAAATCTCACCAGGTTTTGCGCGTCCGCTCACTGATAAAATATTTCATAGGAATTTCAGGACCACTCACATAGGGCTTCAGAATTCACGAACCAGCGTGAATCTTGTCCACCGTAGAGAAGGCTTTCAGTTCTAGGTGTAGTTGATTCCTTAGCGTATAGGGACTCAAGACAAAAATACATTAGGGTTTAGATTCTGTGCAGGAATAAATTCCACACACCTTCTGGGGTGCCAAATGAAATAAATGGGAATAAGTTGGAATTGAGATAACTCTTAAACTAAATATTATCCGAAGGGGATTATGGATTCCCTCTATTTATTCCATAAATGTATTAACTTGTCTATTCTTGTAGTTAGCTAGTCTATTAAAACTCTGATAGTCACTGTTGATAGCACAATACTATAAGGTTAGCTATCAAAACAAACGCACTGCTTAATAAAAAGACGTCTTATTTATTTCCCAAGTAAATAGGAAAACGCTAACATGAAAATACTAATGAGAGATATTACAATGCATATAACAACAAGAAATATCAAATATATTTATCGCAAAGCTGTCCTTTAGATAGGATATCCTTAGCTGGGATCGAGATGGAGAGAGAGGGAGCTCTCTGACTCGTTCAGCCCTTTATACTTCAATCATACACCATCCAGACCCAACCCCATTGCCATCCCATCTAGACTTTTGATGAATCACAGTACTTATGGGGCAGTCCTCCTCAATATATTATATTACTGTCCGTCCTGCTGTATTGGCCTCTAGGGGCAGCATTGTCCATGTATCATGTCTATATATCTTCAATGCCTTCTGGTCCTTTGATCGTCTGTAGCAGGACATCCATCGATCATCTCGTCAGCTATGGTCCCTTTCAAGCTTGCTTGCATAGCATTACTTCAATCATACACCATCCAGACCCAACCACATTGTCATCCCATCTAGGCTTTTGACGAATTACAGTACTTATGGGGCAGTCCTCCTCAATATATTATATTACTGTCCGTCCTGCTGTATTGGCCTCTACGGGCAGCATTGTCCATGTATCATGTCTATATATCTTAAATGCCTTTTGGTCCTTTGATCGTCTGTAGCAGGACATTCATCGATCATCTCGTCAGCTATGGTCCCTTTCAAGCTTGCTTGCATAGCGTTATAACACCAGATGATCCGGAGCTATGCTTGTTCAGCCTAGATAGAGGCTTGATTTCTTCTTTCAGATATGCTACAAAGCTTTGATGTGCATCTTGTTATATTCCAGACCTGGTATCAACCAGAAAGAACATCAGACCTTTACCCTTTAAAGCCATGGAACTGCAAGTATCAGCATGGCTGATCTTTGGGAATAGGAAACAGATATGTAACAGATCTATGATAGATCCAATTCAAACTCTGGATAATACCAAAACACTGTTACCAATGAACGCAGTAACGTTGACAGAGAAACTCCAGAACTATCACATTAAGCCATGTTGCCTTCCAACACCATAGATCTCAATGGCCTATATCACACCCGTACTGTGTGTTTCAGTACAGTCAACTAAAGAAGAACAGGTTGCATTTTTTCTCTATGGAACATATCCATAAACTGGCAAACGCATTGAAAAAGCACCTGAACACCTCAAAAGTGTGCATGCAGAAAAATTTCTTCAACTCAAATTGTGGTGAACTGGCCTGCAGACTTGCAGACAGAAGAAATGTCCAGAATGTGGTCACAGTCTAACAAGAGGAAGCAAGTAACAAGAGGAAGCAAGTAACAAACTTTTCGCTGGATGGAGAGCCGCTTACAGGCAGTTAAAGGCAGTCTACTTACCGGGAAAGCAGGATCCACTAACAGATCAATTACCGTATTATTCTCCAACAATAGGTAAATCAACTAGTATTGGCTCTATGGTACATTCCAGCGGTAGTTCCCATAGAGAGAACTCTGGACACACAGATTTCGGAATTTGTAACAATGTACAAAGGTGAAGTGATAGAAGGTGGAATCACAGTGCCATAGGTTTTTTTCCGTTGGTGTTTGTCTGCCTCCAGTGTCCTTGATTAGGAAGATTTGGACAGAACACGTTTATACCATACAGGTGCTTACCACCTTCCGAAGAGGCCTTGTTTGTCATTCAGCACAACCAATCCTGTTTCCAGTCAAACAAGATCTTTTATGCCAACATTAATGGCAGCACCCCAATCCAGTAAGCCTGGCTATTGAATCGACTGGACTAGAGGTGCAGGGAGGTTCATCCGAGGTGGTTCAGACCTTGGCAAAGACTACAAGACCATGAACGCTACATATGAGGATATGAAGGAAGCAACGTTTTCTCTCCTGTGTCCCCAGCTCTAGACATTTTTACAATCGGTGCTTGAGGTTAGTCTGGCAACTCCATTGAATAAATGTTTCATGCAGGCCATAATCCATATAAGACCAGCAAGGAAATTCTTGTTCCCTTCATGGGACCTTGGCTTGGTTCTGAAAGCGCTTATACAGACATCCTTTGCTCCAATAGCTTAATTTCCATTGCAGTCCCTAATTGTAAAACTAGTTCCTCTGACAGCAGTTGCTTCAGAAAGAAGGTTGTTGGAGGTTTGATGCGAACCAGTCACAGTAGGATATAACGATGTTCCGCTTGAACGGCGGGTGTGCGTTGAGTCCACGATAAAGAATTATCCCAAAAAAATATATAATAACATAGTGTAATACTGACACAAAAATTTTTTAATTAAAAATAAAGATAGGAATAGCACTCACATTGTGAGATGTAGAAAAGTGCATATAAAACACCTAGTGGTGGAAAATTAGCAATTACCAACAACACACAGAGAGCCTCCTTACCAAATGGCAGATAGTTAGTGCTAAAATCCTAACGAATATATGGAACATCAGCCAGTAAAGAAATCAATAAGTGCACCAACACCACACAGAGGGCCTGCTTACCAGATGGCAGACTCAAAAAGCAGGTAACCTAACGACCGGATGAACTCAAGCTGGATAAGATGAGACTAATGGATGGATGGATCGACCTTGCAGCTTAGAACCGAAGGCTCCATGACTCACACGATGTGTGTAGGACCAATCCCAAAAAGAATGAAATATGCCAATAGCGTAATAATGTTTATACTAATTTATTTATATAAAGAAATACACTTACAAACGAACTCTAACAGTAGGTAAAATGATAGTAAGTAGTAGGTAAAACGAAGCTGGCCGGCAACAAACAAATCTCCCGTCCTCCTCAATGGGGCAATGTGGTGATGTCAGCATGTACCTCCCAGACGTGTATCGTCATAGAATGACGTTTTCAATGGGGAACGGGCAGCGTGCTGAACAACCACCATATATAGACACACCAAGCCTCGCTTTGAGTCCCGCAGGGAGAGTTACAAAGCGCCATCTTAAGTGTGGGCGCAACCTTTGAATGCCAATATAGATTAGGAAGGGTTGGAGAAATGTATCTCCATTCCAATTTAGGTTAAAAAGTATCTCAATAATGGCTATTAAAAATATTTATTACATATATAAGGGCCAAAAATAAATGATCTAAAAACTAAAAATAATGTTAAAAAACAAAACGTGGAAAAATGGAAGATTGTTCTAAATAAATGGCTGCTATTGACAGATAACAGATTGGTAACAATAGATATAATCTATGTTATCATAGCAGTCAAATTAGAAGGCAAAAAATATATAATTTTCCATAGTGAACAATCAAATTTAATTATATATAATGACCAATTAGGCCATACATAATAAAAAATTATTTATAAAATCAAAAAAATCAATTGAGCTAATTAAAAATCATTTCGCTAATCAATTAGTAAATCTCTATATACTTGAATCAAAAATAAATATACTGAGTGGTGAATGGCAAAACCAAAAAGGAACCACTCAAAAATCACCTTGAAAAACCATCCTGTAAGACTCAAGGCAATTATGAAAAAAAGAAAAATTAGAACCTGAAAAAATATAGTGAAATAAAATAAATAAAAACTAAGAATTGTCAATAAAAGCATTAACGTCCACGTCTATATTAGATCCATAAGGCACATATGTCCTAATCTTATGGATCCAAGACAATTAGGTCTATATTTATCAATCCCTAAAAAAAGGGTATTGGAGGGGTCCCTATTGTGTACTAAACGGTAATGTTTTGACACCGAATGATTTCTAAATCCAGATTTAATATTAGTAATATGCTCATTGAGCCTAACTTGGAGAGGACGTTTGGTCCGCCCAATGTACTGCAGGCCACACGGGCATTGCAACAAATATACCACACCCACAGTGGAACAGGTAATAAATGGGGTGATGGTGTGCATCTCAATACTCGTAGATTCAAAAGTCTGGGTTCTTCTATGTGTACAACTATTTAGGGAGCACACATGACACTTCCTACATTGATAAAATCCTGTTAACTGATCAAAAAAGGTTAGTTTCTTCACTGGAGGATCCAAAATGTTAGGGGCCACTCTATTCCTAAGTGAAGCAGCCCCTCCAAACACTATCTGTGGTCTAGCTGGCAAAACTTTATTCAAAATGTTTTCATTATTAACAATATGCCAGTGTTTAGAAACTATCTGTTTTATCTTCTTGTGCTGGAGAGAGTATGTGGTAATGAAGGGTACTCCTAAATCATGACCTGGATTGCTAGTCCGGGGTTTATCCCGGAGTAACAATTCCCTGTCCATCCCCTGCACTTCATTAAGCACAGGTAACAAGGCATCCATGGTATACCCTTTTTCAAGAAATCTACCAGTAAGCGTGTTAGCCTGTGTTAAAAATACCCGTGAATCAGAGCAATTCCTACGTAATCTCATGTATTGGCTCTTTGGTATTGAATTGAGCCAAGGGCGATGATGGCAACTATCCAATGAGATGTAGGAATTGCGATCAGTGGTTTTGAAAAAAGTGGATGTGGACAAAACACCCTCCTCAATGGTCAGAGTCAGGTCCAGAAAATGTATCTGAGTCTGACTCATTTCGAAATTAAGATGAATGCCGCGATCATTCAAATTTAGAGAGGACATGAACTCGTTTAAGCCTTGGCCATTGCCATCCAATAGGAGGAGGATGTCATCGATGTACCTAGCCCACAGGATGAGATGGGAACTCCTGTGGGCATAGATGACATCCTCCTCTCACTTGGCCTTGAACAAATTAGCCAGGCTGGGGGCATATTTAGCCCCCATAGCCACTCCCCGGCTTTGGCGAAAAATATGGTTGGAAAACCAAAAATAATTATGGGAAGCTGCATATTCAAGAAGATCCATAATAAAGGATATCTGACGTCTAGGGAGCCCTGAATCCCTAACAAGAAAACCTCTTACCGCATCTAAACCTAAACCATGAGGAATTACAGTGTATAGGGAGGTGACATCAGCAGTCACCATCCATAAACCTGATTTGATGTTGATTCCTGAAAGGAGATTAATCACCTGTCGTGTATCTTTTATATACGATGGCATCTTTCGGGCTAAAGGTTGTAGGTAAAAATCGATATATCTGCCCACCCGGGATGTGATTGAATCTATGCCACTCACAATGGGGCGTCCCGGGGGGCAGAAAGGGGTCTTGAGAACCTTGGGCAAATAATAAATGGTAGGTGTCCTGGGAGCCCTAGAAACCAAAAATAAACTTTCTCTTTTATTCAAAATGCCCATTGAGAGGCCCTTAGATATAATTTTTTCCAAATCTTTTAGGTAACTAGTTTTTGGATCTGAGGGGAGAGGGGTATAGGTATCAGCGTCACTAAGGATTCTGTTCATCTCTGCCATATAATCCCTGTGATCAAGAACCACAATCCCACCCCCCTTATCTGCGGGACAAATAACCAAATCCTTATTTTTGCACAAAGAATCTAAACCTTCTTGAATCATTTTGGAATTTCTGGCTTGTTTGATCTCTAGTGATTCGAGGTCCCTCAAAATAACATCCCTGAAAACCTTCAATGAAGGAGCAAGGACACCAAGGGGATTGAATAAGGATGCGTTAGCTAATCCTGAGTGTACAAATTCATCAGAGTTGGAACAATTCCTAGTGATGGGATTGCCAATCATATATCTTTTAGAATTCAACTTGCGCACAAATTTATGCACATCCATGTATGTTTGGAACTTATCAAGGCTCCTAGGGGGCACAAACTTACGGCCCTTATCTAAGACTGCCCTTTCTGAGTCAGTAAGTGTCTGTGTACTCAAATTAAAGATTCCTTGACCTGTTACAATGTGGCTTTTTTTTGCTGATCGCAAGCGCCTCCCCCCTCTAGTTCCTTGCTTTCTATATATTTTTTCAGGTTATAATTTTTCTTTTTTTCATAATTGCTTTGAGTCTTACAGGATGGTTTTTCAAGGTGATTTTTGAGTAGTTCCTTTTTGGTTTTGCCATTCACCACTCAGTATATTTATTTTTGATTCAAGTATATAGAGATTTACTAACTAATTGATTAGCGAAACGATTTTTCATTAGCTCAATTGATTTTATTGATTTTATAAATAATTTTTTATTATGTATGGCCTAATTGGTCATTATATATAATTAAATTTGATTGTTCACTATGGAAAATTATATATTTTTTTTGCCTTCTAATTTGACTGTTATGATTCTATTGTTACCAATCTGTTATCTGTCGATAGCAGGCATTTATTTAGAACAATCTTCCATTTTTCCACGTTTTGTTTTTTAACATTATTATTTTTAGTTTTTAGATCATTTATTTTTGGCCCTTATATATGTAATAAATATTTTTAATAGCCATTTTTGAGATACTTTTTCACCTAAACTGGAATGGAGATACATTTCTCCAACCCTTCCTAATCTATATTGGCATTCAAAGGTTGCGTCCACACTTAAGATGGTGCTTTGTAACTCTCCCTGCGGGACCCAAAGCAAGGCTTTGTGTGTCTATATATGGTGGTTGTTCAGCACGCTGCCCGTTCCCCATTGAAAACGTCATTCTATGACGAAACGCATCTGGGAGGTACGTGCTGACGTCACCACATCGCCCCATTGAGGAGGACGGGAGATTTGTTTGTTGCCGGCCGGCTTTGTTTTACCTACTACCTACTATTGTTTTACCTACTGTTGCAGTTTGTTTGTAAGTGTATTTCTTTATATAAATAAATTAGTATAAACGTTATTACGCTATTGGCATATTTCATTCTTTTTGGGATTGGTCCTACACACATCGTGTGAGTCATGGAGCCTTCGGTTCTAAGCTGCAAGGTCGATCCATCCATCCATTAGTCTCATCTTATCCAGCTTGCGTTCATCCGGTCGTTAGGTTACCTGCTTTTTGAGTCTGCCATTTGGTAAGGAGGCTCTCTGTGTGGTGTTGGTGATTGCTAATTTTCCACCACTGGCTGTTTTATATGCACTTTTCTACATCTCACAATGTGAGTGCTATTCTTATCTTTATTTTTAATTTAAAATTTTTTGTGTCAGTATTACGCTATGTTATTATATATTTTTTTTGGGATAATTCTTTATCGTGGACTCAACGCACACCCGCCATTCAAGCGAAACATCGTTATATCCTACTGTGACTGGTTCGCATCAAGGCCCAGGCTGTTTTGAGCCACCTGTCTAATTGGCTTACAATCTGGTAAGCATGCCATTCATCAGTTGGGGATACACTTCGTTATGTCAAGTCACTGAGTGTTATTATTTGTAAAACTGGGACATTTACTACTTTGGGCTTTAACCAGCACAATACAAACAAAAAATGTTGTTTTTTTGTTTTCCTGGGTTATATATTCACTTTACATTTCACATATTATTTTCCTATATTAATTTTTCTGTATTAATTTTTTCACAGAGTTATTTAAATTTATTCAATAGAGATATCTATATCCCACCCATTCCGTAATTATTCAATATTCTAGGATCTATTTTCTTAGCGCGGCTTCTCTGTTTCCTATTTGTTTTTTGTGTATATTCCACAATATGCTGCTGCTTATTTGATTCTTCCAAGCGCAGTTTTCTTCCCCCCTTTTTTTTGTTGGAGGTTGCAGCACTTTCCTGCAAAGATCCCTTTTGTATCTTTTTTAGTGATACTACGTCCATCTCCAAGTGGTATCCAGTTTCCAGGAAAACCTGGGGGCAGTCCCTCCAAGCATTCACATGGAGTATACAGCAGGAAGACTTTAGATCCTTACACAAGTTGCTAACAGTGTACATGTAAAGATCAAAGACATGAGGAAAGTGGACAATTCTTTTCATTTGCCGTAAGGTTCTTGGATAATCTTCTATTGGTTCACCAGGGTGATTAGATCGGTATGCAGGAAGTGAGCCTTTCTGCTCAGGAACAGGGGCAAACTCCTTCGAACTGAGGGGTGGCAGCCTTTGGGGAAGTTATGCCAGGATGTCAGTAAAGAGTATATGAGAGGTGGTCAACTTTACAAGCTATGCGTGCAGTCGGCAAGTTCTGCAAAGTTTGGGACGAGATATATATATTTTTGTCTTTGGCGGCTTTTCTGCGATTGTCAATGTTTCTTTTCATGTGTTTTCTTCCACCCATTTATTCAGCTAGTTAAATCCCATTGTGTGCTGAAGTGAGGTATGGCCAGAAATATGGAAAATTGTTATCAAATACTTACTGTAATTTTCCTTTCCTGGCCTATCCTCACGTCAGCACAGGACTCCCTCCCAACTCGCCTGTTGCAGGCTAGATTATCGAACATGTCAGTGGGGGAGGGGCTGTCTTTTATTTAGCTAGCAAAAGGTGGTCCTTTGGGCGCCAGATGAAGCGTTAACCCATTGTGTGCTGACGTGAGGATAGGCCAAGAAAGGAAAATTATGGTAAGTATTTGATAACAATTTTCCATAATATCTGAGTACATATACACTATATTGTACATTACACATGCCTGCACTATATACACTATATTGTACATTACACATGCCTGCACTATATACACTATATTGTACATTACACGCTCCTGCACTATATACACTATATTGTACATTACACGTGCATGCACTATATACACTATATTGTACATTACACATGCATGCACTATATACACTACATTGTACATTACACATGCCTGCACTATATACACTATATTGTGCATTACACACTCCTGCACTATATACACTATATTGTACATTACACACTCCTGCACTATATACACTATATTGCACATTACACACACCCACACTATATGCAATTGGCTACACCCACTGTTCACCGATGTGCGTGCATTACTACTCCCCTAGGGCACACAGAGGTGTCCCAGGTATTTTACAATCTCATTGTGTATGCTACAAAAAAATGCCAAGCCCTGCTGAAGTGTTCGGGTTTGGCCACCCTACACCAGGGGCATATGTGACTGGGTAAAAATGCAGAGAGCCCAGTTTGGAGACGCAGACAGTGAGAACAGTCACCCTATAACCAGAATCTCCTCAAAAAGGACCTTCATAGCAGGATCACCAGGTATTCTTTTAATTAAAGCTTTTAAAATGACAATAAAGGATAAGTTCACCTTTTCTTCTAAATTCCAGCTCTCCTATGTACCAATATGCCATTGATGCACTTCTTTTTCAGAAATAAAAAGCTTTCTATTTATCTTACACACCTCTTACCTCTGTGTCTGGCTGTATAAAAAATGTCTCCATTACTTCCTGAACAGCCCTTGCGATGTGACACAAGAAAGAGTTTACCAGCTGACCTCATTAGTATACACCCTGCGTTTGCCCTCCCCCTTCCAGCAGATCACTACCAACCCCTCATCAGGTGCATGTTTTCCCTATGCAATCAATGAATACCATTCTCACTAAATACACAGGCAGTAATCATTCATTTGGGAGAGTGTGCAGGAGCTGAGCGATCATATAACAGCCTGTGTGAATATTGAAAACAGGACAAGTGTGTCCTGGGTTCTGTAAAGCTTACCATATGCTATACAATATGATTGTACAATCCCCTTTAGATCTACCATCAACTATGTAGTACAGGGGCCTGCCTGATTGGATACAGGGTTATTGGATAGATGATGTGTCCTCCTATTAGACTGGTTTGGTAAATCTAAAGGAGATCATACAGAGATTATACAATCAGACTGTATAATTCATTGCCACCTTTATACACCTAAATTTAACTTTTTGCACTTAATTACTAACGGTACACCAAACACAGAAGCAAACACACACTTTGCCACGTGAAAAAACGTGCAGCAAAAGGCACAGTAACAAAAGCGCAACCCCCAGCATGCCAAAATGTCCCATGAGCATGAATGGAGCCTCATTGTTCTTGTGTAAACAAACCAATTTCACTTTCAGGCTCCATTCACACTTATGCCGCGTACACGCGATCGAACATTCCGACAACAAAATCAATGGATTTTTCCAGACGGATGGTTGCTCAAACTTGTCTTGCATACACATGGTCACACAAATCTTGTTGGAAATTCCAAACCTCAAGAACGCAGTGACGTACAACACGTACGACGAGCAGAGAAAAATGAAGTTCAATAGCCAGTGCGACTCTTCTGCTTGATTCCGAGCATGCGTGGAACTTTGTGCGTCGGAATTTTGTACACACGATCGGAATTTACGAGAATGGATTTTGTTGTCGGAAAATTTGAGATCCAGATCTCAAATTTTGTGTGACAGAAATTCCGATGGAAAATGTCCGATGGAACCTACAGATGGTCGGAATTTCCGACAACAAGCTCCCATCGAACATTTACCGTCGGAAAATCCGACCATGTGTACGGGGCATTAGTGTAGTGGGAATGCACGTTTTTTGTCACGTTTTTCTGTGACACACAGGGCAGCCTGTTGATTTTCATGGGCTGTGCTACACATGTCAAAGTAGCTCATGGACAATTTGGCAGGTTGCAGGTTTTTCACTGCATGTTTTGCTGCATTTTTCTCTAGTTTTTAGTTGGCAAATGTGTGTTTGCTTCTGCGTTTGGGGTGCCATTACCAATTAACAACTTATGGACCGCCCACCGTACATTTATCGCCGGTGACCCGCTCCCGCTGTGATTACATATATGTGATGTCCGCTGGCACCCGCAGATTACAATCTGCCTATGTAAACAAGGCAGATTGTTGTTCTGTCAGAAGAAAAGTCATTTAAACTGTGTTTCTGCTAAGCAAGAACATGGATCTTTGCCTTTCCCTAGTCAACCTAGGCATACATTTAATCCTTTGATCGCCCCTGATGTTAACCCCTTCCCAGCCAGTGTTATTAGTACAGTGACAGTGCATATTTTTAGCACTGATCACTCTATTAGTATCACTGGTCCACATAAGTGTCAAAAATGTCAGTTAGGTGGCTAGTTTGTCCCCTGCAATATCTCAGTCCTGCTATACGTCACTGATTGCCACTATTACTAAAAAAACATACATAAAACAACATTACATAAAAAAAAATAATAAAAATATCCCATAGTTTGTAGACGCTATAACTTTTGCGCGAACCAATCAATACACGCTTATTGGGATTTTTTTTTACCAAAAATATGTAGCAGAATACATATTAGCCTAAATTGATGAAGAAATTTGATTTTTTACATTTTTTATTGGATGTGTTTTTATAGCAGAAACAAAAAAATATTGATTTTTTTATCAAAAATTTCATTCTTTTTTTGTTTATAGTGCAAAAAATAAAAACCGCAGAGTTGATCATATACCACCAAAAGAAAAATCTATTTGTGGGGAAAAAAAGGCAAAAATGTTTTTTGGGTACGATGACCGGTCAATTGTCAGTTAAAATAAAGCAGTGCCATACGGCAAAAAATGGCCTGGTCAGGAAGGGACTAAAACCTTCCGGAGCTCAAATGGTTAATGGCACTGAAATCGAGACTAGTTCATTTTAGCTATATAAAGGTTTATACACTATACAATCTGGTTGTACAATCTCTGTACAATTTCCTTTAGATTTACCAAAACGAAATGACCCGCCTATCTATCCATTCACTCTATATCCAATCAGGCAAGCCCTTGCACTATATCAGGGGTGTCCAACCCATGGCCCACTGGATGCATGCGGCCCCAGAGAGTTTAGCATGCGGCCCGGACCCATCTGGAGGAACGCTAGGGATGCTGTTCAAAAATAGCAGCTGTGGCAGCCCACATTTATTAGCCAGGCAAATCCACGCTTGGAAGAATGTCGAGATGCTGTGTAAACCTAGTTGATGGGTGCAGGATGTGTGCTAATGAGGACAGCTAGTAAACTGTTTCCTGTGTCTTACTGGCATTCATGTCCCAAATCTAAATACCAGGAAGTCTCTGAAGCTTTCTATGGAACACAGCAAGGACTAAGGCTGGCCACACATTGTTCAATTTTCTTTAGATTTACTATTCAACTATGTAGTGCAAGGGCCTGCCTGATTGCATACACATTGAAAGTGTTTAGGTCTGACCTCATATTATATGGTTTTGGTAAATCTAAAGGAAAATTGTACAAGGGAATTGTATAATGTATGGCCAGCCCTAGGCCTTGTTCTGAAAATCAAAGAAAACTTTTTTTTTTTCTGCAACCAAAGTACATTAAGGGTATATTGATAAATAGGGAAGCTAGATTTTAGAAAAAAAAAAAGGGTGAACTTAGACTTTATCACGTTAAAGGTTATATGGAAGACAGGTGAGAGTCCATATAAATAATTTGGAAAAAAAGGGGTTGTTATGCTATTTTATTAAAAACGGGACATCGTTTTTAATTGTTAATATAATCATACAACCATTTAAGTCAAAAATAACCTGGGTTTAACGTGAAATCTAAACAGCACTTTATGTTAACTGGTACACAGAAACTCCACAGAAGTGTCTGACATTCATTTTGTATGTGACATTTAATTATTTCGCAAATGTCTGACATTCATTTATGTTTCAGTGCATATGACTTCGTTCCACAGACCAGAGCTTGGGGCTTGAAAAACTTTAATACATCAGTAAATTACAAGGCCTCTATCAATCAGGGTGTGCAAAATTGAAAAAATGATGGATCTGTTGACTGAAGACATCATTAGAGGGCTTGAGGACATGTAATTGAAAAATACAAACACTATGGGTGTGCCAGGCTATGTGTAAATAGTTCAGGTTAGCCCATACACAACAATTCTTAGGACAGGATAATTTTGCCAGGTACCTAAGATGCTAGTGTCTTCCTTGATAAGATTAGGTTGTTTAATCTATTTTAATTTCCCACGGTAACAGCCA
Organism: Lithobates septentrionalis; assembly: GCA_037952835.1. NCBI lineage: Eukaryota > Metazoa > Chordata > Amphibia > Anura > Ranidae > Lithobates > Lithobates septentrionalis. The sequence goes on along the minus strand of JBBDGP010002267.1, from coordinate 633,958 downwards.
TCTCTATTCTCTAGCTAATAATTCACGCAACAGAATGAAGCCTATGTTGCAGGGTTATATGATCAAAATGTTGCACTGTGTAGTTTTATTTTATAGATGTGGACTTCAATAATAAGATTAATGTAAAGACGGTCCTGTGTGCAGAAGCTCATTCCAGCCAATCAGAAATAATCTTTAATTTTCCTCAGCACTTTTAACATTAATCACATAAGTTAGTCGGTTGCTTGGTTTCAACCTTTTTAAATTATACTAGCTTTTGTATAACAGCTGATAGACCTATATCTAATAAGGCAGACATACACATAAAGATGTATTATAAGCATGACTTCATAATGAAGTCATTTGATTTTTGACAAAACGCCTCAGTTCTTGGATCACATGACTGCCACATCCTGGATGGTGCCAAAATTTTGATGTTTTGAAATATTAAAAATCTATTTGTACCCATACGTCCGTCTGAATTAATGTACAATTCGTCAAGGGATATACTGGCTTAATGCTGAGGAATTAGCACTAAGTACACGCAGGCCGATCATCGAGAAGCATCGGCCTGTATTGGTTTCAATAGAAACCAGCCAACATTCAGCCCGTGTGTACAACAGCTAGCCTGACAGAAGGCGGGCATTTGGCAAGCTTCTGTCGAAAGGGCATGACTGAAAAAGGTCTGCCGATCAGCACCCAATGAGCACTCTCAGCCAATGGTGTGTTCTGGTGGGGGGGGGGGGGGGGGTGTCCCCCTGTCAGAACACAATAGCTCAGCTTAGGAGATGTACCAACATCGGTACCAGGCTCTTCCTATGTATATGGAAACCAACGTCATCTGCATCTACAAACAGCAATGAGATGATAAGCTAACTACCAGAACAACATATGGTACATTGTGTGTGAAAGAGCAACAGACACAGTGGCTAATAAATGATTGGCTGGAAATCCAAATTTGGGATAATTTTACTGTGATACTAGTTGGTAAGGTTGAATAAAGACAATGGTCCATCCGGTTCAACCTGAGTGTGTGTGTGTGTGTGTTTATATCACTAACCTTTTTAATATCCCTGTACATTGTGTTCGTTGAGAATTGAATCCAAGAGTTTTTCGAATTTATCTACACAGCCTCCACTTAGTTGTGGGGTAAACAATAAAATAAACTCTCACAGGATTGTAGCACTTCATTATCAAACTACTGGCCAGAAATCCAGAGTCTGGATGACCAGCAAAAGAAAGATAAGTGCAAAATCTATACTTTGTAATATACAGTGTTAAGCTTATCTTTTCCTCTCTACATACTGGATAGAATTGTATCTTCACCTGTATGAACTGTGATAATATCCAAACATGGTATGACCAGATGTAGTATCCATCTACTAACACTTTTCTACATTACATTGAATTGAAGAAAAAAAACAGTATGTACAGAGCCAAAGTGCAATATCAGAAGCAGATACAGCATTAAAGATACTAACATCATACTGGTTAGACCGCGGTGAATGCTTGAGAAATGCGTGTAGGGAAACATTGCTCAGACCTTTTTAATATGTTGTGGTAGGATAGTAATATTCTGTTTTTGAGATTTGTTGACATTTAAGAATTTTTATATATTTTTGTGCATATAAATTTTCAAATCCTGCCAAAACCACTTCTCTGATTTGCTATAATTTAATATTTAGAATAGCATCACCTGCACTGGATATAAGAAGACTTGCAATGGGTGTTTTTTTAACCTATAATTGATTGTATGTATATATCAAGAAAAACATTATGAGAAGGGTATATAAGGCACCACATCCCTAAAAGACAGTTGAAATACATTTCTAGAAAGAACAATGGAACTTTACGGTGCCCAGCATCTCAACTATCACCTGTACTAGATATAAAAAGACTTGCATTGAGTGTTTTTTAATCCTATAAATGCATAGCACTCAGTTTAGGTGTACCAATAATACCAATAACCTCCTTGGATTTAACATTCTCTACAGGCAGAAAAACTGAAAGAGAACCAGACTGGGGAGCACTTGACATGGGCCTATTTCATTATACTAGAAAATTGGTCAGTATCACATCAATAAACTTTACCTATTCAGAAAGGCCAGTCCCTATTTTACTATGCACAAAAATAGAAGCATGACTGTGGTTTTGTCCCAAAATTACAATCTGGGCACAGTTTGGGATGCTCAGGGGAAGGCCTTATTTTTTGAATGAAATCGTTAAATTGTATGGGAAGATTAAATGAACCTATTGTATTTGGTCTGTTAACCATACAACAACTTAAAAGCATTTTGTTATATCTGTTTGTAAGTGCAAGAATTTTTTTTTTTTGGATTTTGTTAGAAATTTAGAGCTGCCCTGTTTCATTTGCTCTATGTCTGTGTCATGTTAAAGAGTCTATTTAGCCCTCCTGGTTCTTATTCTTAGACTACAAGTCAATTAGCGCCTGTGCTTTGGAGATGAAAACAGTGGGTGTGACTGAGTAGTTTCACAAAAGACAATGGACTGGGCTGACACCACTTAATCTGGCCATAGACGGCTCGAATCTCGGCTGGTTCAGCAGGGACTGGCTGAGATTCAAACCATGTATGGGCAGGCTAATTGTATCCAAGTTGGGTACAACCAGCCTGTCGGATTTTTAATTCAGAGTTTTTAAAGGTACAAACAGCTTTTTAACATTTACTTTAAGTGTAAGCATGCAGTTGTGTGATATTTCTGATTGATATTAGACCATTGAAGATTATGTCATTCTCTAGCAAATGTATTATAATATTTCAGTTTCCTGTATTCTGTTGCTCAAAGCCATCATAGGACTTTAACAAACAATAGTCAAGCAGGTTGGTTTAATCAGGGCAGCATTTGTTAATTACTGATTTAGCAGACACTGGGTATCAAAAGTCATTTGAAAAGGCTAGGTGAAAAAATGTATTTAGTCCTTCATAATACAAGGTGAGTGTGAGTCTTTGAGAATGTTTCTACATTTGTCCGGAGTTATCTAATTGGATACCCAGTGCGTGTACAAAAGAAAATCATTAATGTGTGTGACAGTGAGCAATGTGCTTGTGTAGCTTGTAGAGAACGTGTTGCTCATGTGGGAAATGTATCACACTCTGGAGTGATATTATTTAAACTTGAATCACACTTGTGCTGGAATCATTTGCCCAAACTAAGTGATCAATGATCCGCATTGCCATGCATTTTGAATATTGCTGATAATTTACAAGCTAAGACCAAGTGACATAGAATAAAATACCTACCAAGTACTATTCTTCTGTATAAGAAGGCTACAGAGAAGGGATGCTGAAAAACCCAAACATAGAGCTATTGTAATCATTTATGTAATTTGAGAGTATTTTAGTATTATAGTAATTTTAAGGTAATATGCTCCCCCAGGGGTGGCATGAGCTCAGATTCTTACTATGCCTTGCTGTAATATGTGTAGGAATCCATCTTTTGCATTATTAATCCTCAACACTTTCAGGTCCGCTTCTTCACTCTACAGTTCCAGAAGAGTTTGAACAACTTCACTAATTCAGCAACTCTGGCTGATATGTTTCGGCCACTACTGGGGTTTGGTCATTTAAATCTTGGCGCTGCTGGGTTAATTAAGATATTCAAGCCCTTTTGGATTAGTGAAGGGAGAAAAGGCTTATTGCCATTGTGGTGGTGTTGAAAATGGGCACCACCACAACAGTGAAAGTCAGTAGAACAGTGTTATAGACATATTTTTCATCCAGTCTACTGAAAACTGGTATTTTATTTATAAGTGGAACCTGTTGGACTGAGTTATCTGCTTACTTTTAATATCTCTTGAAAACTGCAGCCATTTTATAGTTACTGACTATATTGCTACCAACTTTGTACTTTAACTTGCATTGGAAAGATGTGTATACTTACCTATTTTCAATTCGCTCCGGTCTGGTCATGTGATCCTGCAGCTCTGACTCACCTGTGTCAGGAAGTGAAGGAGACAGGAAGGAGCACTGACAACCGCTGAGCCATTGGAGCCTATGGGTGATGTTAGGGCTCCTGGAATTCCTAGCCATTGTCAAGCGCTCCCTTAGGCCCCTTTCACAATTGGACCAATTGGGTCTGCCTGTCCGCTTTTCTGCCATTGTCCTCTATGTGGAGGCAGATGTCATCCTGTTGCCTGGCATCCGATCTGACAAAATCCGCTGAAAACAAATGTTCACCACCCGTCCAGTGGGTCGGAATGGATGGGATCGGGTGAAAATGGACAGGCTGTCCATTTTCATCCAATCTCCCCATAGAGAAGAGCGGGACTCTGACAGGTCCATCTCTGCACAGTGAGCGGAGACGGACCTGTCATCCGCCTGCTCAGCAGCAATCAATGGAGCGATCCCCGCTGAGCAAGTGGAGTCTGTCAAAATAGATTCACCCCATGTGCAAGAGGCCCTAGTCAGAGCTTCAGGATCACATGATCGGACCGGCGTGGATTAAAAATTAGGTTTGTATACAGATCTTTTTTGTACAGATTAGGCAAAATAGGTAGGAGTAGGTGGGAGGGAACATTTTTTTTAGAATAGTTAGACTCAAGCCCCGTACACACGATTGGACTTTCCAATGGGAAATGTTGGATGTGAGGTTGTTGGCGGACAATCCGACCGTGTGTATGCTCCATCGGACAATTGTTGTCAGACTTTCCGCCAACAAATATTGGCTAGCATGTTCTCAAATTTCGCCAATAAATGTGTGTTGTCGGACTTTCCGATCGTGTGTACACAAGTCCTTTGGACAAAAGTCCAAAGTACAAACACGCATGCTTGGAAGCAGAAGCGGTCGGTCTTGTAAACTAGCGTTCATCATGGAGAATTAACATTCGTGACGTGGCAAATTATGAAATCTCCAAATGCAGCGCACAATTTTCTTCTTTAATGTGATAATAATGAAGCTGCTTTGCTGGTGATACTGATGGAGTTATTTTTTTTCTAGTGATATCAAGAATAATATTATTATGTTTTTTTTTTTTATTTGTGCAAGTTACCACAACACCATTATCCCGTAGTTTTTAAGAAAGAAGATACAACTATGTTGGTGTCCCTTGTCAATTTTACATTGTTTATTTTAAAATGTAACTGCCTACTCCCAAACTGTAATTTGAAGTAAAACACATAGCCAAGTATTATTCTCCACAATGTTTTTATTGAGCATTAAAAAAAGAAAACAAATAAAATTAGACATGCTATCTGCCAATAGAACTTAAACAAAAAGTGCATTCTATGCATCCAAAAATATAGAAAATATACCAAATGAAATCATTATTCAACCAAAAAAATAATGTCAAAGCAATAACTCCAAGGCCAATAATAAATAACACGTTATCTCCTCCGATTCCGCAACATGTCTGGTTGACGAAACGAACTGAAAAGCACGAAATGAAAAGTGCTAAATGAAAAACGTGAAAAGAAAAGCGCAAATCAACACTCATCAAACTTCTACTAACACTAAGTTAGCAGAAGGAGCTCAAAGGATGGCGCTAAAGAGTAGTATGTCCTGTATGTTACTACGTTCGTAATCATTGGCCAACATTTGTGTGACCGTGTGTATGCAAGACAAGTTAGAGCCAACACCCTTCGGACAAAATTCCATGGTTTTGTTGGGGGAAAGTCCGATCGTGTGTACGAGGCATTAGGCATTTCTTCAACTTTAAATGTACTTTCTGCATTCGTTTTCATTTTTATTAAACTTTATTTTGCTTTAAATTTAGCTGATGATTCTGACAGTAACACTATTTCTGTCCCAGGTTGAAGACACTTATGCCGCGTACACACGGTCGTACTTTTCGTCTACAAAAGTCAGACAGCCTGTCCGACAGACTTCCGGCAGACTTTCGGTGGACTTGCGGCGGACTTGCGGCCTACTTTCTAACGAACGGACTTGCCTACACACGACCACACAAAAGTCGGTCGGATTCGTACGTGATGACGTACACCGGACTAAAATAAGGAAGTTCATAGCCAGTAGCCAATAGGTGCCCTAGCGTGGCTTTTTGTCCGTCGGACTAGCACACAGACGAGCGGATTTCGGGGTCCGTCGTAGTTACGAAGTAAAGTTTTAAAGCATGTTTCAAATCTAAAGTACGTCGGATTTGAGGCTAAAAAAGTACGTTGAAAGTCCGGAGAAGCCCACACACGATCGGATTACCAGCCAGCTTTAGTCCGTCAGCGTCCGTTGGACTTTTGTAGACGAAAAGTACGACCGTGTGTACGCGGCATTACTCTCCCTACTGCATCAGGGCAACAGAAACAAGATAGGACTACAAAGCACAGGGATCCACCCTCTCCTTTTCTCCATAGTGTAGAGGGGCATGGGTTTGCAGACTTCAGGGATTGCTAAAGACAGCAGAAAGTGCAGGAAGCTATCATTACACTAATCTGGCAGATCAACAGCTATTGTTTTGTACTTATCAAAAAGACATAACAAAATACTTTCAACTGTATTTTTAAAAGAGCAAAATCAAATAAGAAAACGTGATTGTTACAGCCTGTTCACATCATCAATTTGCATCAGTGTGCTTCCGATACATGTACATTGTAGTTTGCCAAGTGCCAACAGACTAATGTGTGTTGTCAAACAATTGTACATGCCCTATTTTTTTGCATTGCATCAGAATGCACGTTATGGAGTTGCCATGTATTGTGCTTGATACATTTGTCAAAAGAAACATTGGGATGCCATTCAGAATGAATAACACCCCAACAGAATGAATGGCACTGGCCCAGTGCACTTTACACAGATTTCCGCTGCAGGTAAGCGAGCACCAAGATACATTCTGTTGCAACAACCAAGCTACCACCACATTCTTCATCAATGGTTAATTGTCAACAGGAAGTTCATCCAGCATGCACAGATGTGGATGTGTGCATTGGGCAAAAAAAAATATTAAAAATTACAAATCCAGGGCTTGAATATTCTCAAATGAAAGATCTGAATCCTGTACCATCAGCTTCAAGAAGAAAGCCCTGACAAAAACATCATGAATAGGGATGAGCTTCGTGTTCGAGTCGAACCCATGTTCGACTCGAACATCGGCTGTTCGACCGTCCGTCGAATTGCGAACGTTATGGGCCGTTCGCGCCAAATTCGTGTGGCGCGTCACGGCCCATAATTCACTGCGGCATCGCAGTGCATTGCTGGCTGATGATTGGCCAAGCATGCACTATGACCCGCATGCTTGGCCAATCACAGCGCCGTCAGTAGAGAGAGCTGTAATTGGCCAAAGCCAGGGTGGCTTTGGCCAATTATGGCTCAGGGGATTTAGTACACGCCCCACACTATATAAGGCCGCCTGCACTGTGGCCCTGTGTAGTGTGTTCCGGTGTGCTAATAGAGAGAGAGACAGACAGTGTCATTTGATTTGAGAGCTAGATTAGGCTAGATCTGTTCCTGCTCTTTACATTTAGTGCAGTGCGTCCTGCTCACAGTGTTCAGCTAGATCTGTTCCTGTTATTTACATTTAGTGCAGTCAGTGCGTCCTGCTCACAGTGTTCAGCTAGATCCGTTCCTGCTATTTACATTTAGTGCAGTGCGTCCTGCTCACAGTGTTCAGCTAGATCCGTTCCTGCTATTTACATTTAGTGCAGTGCGTCCTGCTCACAGTGTTCAGCTAGATCTGTTCCTGCTATTTACATTTAGTGCAGTGCGTCCTGCTCACAGTGTTCAGCTAGATCCGTTCCTGCTATTTACATTTAGTGCAGTCAGTGCGTCCTGCTCACAGTGTTCAGCTAGATCCGTTCCTGCTATTTACATTTAGTGCAGTCAGTGCGTCCTGCTCACAGTGTTCAGCTAGATCCGTTCCTGCTATTTACATTTAGTGCAGTGCGTCCTGCTCACAGTGTTCAGCTAGATCCGTTCCTGCTATTTACATTTAGTGCAGTGCGTCCTGCTCACAGTGTTCAGCTAGATCCGTTCCTGCTATTTACATTTAGTGCAGTCAGTGCGTCCTGCTCACAGTGTTCAGCTAGATCCGTTCCTGCTATTTACATTTAGTGCAGTCAGTGCGTCCTGCTCACAGTGTTCAGCTAGATCCGTTCCTGCTATTTACATTTAGTGCAGTGCGTCCTGCTCACAGTGTTCAGCTAGATCCGTTCCTGCTATTTACATTTAGTGCAGTGCGTCCTGCTCACAGTGTTCAGCTAGATCCGTTCCTGCTATTTACATTTAGTGCAGTGCGTCCTGCTCACAGTGTTTAGCTAGATCCGTTCCTGCTATTTACATTTAGTGCAGTGCGTCCTGCTCACAGTGTTCAGCTAGATCCGTTCCTGCTATTTACATTTAGTGCAGTGCGTCCTGCTCACAGTGTTCAGCTAGATCCGTTCCTGCTATTTACATTTAGTGCAGTGCGTCCTGCTCACAGTGTTCAGCTAGATCCGTTCCTGCTATTTACATTTAGTGCAGTGCGTCCTGCTCACAGTGTTCAGCTAGATCCGTTCCTGCTATTTACATTTAGTGCAGTCAGTGCGTCCTGCTCACAGTGTTCAGCTAGATCCGTTCCTGCTATTTACATTTAGTGCAGTCAGTGCGTCCTGCTCACAGTGTTCAGCTAGATCCGTTCCTGCTATTTACATTTAGTGCAGTGCGTCCTGCTCACAGTGTTCAGCTAGATCCGTTCCTGCTATTTACATTTAGTGCAGTGCGTCCTGCTCACAGTGTTCAGCTAGATCCGTTCCTGCTATTTACATTTAGTGCAGTGCGTCCTGCTCACAGTGTTCAGCTAGATCCGTTCCTGCTATTTACATTTAGTGCAGTGCGTCCTGCTCACAGTGTTCAGCTAGATCCGTTCCTGCTATTTACATTTAGTGCAGTGCGTCCTGCTCACAGTGTTCAGCTAGATCCGTTCCTGCTATTTACATTTAGTGCAGTGCGTCCTGCTCACAGTGTTCAGCTAGATCCGTTCCTGCTATTTACATTTAGTGCAGTGCGTCCTGCTCACAGTGTTCAGCTAGATCTGTTCCTGCTATTTACATTTAGTGCAGTGCGTCCTGCTCACAGTGTTCAGCTAGATCCGTTCCTGCTATTTACATTTAGTGCAGTGCGTCCTGCTCACAGTGTTCAGCTAGATCTGTTCCTGCTATTTACATTTAGTGCAGTGCGTCCTGCTCACAGTGTTCAGCTAGATCCGTTCCTGCTATTTACATTTAGTGCAGTCAGTGCGTCCTGCTCACAGTGTTTAGCTAGATCCGTTCCTGCTATTTACATTTAGTGCAGTGCGTCCTGCTCACAGTGTTCAGCTAGATCCGTTCCTGTTATCGTCCTACTGACAGGCAGGCTTGTCTGGTTACAGTATATAAAGCTACCTGAAGAAAATTACAGGTGTTCTATCCCAGCTTAGTGCAGCTACAGGCCATTAGTATGTCTGGAAGGCCAAGAAGGAGAGGCAGACAGTCACAAGCCAATAAGAGAGGGCAAGCAGGCTCTGTGTCTAGTGCTGGTCGTGGAGACGGTGCATCCTCATCAGCACGTGGCCATGGGACACGCTTGGCCTTTTTTTCGGCAGCTGGCCGTGTTGAGCCGCAACATGCAGAAAACTTGGTCGAGTGGATGACCAAGCCGTCCTCATCCTCCTCATCCTCTCTCACCCATGCCCAGGGTGCTTTGTCTGGCAAAGCAGCGGCCTCTTCCCTCAGCTCAATGTCATCAGTGACTCCTTCCCTAGCTCCACCATGTCCTCATGAGGATTCCCTCAAACTGTTTGACCACAGTGTTGGGTACATGCTCCAGGAGGATGCCCAGCGTTTGGAAGGCTCTGATGATGATACTGAGCTCGATGAAGGCAGTAACATGAGCACGGACAGAGGGGGTGCCCAAGAAGGACAGCAATCTGGCAGTCATGCTCCCCCTGCTGCAGCATACTGCCAGGTTTGCTCCAGTGATGAGGAGGGAGGGGATGATGAGGTCACTGACTCAACGTGGGTGCCTGATAGGAGAGAGGAGGAGGAGGAGGAGGAGGAGGCGGCACATCACCAACGAGGCAGGATGCCCTCCAGGGGCCAGCCTAAGGGCAGCACATTGACTGCATCACACCCCAAAGCTCCACATGTGCAGGGCGCTGCAGTCTCTGCGCGTTATTCAAAAAGTTCTTTGGTGTGGGCCTTTTTTGAGACGAGTGCATCAGATCGCACCGCTGCTATTTGCAACATATGTCTCAAGCGTATCTCGCGTGGCCAAAACATCTCCCGCTTGGGTACCACATGCTTGACCAGACATATGTTGACCTGCCATGCAGTTCGTTGGCAAGCATATCTAAAAGACCCACACCAAAGAACAAAGAGGATCTCTCCTTGCTCCTCATCAGCTGAGATTTCCAACCCCACTAGACCTTCAGTCCTCTCTGAGACCTGCAGTGAGAGGAATGAAGGTGTAGAATTAGGTGTGTCACAGCCAAGTACTTGTGGGCAATCTGCTTTTGGTACACCGACGCCAGATTGTACCAGGGAAATTTCCCTGCCCCAGCTGCTGCACCGCCGAAAGAAGTTTGCTCCCAGCCATCCACATGCCCAGCGGTTGAATGCTAGCTTGGCAAAATTGCTAGCACTTCAACTGCTGCCTTTTCAGTTGGTAGACTCTGCCCCCTTCCGTGAGTTTGTGGAATGTGCGGTTCCTCAGTGGCAGGTACCCAAACGCCACTTTTTCTCACGGAAGGCGATTCCAGCTCTCTACCGGCATGTGGAAGGCAATGTCCATGCCTCGCTGGACAGGGCGGTCAGCGGTAAGGTGCATATTACCGCTGACTCATGGTCCAGCAGGCATGGACAGGGACGTTACTTAAGTTTCACGGCGCATTGGGTGACTCTGCTGGCAGCTGGGAAGGATGCAGGACAAGGTGCAGTAGTGTTGGAGGTTGTTCCGCCACCACGCCTCCAAAATGCTGATTGTGACACACCTCTCTCCTCCACCCCCTCCTCTTCTTCTTCCTCCATGGCCTCTTCCTCGGAACCAGCGGTGCTCCGTAGGCGTTCAAGGGGCTACGCAAGTACGCAGGCCAAAAGATGCCATGCGGTGCTTGAGCTGGTGTGCTTGGGGGACAGGAGCCACACTGGGGCAGAGGTTCTGTCAGCTCTGCAGGGGCAGGTTCAGAGGTGGTTGACGCCACGCCAACTTAAGGCAGGAATGGTGGTTTGCGACAATGGCACCAACCTCCTCTCTGCCCTCCGACAGGGACAACTGACCCATGTGCCCTGTTTGGCTCACGTCCTTAACTTGGTGGTACAGCGGTTCTTGGGCAGGTACCCGGGCTTACAGGATGTCCTGAGGCAGGCCAGGAAAGTCTGTGTGCATTTCCGCCGGTCATATAATGCCAGTGCTCGGCTGACGGACCTCCAAAAGGAGTTTAACCTGCCCAAGAACCGCCTAATCTGTGACATGCCCACCAGGTGGAACTCGACATTGGCCATGCTGCAGCGGCTGCACACGCAGCAGAGGGCCATAAATGAGTACCTGTGCGACTATGGCACCAGGACAGGGTCAGGGGACCTTGGTTTTTTTTCCCCACGCCAGTGGGCCATGATCAGGGATGCATGCACTGTCCTGTCACCATTCGAGGAGGCCACGAGGATGGTGAGCACTGACAGTGCATGCATCAGTGACACTGTCACCCTTGTCCACCTGTTGGAGCACACGCTGCGTGGAATAATGGACAGGGCACTTGAGGCAGAACAGAGGCAGGAAGAGGAGGACTTCCTTAGCTCTCAAGGCCCCCTTTATCCAGACAGTGTTCCTGCGTGCCCGCCGATCACACAGGAAGAGGACGAGGAGGAGGAGGAGGAGGAGGAGGAAGATTGTGTCAGTATGGAGGTGGAGCCTGGCACTCAGCATCAGCAGTCTTTAAGGGATCAGTCCCAAGGAACACATGGACTTGTACGTGGCTGGGAGGAGGTGGCTGCGGACGTTGTTGTCCTTAGTGACCCAGAGGACTCCGGACCGAATGCCTCAGCAAACCTACGCTGCATGGCCTCCCTGATCCTGCAAAGCCTGCGTAAGGATCCTCGTATTCGTGGTATCAAGGAGAAGGACCAATACTGGCTGGCAACCCTCCTTGATCCACGTTACAAGGGTAAGGTTGCGGACCTTATCTTGCCATCGCAGAGGGAGCAGAGGATGAAACATCTTCGGGAGGCCTTGCAGAAAGGTCTGTGCAACGCGTTCCCAGAGACTGGGAGGTTACAAACTCCTGTTTCTGGACAACGTGTTGCTGAGGCTTCGGTCAGTCAAAGAAGGAGCGGTGGAGAAGGTGGCCGTCTGACCGATGCGTTCAGACAATTTTTTGGTCCGCAGCCCCAAGGTATGATCGGTTCCAGCAACCATCGCCAGCGTCTGTTTTACATGGTGCAGGAATACCTAGGGGCAAGATCAGACTTGGACACTTTTCCCACCGAAAATCCTCTGGGTTACTGGGTCTTGAGGATGGATCACTGGCCAGAGCTTGCACAGTATGCAATTGAGCTACTGGCCTGTCCTGCATCCAGCGTTCTTTCGGAACGCACATTCAGTGCTGCTGGAGGCGTGGTAACCGATCACAGGGTGCGTCTGTCCACTGACTCGGTCGATCGGCTGACCTTCATAAAAATGAATCAGTCTTGGATCACCACCAGCTACCAAGCACCTGATGCTGATGTAACTGAATAATTTTTTTCAGATCCCTTCAAAGACTGCCTATGCTGATGCTGAGTGACTATCCCTGAGTAATTATCCTCTTCCTCCTCAATCATCACGCTGATAGCTTGTAAGAACATTTTTGGTTCTGGGCGCCACCACCAGTGCCTAAGGCACAATTTTTCAGCCCCTGTATAACAGGGGTGTGTAATTACAATTTTTGATGTAATACTTTGCAGCAGGGCTCGTTCCTGCATTCCAACTAGAGTGTCTGTGAGGGGTTGCAGTGTTGTGGCACCAGCACCAGTGCCTAAGGCCCAATTTTTCTGCCCCTGTCTAACAGGGGCGTGTAATTACAATTTTTGATGCAATACTTTGCAGCAGGGCTCGTTCCTGCGTTCCAACTAGAGTGTCTGTGAGGGGTTGCAGTGTTGTGGCACCAGCACCAGTGCCTAAGGCCCAATTTTTCTGCCCCTGTCTAACAGGGGCGTGTAATTACAATTTTTGATGCAATACTTTGCAGCAGGGCTCGTTCCTGCGTTCCAACTAGAGTGTCTGTGAGGGGTTGCAGTGTTGTGGCACCAGCACCAGTGCCTAAGGCCCAATTTTTCTGCCCCTGTCTAACAGGGGCGTGTAATTACAATTTTTGATGCAATACTTTGCAGCAGGGCTCGTTCCTGCGTTCCAACTAGAGTGTCTGTGAGGGGTTGCAGTGTTGTGGCACCAGCACCAGTGCCTAAGGCCTAATTTTTCAGCTCCTGTTCAACAGGGGCATGTAATTACAATTCTTGATCTAATATTTCACAGCAGGGCCCTGTGAGGGCTTACAGTGTTTTGGCCACAGCAACACCTAAGGCCCAAATTTCTGCTGAGTATATAGGGCAGGACCCTACTTTCAAACATCTAACTTACAAACGACTCCTACTTGCAAACGGAAGGAGACAACAGGAAGTGAGATGAAATCTACCCCTAGGAAGGGAAATTCTCTCATGTAAGAGTTAATATGGGAAAACAATTTCTCCTTTCCACTGATGCTTTCCAATCCTTGTTCCACAAAAAAACCCAAATTTTCAAAAAACATTTTTCATTGGGACAAAAAAGTGAGGTGAAATCTTCTGAAGAGGAGGAAAGACGCAAAACAAATGTCACAGGGGTGATAACCCTTCCCTATGTTTTCCAAAAAGCTTAGAAAAGATTTTTTGGCTGGAGCTAAACACGTTAAAAATGTTCAAAATTACAAAGAGATTCTACTTAACAACAAACCTACAGTCCCTGTCTTGTTTGCACCGCCTGTATACTGCTGTTCAGAGTATATAGGGACCTTTCCTTATTTTAATTTGGGTGCGGGGTTCCCCTTAATATCCATACAAGACCCAAAGGGCCTGGTAATGGACTGGGGGGTACCCATGCCGTTTGTCTCACTGATTTTCATCCATATTGCCAGGACCCGACATGACATTAAACCCGCAAGCAGTTTTAAATGAGATTTTTTCCTTTAAAAATGACATTTGGTGCAGGGACTGTTCTAAACATGGGAAACACGCGTCACTTTACAGGCATACTATAGACACCCCCCAGGTACGATATTTAAAGGAATATTTCACTTTTTTTTTTTTACTTTAAGCATCATTAAAATCACTGCTCCCGAAAAAACGGCCGTTTTTAAAAGTTTTTTTTGCATTGATACATGTCCCCTGGGGTAGGACCCGGGTCCCCACACCCTTTTTAGGACAATACCATGCAAATTAGCCTTTAAAATGAGCACTTTTGATTTCGAACGTTCGAGTCCCATAGACGTCAATGGGGTTCTAACGTTCGTGCGAACTTGCGGTCCGTTCGTGGGTTCTGGTGCGAACCGAACCGGGGGGTGTTCGGCTCATCCCTAATCATGAAGTATTCCAGGAAGGACATCTTGCTCTGTTTTATTTACCCAACAATCTACCAAGCTTTTTATCTTAGATGAATCAAGCACCAGAGGTTTCAGTATCACTGTCTTTTTAAACAAAAGTAAATGTATTAATGAGGTACACACGTACGTCTTGTCAGAATATTTAAAGTGAATTCAAAACATAAATAAGCAGATAAAAAAGTAAAGAAAAAAGTTAAGTACATATGTAAAAGTTCCCACACTGAAATCAGCCCTCGTGGTAAAGTTTTATGCAACATGGAGGCTTTTCTCTGTTATTAGTGAGTGAAAGACTCCCAGCTGGGATCCTTAATTGGCTTACATGCAGGAATTTGCGTGTGTACTTAGTTGAATGGCTTCTCTTTGTTGGTCATTGTATGTAATAATGTTTAAAGTGAAACAGCACTGTATTTTCAGTGTTTTAACTTACTATTCTAGCGTATGCGATTATTCAATACGTGCTAGGAAATCGCTATGCAGTTTTCATCTTTTCATAGGATAAACAATGTATGATGTAAAATTGCTAGACAATATATTTATTTTAATATTCCAACATATGTTTATCAGGTGCAATTTAGCGTATGCGATTATTCAATACGTGCTAGGAAATCGCTATGCAGTTTTTATCTTTATTCATAGGATAAGCAATGTATGATGTAAAATTGCTAGACAATTCTTGTTTACTGAAAACTTTTATATTTTGAGAGTGAATATTTTAATCAGTTTTAATGAATACCGAAAGTGTGCTTGCTCAATGATAGCGCTGCGGATCAATGTCCGCACCGCATACACTGAATGATTGCAGGTATTCAAGGTACTTGTTTTTTATGCATTAGGTCATCTTCCACTAGAACCGGTATTGTCATGCTTAATACGACCTGTGGGAGCAGAATGTCCGGATGATGTTATTTCACACATTGCTGACAGTATTTAGTATTAGGGGCGGGGATGTGTGAGTCATCCGGGCCACTGCTTCTGCTGATTGGCTGTTCCGCCTGCCACTTATATAATTACCGTCCTCCTTTCTTGTGTGTCACACCCTCAGAAGAAGTCCAGGAAGTGACGAAACGTTAGGGACGTGTCGCACAGGAAGTGACGCATGTGCTCCACCAACCGAGGAACCAGGAAGCGTGTGACTGTGGTTACACACAGGGAGCGCTCCTGACAGGTTTTCACGACTGGAGGACGCAATCAGGCACAGTGCACTTTGTTATCTTTGCTCAATGTTTATTAAATTTTGGTACGCATGGTTTTAAGGGGATGTTTGGATGGTTCAAATAAAGATGTTTAGCAGTATCACGCTATGTGAGCATTTTTGTTTCTTCTACATATCCTATTGGAACTACTGGGAATAATACTGACATCTGGTGGTCGCTTTGGATATTGATGCAGATTTACTACTATTAATCAAGGCTTTTATTGATCTGATTTCTGGTGAGTGAGTTTTCATTGGGGACCCCAGCACGTGGTGTATCGCTTGGTGAAAGGATTACTACCCTCACAGAATACATCTTGATTATTTATTGGTGGGACTCTGGCTATCAGATCCGTGTTTGAACTTTCTGAAATAGATTAAGAAAGAGACCCTGTTTAATTGGGGTGCACAGCGCTGCTGCAATACTGAAGAGACACTTTATATATTTATATATTTATAATTGTGTATTTATATATTTATCTAATTTAATTGATTCATTATTGCCTATATACATATTCTAAAAGTTACCTGACAGAAAATGTTGACATTTATATTTTTGCATGATTGCTGTTTAACCACTTAAGGACCAAAAGATTTGCCCCCTTAATGACCAGGCCATTTTTTTGCGATAAGGCACTGCGTCGCTTTAACTGACAAAATTGACATCCTTTTTTTCTCACAAATAGAGCTTTCCCACAAATAGTTCTTTTTTTTGGTGGTATTTGATCACCAAAAAGACCGACAATTTTGAAAAAAAAAAACAATATTTTTCTCTTTTTTGCTACAATAAATATTCAAAATAAAATGTAAAAAATGAATTTCTTCATCAGTTTAGGCCAATATGTATTTTTCTGCATATTTTTGGTAAAAGAAATGAGCAAAAAGGGTATATTGATTGGTTTGCGCAAAAGGTATAGCATTTACAAAATAGGGAATAGATTTATGGCATTTTTATTATTATAATTTTTTTACTAGTAATGGCGGTGATCTGCGCTTTTTTAGCGAGATTGCGGTGGATAGATCTGACACTTTTGACACTTTTTTGGGATCATTGACATTTATACAGCGATCAGAGCTAAAAATAGCCACTGATTACTATATAAATGTCACTGGCAGGGAAGGGGTTTACACTAGGGGGCAATCAAGGGGTTAAGTGTTCCCTAGGGAGGTGTTTCTAACTGTGGGGGAGTGGACTGACAGGGATAAGAGAGAGATTGCTGTTCCTGATTACTAGCAACAGCGGATCTCTCTCTACGTCCCTGATAGAATTGGGAACTGTCTGTTTACATTGAGAGGTCCCCGTTCTGTCTCTCTCAGGAGCGATCACGGGTCGCCGGCAGACATCGCGGCCGTCGGCCACGCGCATTGGCTGCAACATCACACGGTGGCGCGCGCACCCCCTATACCCCTTAAAGCGGCCGCTGTACAGCTACAGCGATTCGCGCAAGGGGAGCCAGTCTGCCGCCGTATAACAACGGCAGCTGGTCAGCAAGTAGTTAATATTTTCATGAGACTGTTTAATATACATGTCGCCAATTATGTATATCAGACAGTGCAAGCAGCACCTTTACTGAATAGCTGCTGAGATAAAATTTAATCATTGGAAAGATGACCTAGTTATTTTTTGTTTACAGTAGGGAAAATCGACTAAAACTAGTGCACACCGAATCTGGTGCAGCTGTGCATAGAAACCATTAGCTTCTAGGTCTTAGGCTTCGTTCACACATAGGCATTTTGAATAGTAGGGTGGAATCGCCACGATTCTGCCCATGATTTAAAAAACATACTGTTAAAATGTCAAATTTCACATCAGTGTGTTCAGGTGCCATTCATTTCAATGTCACCTAAAAATGCAGTGCAATTCTGTCACGAATGTCGCGCAACACATGTCACCCAAAAGAAGTTCCAGAATTTTTTTGGGGTGACATGGGTCATGCGATTTGGTTTGTGTGATTGCGGCGCAATTTGTCGCATGACAATCATGGCAGAACCCCACTGCATTTTTTTGAATGGCCCCTGAACATGCTGAACTGCAATTTGACCCTTTAACACTGGGTATTGAAATCGTGGCAGAATTGCGGCGATTCTGCCCGCGATGCAAAACGCCTATGTGGGAACGGAGCCTTATTATCAGAACTTATTTGTAGAAGCTGAAGTTAGAAGCTGTTTGGTTATAATGCATAGCTGCACCCGATTCTGTGCGCTCCAGTTTTAGTAAATCCCCCCAACTGTTTCTGAGTAGACTTGTGGGGCTAAGGATTCCATAAACTGTAGTGTAACTGAGCAAAAAAAAAGGCAATTCTGACATTACGGCCCCTAAAAGGCACATACACATGTAGAGTTGCAATAAAAAGTATGTGAACCCTTTTGGAATGAAATGGATTTTTGCACAAATTGGTCATAAAATGTGATCTGATCCTCATCTAAGTCACAACAATAGACAATCACAGTCTGCTTAAACTAATAACACACAAAGAATTAAATGTTACCATGTTTTTATTGAACACACCATGTAAACATTCACAGTGCAGGTGGAAAAAGTATGTGAATCCTTGGATTTAATAACTGGTTAAACCTCCTTTGGCAGCAATAACTTCAACCAAACATTTCCTGTAGTTGCAGATCAGACGTGCACAATGGCCAGGAGTAATTCTTGACCATTCCTCTTTACAGAACTGTTTCAGTTCAGCAATATTCTTGGGATGTCTGGTGTGAATCGCTTTCTTGAGGTCATGCCACAGCATCTCAATCGGGTTGAGGTCAGGGCTCTGACTGGGCCACTCCAGAAAGCGTATTTTCTTTCGTTTAAGCCATTCTGTTGTTGATTTACTTCTATGCTTTGGGTCGTTGTCCTGTTGCAACACCCATCTTCTGTTGAGCTTCAGCTGGTGAACAGATGGCCTTAAGTTCTCCTGCAAAATGTCTTGATAAACTTGGGAATTAATTTTTCCTTTGATGATAGCAATCCGTCCAGGTCCTGACGCAGCAAAGCAGCCCCAAACCATGATGTCCCCACCACCATACTTCACAGTTGGGATGAGGTTTTGATGTTGTGTGCTGTGCCTCTTATTCTCCACACATAGTGTTGTGTGTTTCTTCCAAACAACTCAACTTTGGTTTCATCTGTCCACAGAATATTTTGCCAGTACTGCTGTGGAACATCCAGGTGCTCTTGTGCAAACTGTAAACGTGCAGCAATGTTTTTTTTGGACACCAGTGGCTTCCTCTGTGGTATCCTCCCATGAAATCCATTCTTGTTTAGTGTTTCTAGTGTCATAGATTCGCTAACATGGATGTTAGCATATGCCAGAGACTTTTGTAAGTCTTTAGCTGACACTCTAGGATTCTTCTTCACCTCATTGAGCAGTCTGCGCTGTGCTCTTGCAGTCAACTTTACAGGACGCCCACTCCTAGGGAGAGCAGCAGCAGTGCTGAACTTTCTCCATTTATAGACAATTTATCCTACTGTGGACTGATGAACAGCAAGGCTTTTGGAGATACTTTTATAACCCTTTCCAGCTTTTTGCAAGTCAACAATTCTTAATCGTAGGTCTTCTGAGAGCTCTTTTGTGCGAGGCATCATTCACATCAGGCAATGCTTCTTGTGAAAAGCAAACCCAGAACTGGTGTGTGTTTTTTTATAGGGCAGGGGAGCTGCAACCAACACCTCCAATCTCATCTCATTGATTGGACTCCAGTTGACTGACACCTCACTCCAATTAGCTCTTGGAGATCTCATTAGTCTAGGGGTTCATATACTTTTTCCACCTGCACTGTGAATGTTTACATGTGTTCAATAAAAACATGGTAACATTTAATTCTTTGTGTGTTATTAGTTTAAGCAGACTGTGATTGTTTATTGTTGTGACTTAGATGAAAATCAGATCTCATTTTATGACCAATTTGTGCAGAAATCCATATCATTCCAAAAGGGTTCACATACGTTTTATTGCAACTGTAGATGACAAGGCATTTTTAACTCAGACTACAAAGTTTCATGGGTGGCACTGACTGTCAAAATCACCCATTGAGATCAATGGGGCCACACCACAACTGTTTGCCAATCATTTGACTTACAGTTGTGTCATGGTCTTGCAATGTTAAAAAAAGTGAAAAAAATAAATAAAAATACAAGCATAAGGAGGTAGAAGTAGTGATTCCTGAATGCCTGCCATCCGCTGCTATATCGCTTTTTGAAAAGCAATCCACTGTGGATCGCTTTCCACAGGGTGAAATTCATTACCGCCAGTGTGAAAGAGCTCTAAAGGACTAGTCACCAGTTTTAGTCTTCCTGTAGCAGATCATTTCCCCATTACTGAATAACCATGCCTTGTTCAACACTGTGACTCTGTGTGGAGGTGGCCATCTTGGTAGAGTAGCAGGGCTTTGTTTACTAATGTCAAATCTCGCTCCAATGACTGACTATAATAACAATAACCAAGAAGCAGGAGGGGAGGTGGAGGTCCACAGAATGAATATGGTTCCTTTCACACTGGGTGGACTCCATTTAGATCAGCAGGGAATCTGTCTGCTGATCCCTGCTGATTTGAGCAGAGCTGGCGGTTGACAGGTCCAAGTCTACTCAGTTTAAGCAGAACAGACACAGACTGAGCCCATGACTCTGCTCTATGGGTGGTCAGGTGTAAACAGACTCCACTGACCATTTACACTCAACTGCCCTCCGATCTGCCTAGATGGAGGGGGGCGTATCCCATAACATTTATTTGTAGATGACCAGATTGGAGGTAGGTGGGTGTAAACAGACACAAGTCAGTTTACCCCTGTCGGTCCAAAGGGGTGAATGGATTGTCAGATCAGGTCCGCCACAGACCTGATCAGACCCTTTACGTGAAAGGGGCCTAAAGCAAAAGCAGAAAATACTTTCACTGCAGGCTCTTAGCCTCTCCAGCAATGTAACAGTGAGCAACGCTGTAGCAACGCTGTAGTGACCTTACCACATCTAATTACAAATCACATAAAACTAGTGTTCAGAGGCAGTAGGGCAATAGGTGATCTTGCACTGCAGATTTACAGCTATTATGCCTCGTACACACGATCGGATTGTTGGCCAACAAAACCATGGAATTTTGTCCGAAGGGCGTTGGCCCAAACTTGTCTTGCATATACACAATTGTTGGCCAACAATTACGAATGTAGTGGCATACTAGACATACTACGTGGTTTTTCAGCTCTTTAGCGCCACCCTTTGGGCTCCTTCTGCTAATTTTGTGTTAGTAGAAGTTTGGTGAGTGTTGATTTGCGCTTTTCTTTTTGCATTTTTCATTTAGTGCTTTTCAGTTCATGCTTTTCATTTCATGCTTTTCAGTTTGTTTCTGAACGGCTGTTCATCAACCAGACATATTGCGGAATCGGAGGAACTAACGTGTTATTTATTATTGGCCTTGGAGTTATTGCTTTGACATTATTTTTTTGGTTGAATAATGATTTGATTTGGTATATTTTTGGATGCATAGAATGCACTTTTTGGTTAAGTTTTATTGGCAGATAGCATATTTAATTTTTTTTTTTTTTTTTTAATGCACAATAAAAACATTTTGGAGAATAATACTTGGTTATGTGTTTTACTTCAAATGACAGTTTGGGAGAAGGCAGTTACATTTTAAAAAATACAATGTAAAATTGACAAAGGACACCAACATAGTTGTATCTTTGATCTTAAAAACTACGGGATAATGGTGTTGTGGTAACTTTCACAAATAAAAAACAAAAACAATAACATTATTCTTGATATCACTAGAAAAAAAAGCCTTTGAAAATTTGTTTGCAATAACTCCATCAGTATCACCAGCAAAGCAGCTTCATTATTATCCCATTAAAGAAAAATAGAATTGTGCGCTGCATTTGGAGATTTCATAATTTGCCACGTCACGAATGTTAATTCTCCATTACAAACACTAGTTTACAAGACCAACCGCTTCTGGCTCGTCCTTGCTTCCAAGCATGCGTGTTTGTACTTTGGACTTTTGTCTGACAGACTTGTGTACACACAATCAGAAAGACAACACACATTTGTTGGCGGAAAATTTGAAAACATACTAGCCAACATTTGTTGGCAGAAAGTCTGACAACAATTGTCCGATGGAGCATACACATGGTCGGATTTTCCGCCAACAGCCTGACAACCAACATTTCCCATTGGAAAATCAGATCCTGTGTACGGGCCTTTAGTCTACACAACAGGAGTGTCTAGGCACAGGAAGTTCACTTCTATTTCTCTGGAGGAAGTTCAGACCAAAGATGCATTTTTTTCATAGCAATACTTAGTACTATAAAATTTATATTTTTTTAGATATTCCCTAAAAGATAGCAAATCTAAACATTTTGAGTCCAAATGCAGTTTAAGGGACAGCAAAACATAGCCACTGTGCAGGACTAAAAAGCAGGGAGACCAGCCTGCATATGTAATAAACATCCAGACTGATTTGGTCATTACACATTTTGCTGTACTCCCTAGAAGTGCCTTGACAGAAGGATATGGTGAGTATCTCTTTGTCACACTCTAGCAGATTGGATTTAATACTCATACTGAAGAGCATAAAATTCAGGTGGTCCAAAAAGCTCATACATCTTAAAAGATAAAAAATTAAAAAAATAAACATTCTTGTGCTGGTAAAAAATGTGCATTTATTATTTTTTGTTTCTAGACCCTTTAAAGCATCGCACCAGCGATCAGCAGATTGCTGATGCCATGCAGGTCTCTTGCAGACCTGTCAGTGTATTTAGAATCGGCAAGCAGATACAATCTGACATGAAGTCTCAATGAACTACCACAGCACTGGTAGTTCATTGAAAATTACAATTTGTAGTTTCCCATTCACAGAACACTGTGAATGAGTGACGCGGCCGGGTAGGCGGGCCACCGCTTAGCCGCATTTATTTAAAATTTTGCCAATTAGTCTGGGGGAGAAGATCCCCACTAGCTGTTGGAGCAGGGGCCAGTCCGTTTGTAACATGTTACACCCTAAATATGGGTGTAACATGTAACATGTTAGGAAAGGTGAACCTATCCTTTAACTTTTCCTTGTCAGGAGGAGATCAATAAATGGGTCTAGTAAAAAGGGGTCTTACTGAAGTGTTATAAGTTGCATGTGACTACATTAGCTGATGCTAACACTGGTCAGATGTCAGGATATATCAACTTTAAAAACATTATGACAGTCCCTGTAGTAGAGTGCTCTTTACTCACCATGCTCAGATGCAGGCACAGACCCCTTTATTTCCTTTTCCTACAATTCCCTTGGTTCCTGGATGTGTTCAGGAAGATTTGTTTCTTTGCTTACCTTCCTAGGCAGCTCAGAGAGGCCACATCCAGTGAGGAAGAGATATCTCTGCACATCATCTGAAGCAAGATGAGAGACACTTTTCTTTAAGAACCAGTGTTTAGGCAGCCAGGCTTGAGTCTAATAGCATGCAGCTCCTCCAGAAGAGCCAGCTAATGTGGGGAGCTGTGGGGTGGTGTTTTTTCCTTAGGCCTTGGATTCCTCCAGCTGTTCGCCTGTGTTACCATAGCTACTCTTGACTTTACTGTGAAGGGCACTGTTCATGAGTATAAGTGCAAGTAGCTGTGTTCTGTACTGTTTTACTGATGTAGTGATTCTCAGCTTGACTCTCTGTTGTTATAGAATCTTATAGACTATGTTATGCAGCCCCATGCTTGACACTGATCTGCCCTAATGTGACATTATCCAGGAGATCCCCTGCAACACACTGTGCCTGTGTACAGAGCTCTGGTCTGTCCTCCTGCTGCAGCTATTCCTCTATCTGAGAGAACTGCTATCCAGGACTACTAGTGTGAACACAAAGAGGCATCCATGATGAGTATTGAGTACATGCTTTTTCTATTTTAATTTTGTGAGTGGCCAATTTGCATTTGATTTTAACATTAAAGCCTTTAACTTTACTGTACTTAGTGTGCGCTCTTCTTTTTTGTTTGTTTGTAGCCATACGTTCCCCTGAGTCATAGAGACATTACTGTGAAGAGTCCATCGTTATTCTGCAGTGTATGCATGTTTTTTGCTATTTTGAATCTGTTTTGCATTGATTCTACTAATTTTGCACCTGTTTAGTAAACTGCAAGTAATGGTTGCTCTCTGTCTGATCATCCTGCTGATTACCCATTTACCTGCTGACTACCCATTTAAACCTGAACTCCATCCTTACCTTTTTGTGCAAGCTCTAGCACTGCCTCTGACTTGAACAAAGAATGGCCTAAGTAATACAAACTTTCTTTCTGGCACCCCCTGCAATTACTTCAGGGGCTCACTTTGAGTTAAACTCCTCTCTAGAAGTTTTGCCCTTGGCCTGCCCGCTATATCTATTGGGTTTCCCTGGTGTAAATCATTTCCTGCAGGATGAGCTTGGTGGGTGTGCTCATTCTGTCTGCATCATTTGTGGGCATTTAATTTTTCCTCCGACTTGATGGTGGTTACCTGCATTGATTGGTTTTCAGTACAATCAGTCGGGGAATGCCCCCCTCCTAGCTTCCTCTCCTAGCAGCATGCACACACAGCTACCTTACATAATACTAACACTGATAGGAGAGGTGATGCTTTATTTCCAACTGGGCACACTTTTTTATGGTGCCTTCCTAATAACTTATTTTAAAACTTATGTTCGAATACTTTTCAAAGTTCTATAGCATTTTTCAGGGCACCCTGGCACATAGATTTGGCTGCTGCTGTAGATCATGTTTGTGGGAGAGAATTTTTGAGTGGCATAACTGGCTTAGGCTGTCCTGATCTAGGAAACTAATTCTGGTTTACAAGTGAGCCATTGCTATGAGTAATTCAGCACTGGTAGACTTTGTTTGCCTCTGCTTACTCCTGATACTCTGTTGCTGGTTCCAGCTTGTGACCTGATCTTTTTCTGGTACCTTCTCTGCTCACCTAACATTGAACTTGGCCTGGTCTTGACTCTGCTTCTGTTTCTTAAATCTGTAATTCTGCTGCCTAACCACGCACCAGAGCTCCTGCATCTGCCAGCTACCAGTTTACCTGCTGTAAAGACTGCAGTTCTCCCAGTCAGGATCCCCTACAGGCACCCGTATCACTCTGTGCCCTGTTATGCCCCATTATCAACTCTAGGGAAGACGAGACAGTAGGTGTAAGAGAAGCCCTTTCATCAACTCTGCCTCAATCATGTACATAATAGGGAAAATAAATGTAATAATTTTGCGAGCTACCCAATACACCAACAAACCATTTAGTGTATATGCTGTGAAAAATGTGTGTATATATATATATATATATATATATATATATATATATATATATATATTTGCGTGATAAGTTTAGGAAGAGATCCCCTGAGGAAGACACGTGACCCTGTGTCGACACGAGTAGGGGAGGGGCCAGGATGGTGAAGGTACTCGGGTTCTACATAGATTTAGGAGCTGGATATTTGGATGTGCTGCTCTGTGTTACACAGTTAAGCCTAAAGTTTTTTTATAGTGTGGTACTCTGGAAGCACCTACACCATGTGAGTACCCTGTATTTTGTTAAATAAACATTTACAAGTTTTATAAACAATTCAAGCACTATTGGAGTCTTTCTGCATATACCCTGTTGCTGTTACACTGAGGAGGAGGCTACAGGAGAAGTTGAGGAGCCAGCTGTGTTGGAAATCTCATTGAGTCCTAGGGTGGCTCACAGGCGCTGTTTGACCCTGCTTAGTTAGGGTGTCACACTCCTAGAGGTGAGCCTATACCCCTCTGGGGGAGCCCGAATGAGGTGATCTGCTGGTGGCTTGGACGATATAGATTTATTTTTCACAAGTTGTTCATCAATCAAATATTCACTTGAGGGACTATTTTTTGTTTTTGTTTTGTTATGGACTTTTTTGTTCAATAGGCATTTTTTTTGTGTTAATGGCTTTTTTATTGATTGTTTTCGTCAGATGCACTCTTATCTCATGACTTAGCGCTGCACTTTTTATATATTTATGTACATGATAGGAAGCTAGGACGATTGCTGATTGTTTTTTCATACGGTCTGTGCAGGAAATGCCCACAACCCCTCCCATAACTGTGTACAAATTTAGAAAAATCCTGGCTACTGTTTGGGAGGGGTAGAGTAGAGCAAAAGCAGATGACGTAGTTCTGGCTCCTCCTACAGGACAGAAACTAAAAGCATGGCAAATACCAACAAATACCAGCAACTTGTGCAGAGATGATGAAATGTAAAATTGATGTGCATCAGCAGATAGAAGGGAATAAGGGAATAAGGGAATGTTTTTAAACCTCATACTAAACCTTATATTTTAGCTTTAAACCCCATCACAATCTATTAATCCATATTTTCTCTCCTGCACTCTCAAAAATGTATCAAAATGTAAATAATAAATAAATCACACCACATTTTGACAAGTCCTTTATTATAAGAAAAAAAATAAATCAATCGTCAGTTGCAGTGTCCAGTAAAGCAGATCCTCTTCAATCATGATGAACAACGTCTGACAACTCGCCAAAAGAAAAAACCCACTGACCAACAGACACATATAATCTTGACACTTCCAATCCCACAAATATCAGCTCTGGTCACCTCAACTAAATGTAAAAAAAGGGAAAGGGGTGTATACCCAGTGATGTACCGTAATTGACTAAATATGGACAGATGGTTCCACTGAAACACAAACTGGGGGTTATTAGAACTTTGCAACATTGGGCTGAGTTTACTAAAACTGGAGAGTGCAAAATCTGGCGCAGCTCTGCAAAGAAACCAATTGGCTTCCAGCTTTTTTGTCAAAGCTTAATTGAACAACCTGAAGTTAGAAAATGATTAGCTGCCATACACAATTGCACCAGATTTTGCATTGTCTGGTTTTAGCAAATTAACCCCACAGAGTCTAAAGACAAAGAACACAAACTTCTCAGGAGTTCTTCAAAAGTTTGTGGCTACCCCGGCTTTTTCTTCCATTAAAACAATAACTAGGTCAAGCAAAAACCGAAGACCATCGAACAGAGGGAAGAAGCAGAACACACAAAGTAATATAAAAAGAGCAATAAAAGAAGCAATAATGGGACTTTAAATGAGGTGTATGTCTCTGCAAATATGGAATATCAACTTATTGGTAGTAACCAATCCCCAAAGGGTAGTCCCTATAATGAACAAAACAAAATATTTCTTGTGTACAATATAGGCACGATATAAACATATTCGATGCACAATAGTCACATATTTTTTTTCGTTCAAATCTTTTTATTGATAGCAATACAATAAAACATATTACAAAGGCAAAAATAGAGCTAAATACCTCGCATATCTGCTGTGCGCTGTGGTAATTACAAACATTAATAAATATGTAAGTAGTAACAACTTACAATGTGCTATTTTTCCCCCCTTTTTTTTTTCCTTTCCCTCCCTACTCTTCCCACCCACCCTTTATCTACTACCCGCCTTGCCACCCCCCTCCCTTCCCTTGTAAACAGCGCAAAAGTTAAGTTCATTAACGCTAGGACTCACGGCATGCTACAACTGTCTAAGCCCCAGTGGAGCCTGTTCCTACACCCAGATTTGTCTGGTTTGGGCCATTATTCGCCCCCACACTCGTGAGGGGTTCAAGGGTAATTGGTTCAGAATAGATGTCGAATGTTCAGCTCCTGGAGCCAAGGCTTCCATATGCCAAGAAATTTACTGTAATTCCCTTTTTTAGTGTATACTGTCCTTTCTGTCCAG
Source organism: Lithobates septentrionalis (assembly GCA_037952835.1). Classification (NCBI taxonomy): domain Eukaryota; kingdom Metazoa; phylum Chordata; class Amphibia; order Anura; family Ranidae; genus Lithobates; species Lithobates septentrionalis. Next base: position 606,570 of record JBBDGP010002267.1, on the reverse strand, counting down.
ACCAAGGAGTCCATTGTTTTAAGCCATTCCCCTATAGTTGGAGGGTTTGTTGAGAGCCAGGATTGTGCTAGCAACTTTCTCGCTTGGTATAGACATCTTACTATGGCAGTGGTTGTGCTGGTGTTACCCATGTTAGCTCCCACTAACCCCATCACACACACCTTAGCGTCTAATTCCAAGTTTACCTTGAATCTACGGTTTATTGTAGCCTGTGTTCATCCAAACACAGTAGCAATGGGTATACACCCATTGGATACTCTACAGGTTAGTACCATCACTACATCTTCTTCCTAACTAGAGAGCCTAATATACTATATAGGTATCTGACGTAGGCCAATTTACTCATTTATTTTCCATTCTTACTTATTTTTTAGCATCCTACTCCTGATGATTGGCTTTAAACGCCATGAAACGCGTTGAGTCCATACTCAAGGGTGCCAGGTTTACAGCGTGTTTTAATATTATGAATTCATCTTACCATGTTGTTTATAATTATTTATTATTACCAATTTTGTACATTAATTCTTTATTATTGTTGTTTGTACCAATCATGTCCTTCTATGTATAAACATTAAATATGTGACTATTGTGCATCGAATATGTTTATATCGTGCCTATATTGTACACAAGAAATATTTTGTTTTGTTCATTATAGGGACTACCCTTTGGGGATTGGTTACTACCAATAAGTTGATATTCCATATTTGCAGAGACATACACCTCATTTAAAGTCCCATTATTGCTTCTTTTATTGCTCTTTTTATAATGTCCTAGGGATGGAGGCGAGTCTCTGCTTTGCTATGTTTGCGGATGTGGGTCACATTTCGGTTTCTTTTATTTTTATCTTTACAAAGTAATATAGTCACTGAATATCTAGCTGGAGAGTGGGAAAAACCCAAAAGGATATTTAACAAATATTGCATCTCTGTGTCTTTTAAGCCCAGGAATGCACTGATACATAAGCTTGTACATCAAAAAGACCTAACAAGCAAGGGAAAAAACTTGAAGTTGTGGCGAAGAGTACAAAGACCTGTACATTGGGGAGATGGAGCAACCTCTCAACATATGAATGCCCTGACATAAGGCGGAAAATTCTACAGGTCAAGTTCCTATACCTTAAAGAGGAACTAAACCCTGATGGGTTTTACTTCCTCTTTATTCCCCTGCAAAGTAAAAGCATAATGGGCTACTATGCATCGCATAGTAGCCCATTATGTTGCACTTACCTACAAACAAAGCCTGCAATGTCATCGCTGTCCCAGCTGTGTGGAAGCGTCCATATGCACCCCTCTTCCTACCGGGGCTGCAGAATCTGGCTCCCTGATTGGCCGGAGTTGCGTGACGTCACTCCCACGCATGCGCGCAGGAGCCACCAGCCAAGGCACAAGCCCTTTAGAAGTGGCACGATCATGCCCTTTGTTCAGTGCGCATGTGCCGATGATGTCGGTGCAAGCGTATATGGTAAATAACCCCTAAACCGTACAGGTTTAGGACATATTTCCAGTACCTACAGGTAAGCCTTAATATAGGCTTACCTGTAGGTAAAACTGGTTGTACAGGGTTTACAACCACTTGAAGGAAAAGGTGTTTCTTAAGGTGGAGATTTTGAACAGAAAGGGCAACTTGTTTGCAAGAGGTGTGAATGAGGCCATATACATCAAAATGATACAACCAAACAGGCGTTTTGACAACAATTCACACTTTCAGCGAGGTAGGTCAAGGGATTACCCTTTATGAAACCTTCTTGATACCAAGGATAGAATTATGTAACTAGTACAGGGTGATTCTAGTAATTTTTACACCTACAATCCTGTCTTTAGACAATAGCAACTGCTATTCTATGGTAATTGGATTAAGGTGTTGGTGCTACCTGTTTGTATATACAGTAAATGCTGGGGTATTTTTCTGACACTCATTAGAACTAAAGTGGCTTGGACAAGCTATGAAGCATCTTCAGCATTACAGAACAAGTCCAGCTGAATGTGACTAACTACTGCTAAATATATCATGACCTAGATAAATGAAAACATTCACAGGCATTTGCATCTAAAGTTTAATACCATGAACCTAACTTACCTTCATACGCAAAATTGTGACGGTAAAGCATATACCTGACCGTAGGAATTTAGTTTTGTGTTATTAAATGTTTTTACAAACACGTTAACTATTCCCTATTTGATATGAAGAATTCTGTGGATATATGTAAAAAAATAGATATACATGACTGTCATCCAAGTATAGTATTTACATGGCAATATAAGAATAAATGAACATTGGAGTTGGTTATGGAATCAGGGATCCTAAGTTATTTCCTGGGATACTATTTGATCCTAATTCAGCTCTGCCTACCTTATTTTTTTCCATTTTGGGAGGAACCTATGCACTCAGATGTAAACTTCCTGTAAGTAATATAAGCCGTAAAAGTGCTACTAAGCATGCTGTCAAAAAAGGTTATTGTATCCTGTATATTTTGTTCAGTATTTGTCAGCAGGTTAGATAACAGCTGCACAACAGTAAATTTTCCATGTTGATTCTTTTAAGTGGTAATATAGATTTTCAGTAACATTTCAACTGCAATCCCATGGCCTTCTTCCAAATTACATAAAAGGAAATAATAAAATACAGTAGTTCCTAAAGTCAGTGATTTTTTTTTCTACTCAACATGTAACTGAAAATGAAAATATCAGCGAGAATTATTGGCTAACATAAGCAATTACATCACATTCGGATATTTCACAATTAAATATACACACAGCCTACACAGGCTGTTAAGTGATCAATTTTCTTTTTCATTGAATTATTAAATAGATCCAAGTTCTCCTTAGTTGACTAAGAAAGTTGACAACAAGTTACTGAGGCATTCTATAGGTTTATAGACCAGAGATGCAGAAAGGCTCCAGAGTTAGAGAAATTCATATATTACAGTGTTTTGCACTGGAAGGTTATAATTTTGTCAAACTTTATTAGAGATGGTAATTAATGAGCTGTAAAGCCTGCTAGTGCATAACCAGTAAAGGAGCTAGTCTTGTTCAAATCTACAGTTCATAAATTTATTGCTACTCCTTTTTTCATTTATTAGTGTGGAGAGCACTCTGAGAGCATATTAACTACACAGTCCCGAAACTATCAATGCATAAAAGGAGAAGTGAAGGAACTGGGGTTAGTAAAATAAAGTAATTTGATATCAAGTTGTGGACAGGGTCAGAACCCCGCATTTCTGTTGGGTTTTTTTTGGTTATGTTTTCTAGTTGTACTTTTTCAGAAGAAAAAAACCCCACAATACTAAAACTGGAGTATCTTGCATGATTTGCAAGGAGTTTTATATGGTGGCTTAAAAGGTTAATATACAGTGGCTTGAGAAGGTTATTTACTACACATGGAAAAGGTTATTTACTATACCTGGAACAGCATTTCTGTCTGTCTTGTATGCATTTCAATACTTAAAGCTGAACTCCAGGCAGCCATACAAATTTGTTGTATGTGCCACCCCACCAAACACCAACATTTTATGGCTGACCAGAATATAGCTTTCCTTTTCAATTATTACTGTAGCATTCCTTTAACCACCTCCAAAACACTGTATTATAAAAATACAGCAGCGGGGAAGTAGACATGTATTTCTGGAGTGCCTTCTATTAACAACGTTCCCACTGTCATTTGAAAGCTCATATCATAGTCACGATGTACATATGTGGGGTTAAGGTGCTACTAACCACCAATGGTAAGATTTTTTTTTTTTTTTATTTTTTTAGGTAAAGAAATGAAAGATAAATGTATGCAAACCCAAACATTTCATCTTTTTTCCTTTATACAGTAAAAAAATTCCAGGGGTTTTAAACCACCTCTTTAAGCCTCGTAAACACTACAAGTTTTATTTCATTCAACCCAGCGGGTTGAACGAAAAAAACCCCCTGCAAGCTCATGTCAGAGCCACTGTACTAACTATGGGATGTTAGTACAACGATCTCTCCTGCTGAGCTATTGTGTTCTGACAGAGGGACGCCCCCCGCCAGAACACTCCGGTCGGACGACCTTTTTCAGTCATGAGCCTTCGGCCGGCTTCTGTCGGACTAGCTGCCTTACACATGGGCCAAATGCCAGCCGGCATCGGCTGGTTCAATAGAAACCAGCCAATGCTGGCCGACATTCGGCCCATGTGTACTAAAGGCTTAAAGGCAAAACATTTGATCTACTTTTGCAAGGTCAGTAACTCAGGGAGAACTGAAGCTGTTGGATTGCAATGATAACCAAGGGAACTCATATTTTTAGAAGGAGAAGTCAGCAATAATAGCCTAGGAATTTTTTTTCAGTACAGATTTCCTTTAAACAAGGACAAAATTGGAGACATACACACTTAACTTCAACCATCCAATCAAGATTTTGACTCTGCTCAGCTAGTCTAGACTAAAATTTAAATTATAGACATCTCATCAGCTAAACAGCATAGTCTTATGCCCCGTACACAGGAAAATGTGTGGTAGGACCTTGTCGGAAATTCCGACCGTGTGTAGGCTCCATCACACAATTTCCATCGGATTTTCCGACACACAAAGTTTGAGAGCAGGATAATAAATTTTCCGACAACAAAATCCATTGTCGGAAATTCCGATTGTGTGTACACAAATCAGACAGACAAAGTGCCACGCATGCTCAGAATAAATAAAGAGATGAAAGCTATTGGCCACTGCCCCGTTTATAGTCCAGACGTACGTGTTTTACGTCACCGCGTTCAGAATGATCTAATTTTCCGACAACTTTGTGTGAGCGTGTGTATGCAAGACAAGTTTGAGCCAACATCCGTCGGAAAAAATCCTAGGATTTTGTTGTCGGAATGTCCGAACAAAGTCCGACCGTGTGTGCGGGGCATAACAATAATACTATCTTGAGTTGAATATGCTCTCAAGAACTTGCTGACTTAAAGTTTTATACATTTTTTTTAGTTTTATTTTTTTATTAAATTATGGTTGTTTTCATACATTTATGTTTTCATAGTACCTAAATGAGAAATACATTCCAGATGTACTGTAAAGCTACACATCCTTATAAAGAAATGGGTTCTCATGTTCTCATAAATCACAAAGGATTTCAAAATAGCAATATTGCAGATTCCAGGTACTCACATATGCTACGCCTGGGATACCAAATTCCACAAATTAAACCAAATTAAGTTTTAATGTTTATAGATAAATATATATTTGGTAGTGAATTGAGAAAACATTTTGAATGAACTGAGTTTAAGGAATACATTGTTTAAACAGGAGACACAGTGGGAATGTAACAATGTCTGTGCACTGATCACAAGTGTTGCAAATGCTTACTCCCAAAAATCTATAAAAACATAACGCAATTATTAAGAAAGCAATCTGCTGCCCATTATCCAACATATACAGTATGTAGTCGATTAATGAACAGTCTGTTGGGTACAGAATACTTCAGAACACCAGTGTCTGAAGAAAGGTCTGTTGCTAGGTTAAATTTGTGTGCCATTAATGTGCTAAAAGATATTTAACTAAAAACATATGTGTAAATATTAGGCTGCCCAGTTCAACTCAAACACCCATGCTGAATTTGTGTATTTGTGTAAGGGACAGAGAATAGGGCCTCCACATACATAACTTGTCTGGTTATATTTTCACCACATACATGGGGGCCTGTCCAAATGGTATAGTAGTTGATAAGTAGTGTGCTTCCCATCACCGTGCTCCTCAAAAAATTTTCAATCTAAAGGGCCTTCCTTGTTTGATAATTGATGTTGTATAGTCATTATAAAGCAAACCTGTGATTTTTCAATGCAGGGCAAAGCTTTAGGTTTGCTTTGATGTTTCCCCACCCCAGTAACACATACTCACCTTTCCCTTTCCTCACCACTCCATTCAGCCATCAAGAGCACATAAAATGAGTGAACATATGACTCAATGCCATTCTTTTCATGTTACAACATGGTTATTTGCTGACTGGTTCATAGCTGTCACATAGGCATACCTCCCAGATTGTGTAGGACTGTCTCACATTTATAGTCCATGCTCCTGTGTGCTTTGCCATTTAATCACAACAGCAAGTCCCTACTGCCAAAGCTCAGAGCACTGCACTGGACAGAGATGTGTATTAAACCCTAGCTTGGAACTTTCTGTATTTCCCTTTACAGGAGGAGGAAGGAGAAAACAGCATCATAAGACACAGACTTCAGTGCAAAGTATGTGTTTTCCACTGACACCAATGTTTACCCCACACCCCCAGTGGGCACATTTATTTATTTTTCACACTGCGCTGGGCATTATTGTTTTCCCCCACCACCCACTGGGCACTATTGTTCCTCACCATCCCCTGCTGGGCATCATTGATCTTCTCCACCACCCACGGAGCACTATTGCCCCCCCATGCACTTTTGTTCTCCCCCAATTCTGCGGGGCATTATTGTTTCCCCCGACGCCTCATTGGGCACTCTTTTTCCTCCACCACCCCCAATGGACGCTAATGCCTCTTCCACTGGCCACTATTGTTCCCCTCATTAAGCCCTATATTTCCCCCCCACATTCTACTGTGCACTATCCCCCCCACCGATACAAAATA